>JAASFF010001181.1:293171-547197 GCA_013365195.1 Cercospora citrullina
CTGGCCAATGGTCTGGAGAACCTCTCATCTATGAAAATGGCAGCGCCGACAGATACTCCCAACCGCTTCCGAACTCCGAACGACTGAACGATACACGAGCATCCATTTCCTCCGACCACTTTGCAGCGAATCCCATGATCGAGCGAGTCGACCCTTCACAGGCCCCAGCAGTGACTCCGACATGGGCAAATCTACCCAACAAAGGTCAATTGGCCATCCTCGCCGCATCCCGCTTCGTCGACTTCTTCCAGATGGCTGCGTTGCAGACTTTCATGGTGCATCAGCTCAAAAGCTTTGATCCGGAACTGTCAGATGTTGTCATATCACACCAAGCCGGCGTCTTACAAGGCGCCTTCACAGCCGCCCAGATTGTCACGAGCATATTCTGGGGAAGAGCAGCAGATCAGCCCAATTTGGGCAGGAAGACGGTACTTCTAATAGGCTTGATCGGTACTGGGTTTGGTTGTATTGGTGTAGGGTTCAGTAAAACATACGGGCAAACAGTATTTTGGAGATTTCTGAGTGGTGCCATAAATGGGACTGTGGGCTCGGCGAGGACAATGGTTGCGGAAATCACACCAAAGCCATGGCACCCGAGAGCTTTCTTGCTATTGCCCGCGGCATTCAACGTCGCCAACGTGGCAGGTCCCATATTGGCTGGACTACTGGTGGATCCCGTGGTCAATTTACCTGGTCTCTTTGGCCCTGGAAGCACGTTTGGGGGCGACGTTGGCGTAACATGGATGAAGAACCATCCTTACGCGGCAGCGAATCTGATGAGCACCGTGTTACTTTTTGCTGAAGCCGTCCTCGTGCATTTCTATCTGGCGGAAACACTTCCAGGAAAACATGCGAACGTCGAACCCTTTGATCTTATAGCCATGGTGCGCAATATTTACGATCAAGCTGTTTTGCTGAAGTCTCGCGGCTTCCAGGTACTGCAAGAAACCCAGACGGAAGGCCTACTTTCCGGTCGAGAACGAAGCTCAGTAGAAATGGACCGATTGAACTCTACTGGCGAAAAGGAAGAAATACGACCACTGCAGCGACTTTCCTTTCGCAGAATCTGGACTTCGAACGTACTCTGGACGCTGCTCAGCATAGCGATCTTTGACTTTCACATGGGCGCCTTTGCTAATCTTTGGATTCTGTTTCTTGCAACGCCTCGAGAGTTTGTGCCACAGTCTGCGGGTCAGGATAGCACGCTTCATCCGAGAAGTGCATTCAAATTTGCCGCCGGTTTGGCTTTTCCCCCACCTACGATTGGATATGCCATGTCTATCATTGGCTTCATTGGCGTAGCCCTGCAATTCCTCCTATACCCTTGGGCGAACGGCAAGTTTGGCTTGATGCGCTGCTTTCGAATGTCCTTGTTCTTATTTCCAATGGCGTACTACCTTGCTCCATACTTGGCGCTCTTGCCCTCCACCACTGCGCCTCCCGAAGCCGCCAGTGGGGCCATTATTTGGCTTGGGATCAGTTTCGTCCTTTTTCTGCAAGTTGCAGCAAGGACTTTTGCGCTTCCAGCCTCGATCATCTTACTTAACAATAGCTCACCGCACCCAAGCGTACTTGCTACCATCCATGGTATCGGAAACGCTTGCTCGGCAACCTTCCGGACCGTAGGACCTATATTGGCTGGCTATTGGTATGGCATCTGGACCGAGCGCGGTATTGTGGGCATGGCCTGGTGGATCGTTGCTACGATAGCGGCTGTGGGCTGCGTTGCAAGTTTCAAAGTGCGGAATGGTAGTGGACACGAAATATTCTTGCCTGGCGAGGAGGGTGACCTCAAAGAAGCTGAGGCAGGGCCTGGGCGAAGTGGCGACGGCAGATGAGCAGCTGCAACAGTATACGGCGACTGATCTGTCGTGATCGCGCTGTTACCGCAACATGGTTAAAAGGACCAACCTCGCGTTACGGAACTGTGATATTACCACAATCGCACTTCTCGAGCCAGAACACCAAGGCCAGGGTTCCAAATCAGTAGCCCTCCTTGTTCCTGGGCGATGCCTGATTCGGATCCATGCACGACCATCGAAACCCACGATTTCAGGTCTTGTAGCAGTGCAGCTCTATCATCAGCGCCACGCAAGACCTCGGGGTATGTATCCCAAAGGAACGGCCGACGGGCACCAGCGCAAGCCGATGGCGGCGGAAGCATGATCGAAGTGGCTGACAGAAAGGCCGAGTCAATATGCGTGGAGATCTTCCTAGGCTTGGGACTATAATCGCAACCTCTGCGTCGGGACGCGTCGAGATGCGTTAGGTCATATTCAAAACTGTCAGCAAATTCGTTTGCAGTTCGTCGAATCGCAGAGCGACTGTTTGAGTGAACTTCGCATGGCTGAAGTGCCAGCAGAGACACGCGCAACTTGATAAGTGACGGCACATGAAGCGGTGCAGCTCCTGGAGGTGAAGGCGTGGAACACTCATGTAAGTCGCAGTGGCATGTCAGTGTCATGCTGCTAGATCAATGTATTTCGAAACGGAGTGGTCTTTGATGAATGAAACCTCAAGCGAGTGGAGGAACGATGCACTGCACGCTATATCCATCACAACCTAGAATCAGGAACGACAGCAGATCTTACATCAGCCAAGTAACGGAGGTTCCACCACACCAGTCTGCTCAGTGATCAAAGAGTAGGCTTCAGTCCTCCTATGCCGCCCATAATCGAAAGTCTTCTCCTTCCCTTTCCTGCATTCCGCCAGATCAATTTCAGCCACGACCAACTCATCCTCCTTCGTCTTAGCCTCGGCCAGCACATGCCCTTCTGGACTCACAATCGAACTGCCTGCGATCAAATCATACTCGCCATCGTCGACGCCGCAGCGCGCAGCTGAAATCGAGAAGCAAGCATTCATATAGCTATTTGCCTGCTGCACCAGCCTCGAATGGAACAAAGCCTCCTTTTCTTGCTCTTCGGGCGTCATCGTATCCGCACTTCCCCACAGGTGGCTCATATGTGATCCGGTGTTATACCCGAACATCAATATCTCAGCGCCCTGCAGAGTGTAGACTCTCCATGCTTCGGGCCAACGTCGATCGTTGCAGATTAGCATTGCCATAATGGGGTCGCCTTTACCATCGGTGCTTGCGCTGTTCGCAGTGGATGAGGATTTCTTGAGTGCGTCTTGGACCAGACCTGGTGCGCGGAAGGCTTTGAAGCCCAAGTCACCAGGTTTGAAATATCTCTTCTCTAGCTGGTTGGTGGCATTTGGGTCCTCGAATGGCTCGACGCGGCCTGGAAGGTGGACTTTGCGATACTTGCTTATGATCTTGTCCACGGATGCAGAGTAGTAGACTGACGTGTTGTAGCCGGAACCCTCCGGTGTTCGTTCAGCGTATCCGATACAAATGTCGATGCCAAGTGCTTTCGCTTCCTCGAATAATGATTTTACATCGGAAGACTGTGTAATGTCTTCTTCGTGTTCGAAATACTTGTCTAATTCTTCCTGATCTTCGATGAAGTGACGCGGAAAGAATGTCGTAAGAGTCGCTTCGGGATACACTACGAGCTGCACTTTTTTGTCTGCTGCTTCGTGCAAGAGCTTTATCAATCGCTGTACTGTCCCTTTCTTTTCTGCTCCCTTGTGAACTGCGCCGACTTGTGCTGCGGCAACGATGATCTTTCTAGACATGATGTGAGAGCTTGGTGAATGGGATGTGTGGTTGGGTTGCATTGATTGACGACTACCACGAACAGTGAATATGCGCTTAGAGATACAATACATATAGCTGTGCCTTCGCCTTCGCCTAAATGCCTCAAGCGGCCAGTCGAATAAAGTTGCAGTATACGCATAGGATACCTAACAGCTCGAGAAAGCTGATCCTTCGCCGCATTTTCCGCCTATCTTGCCCGACAGCCTTATCGAAGCGGCCAGGCGCTCGGCGGAGGAATGGGGTGCTTCTGTGCCACTTCGATCGGCGGCAATGGGGAATGAACACATAAGATATGAGATAAATGGTGGAAAGCTGTGAGTCGTGCACCGTAGTGGACGCATTCTATCTTCACTTACTCCCACATCACCATCCCTGTGCAGATCTTGGCTCCGCAAAGGATCCGACTCTTGGCACCAGTGCTGTGCCAGCGCCCTTAAACATGGACTTCGATCTAGTGGTAACGAACAGCATTGTGGTAACAGCGAGCGAAGTCCTGCCGGCAGGACTAGACATTGGCATCAAAGATGGCAAGATCGCATGCTTGGGCACGAGTTTACCACGATCATCCAAGACCAAGATCGTCGATGCCGAAGGTGCCTACATCACCCCAGGAGGTGTAGACAGCCATGTTCATTTGTCGCAGAAGAATTCGCCGACTGGAGATACTTGGGAAACGGGCTCGCGATCTGCTATAGCCGGAGGCACTACTACCATCCTCGCTTTTGCTTCTCAGCCAAAGACAGAGCAGACGCTTTGGCCGACACTGGAAGACTACAAGACGAAGTCAACGAATCAAGTCTATTGTGATTATGGTTTCCATTTCATCCTCACCAATCCGTCGCCTGATATCATCCGCGACGAGCTGCCGGTATTGGTTGAGAAGGAAGGTATCACGTCCGTGAAGCTTTACAGTACGTTCCACGCTCGCCCGAGATGCAAGTTGCAGCCGTAGCATCGAGTCCTGCCTCAGTCTCGTTGACGGAAATTGAGCCGTTGACGGAAATTGAGCTAATTGGTCTGATCGATCTTCAGTGACCTACGAAGCCATGAAATTGAATGATCGCGAGATCCTGAGGATATTGTTCGCGTGTAAGGCGCTCGGCATGACGACCATGATACACGCAGAATCGCACGATATCATCAGCATGATCATCGAGGGGCTGGAAAGAAACAAGAACACTGACCCTTTCTTTCATGCAATCGCCAGGCCGAGGATCGCTGAGGACGAAGCATCGTACCGCGCAATCTCCTTAGCGGAATTGGCCGATGCGCCCATGCTGCTCGTCCATATGAGTAGTGACGTTGCAGTAGCACATGTACGAGAGGCGCAGACAAGACTGCTGCCCATCCACGCAGAGACTTGCCCGCATTATCTTTTCCTGCTTTCTGAGAAGATAAAGGGCGAGCCACACGACCATTTCTCTGGGGCGAAGCATGTCTGTTCGCCGCCGTTGCGACATGAAGTGAAGGATCTGGAAGGCTTGTGGCAGAACATCGCCAACGGGACGTTTACCACTTTCTCCTCTGACCACGCCCCGAGCAAGTACGACCATCCTGGCGGAAAGCAACTTGGAATCGTCGAAGGCGTGGCCAGATTCTCCAAGATACCGAACGGGCTGCCTGGTGTCGAGACTCGAATGGCACTATTATTTGGCCAGACTCCAGCTTGCCAGCAGGCAGAAAGCGCGAAGCTGAGTCTGCCACGATTCGTTCAGTTGACCGCAACCAACCCTGCGAAGCTGTACGGGCTTGATGGCGTCAAAGGTAGTATCGCTCCAGGGTACGATGCCGACCTGGTCATTTGGCATCCCGGGAAGACAGGCGCTACCACAATCTCGCAAAGCAGGCTGCATCATGATATTGATTATACGCCATTTGAAGGGATCGAGGTCGGAAATTGGCCAAGGTATACCATCTTGCGAGGTGAAGTTGTTTGGGATCAGTCGCGAGGCATTGTTGGTCAGATTGGGCAAGGCCGATACCTGAAGCGAGGAAGAGGTCAGGTGCTTGTGGGTAAGACTGGCAATATACCGCGTGGCATGACGATGGACGAAAGACAGTACTGGGCTGCGTAGATATCTGACATTGCCACAATGGTACGCAATCGTTGCTGATGATGATTGGACATGATGTGTTCCTGGCTGTTGTTCTGCGCATGCATGTGAGTGACGACGTGAGACGGGAGGAAAGCGCGGATCGGATGCCTGAGGCTTGAGCCTGGATTTCAAGACCAACACCGAGCATGACTCTTCTGTGCATTGGACAAGCATGAGGTGTTGGCCTCTGCCGTCATTGTCGCGCTCCTATCAGACTGGATATACGTGCATCTCTCGAAGGAGATTTACATCCGCTGGTAAAGTCGCGTATAGGGCAAGCCTCACTGCTCAATACACGAAGATGGCCACGGACTACGCATCATGGTCCAATGCAGACCTGATCAGACGTGTCAGCGAGCTGGAGGAACAGTTACGATCGCAGAACACAAGGCACACGAACGGACACTCTTCTCGAACATCACCCGCCCCACCGAAGAAGAAGCCAAAGAAAGAGCCCAAAAAGTTCGATGCGAGCAGATATCACACGCGCCTGATCGCATTGAAGTTTGCATATCTTGGTGGAAACTACAATGGCTTCGAGCATCATGCGAATAATACCACGCCTCTGCCCACGATTGAAGAAGAGCTGTGGAAAGCAATGCGAAAAGTCAAGCTCATCTTTCCCGAGTATAAGCCTGGGCAAAGTGAAGAGGAGGTCTGTTGGGAGGGCATTGAGTACAGCAAATGCGGCAGGACAGATCGTGGTGTGAGCGCGTTTGGACAGGTCATAGGCGTACGAGTTCGCAGTGCGAGGCCGAAAAAGAAACCAGCGCCCAACGAAGTGAGCGCTGGCGCAGAGAGTCAAGGCGCTGACAGTCCTATGCCAGATGCTGTTAAGGAGCCTCCGCCACCAGAGAAAGAGTTTGATTCTATACGAGACGAGCTCCCCTACATTCAGCTCATCAACCGTGTCCTGCCCTCCGACATTCGTATCCTCGCATGGTGTCCCGACCCGGGCGAAGATTTCTCCGCTCGCTTCAATTGCAAAGAGCGAAGGTATCGTTACTTTTTCACGAACCCAGCTTACGCACCGTTGCCTGGCAGTAAGCCAATTGAGAATGGTAAACCTGGAGAGGGATATCTCGACATCGAGGCAATGAATGGTGCAGCCAAGAAGTATGAAGGACTGCACGACTTCCGCAATTTATGCAAAGTCGATCCCAGCAAACAGATCACCAACTGGGAGCGCAGAATATTCCATGCTGGTATACATGAAGTGGACCCGCACCACAATGCGGTAAGTGATGGCGCATCGCCAAAGCTTTACTACTTCGAAGTCCGTGGCAGTGCATTTCTATGGCACCAGGTTCGCCATCTCGTTGCCGTGCTGTTCCTTGTCGGTCAAGGCTATGAACAACCTAGCGTCGTGGATGATTTGCTTGATGTTCAGAAGACACCAGGCAAGCCGCATTATGAGATGGCGAGTGACGTTCCGCTCGTGCTCTGGGATTGCATATTTCCCGATAAAGAGCAAGTCCTGAATGCCGACCACGCTGCGGATGATAGCGCAATGAAGTCCAGTTACCAGGACGCCATGAACTGGGTGTACATCGGTGAGGAAGCTGGCGGCCGAGAGCAGGCCAAGCGATCGACCACTGGTGTCGAAGATGGTAAGCACGGACGCAATGGCATCATGGACGAGCTCTGGGGCCTTTGGCGCAAAAGGAAGATGGACGAGGTCCTGGCATGGAGTCTGATGAACGTTGTTTCGGCGCAAGGGCAGAAGCCTGTGCCCAGCGAAGCCGGTTCTAGGCCTCTTGAACAAAGTGCTCGTGTTTTTGATGGCAGTGCTGTGCCTCGAACAGTCGGAACGTATATTCCACTGGCAAAACGGGAGCAGATGGAGACTCCAGATGCCGTCAACGCGCGCTACGCCGCGCGGAAAGGCCTGGTAGGAAAACCAGCGCGCGATGTAGACGCTGACGAGTAATTCAATTCGTATACTTCGAAACTCCACGCTCATGCAGATTTTGGTTCGTACAAGCAAGCCCTGGCTCCTCTCCAGACTTGTTCCAGTAATTCACGTCGCGGTAAAATGCTCTGCTCGACTCTGTTAGAAAGTTCCAGTACGCGCTTCACTTGATGCACGACTCACCGGAAACACAACGACGACATCTTCTTCGCCTTCTACAACAATGCTGAGATAATATCTGACCTCGAATCCTTTGAATGCCTCGTAGATGAAAATATCCTGAATCAAGCTGGTGGGGATGAACCTGGTAGAGTTGGTCCAAAGGTAATTAGGACTACTGGTCGTAGTTTGAACGCCCAACCCTCGAATGACCAAAAGCGACTCCTCCGTATGACCTCTTCGGAAGATGAGCAGGAATGTAATGAGATATATCGCGAGTCGCCAGGGGCCAGAAAGAGAATTGAAGAAGAGGTATCTTGCAACGTGTCCGAGCGGACTGTGAATTATGAGAGAAACCAGAGATTTCCCAACATCTTGATGCTCAGCTTGCTTCTTCAAGGCTTGGTCGTATTCGAGCACGAGAGAGGCGAGGATGAGAAGGCCAGCGAGGATCCGCAGGGACAAGGATATCGAAGTCCCGAGACGTGATATTATAGTCTTGCTCGCAGATTGTGTCGATACAGTGTAGAGGACCGTCGTCTCCGTAGGTCGTTTCGTGGTGAGCATGATGCGGACAATGCTACTACTTTGATAGAGTGCGAGGTGATGTTGGACCTGAGGGTGGATGGGGGTAGTTTTACTCATTGGCTCGCTTAGGCAAGACGCTAGCGGACGACTCCTTCCCAACTGACCTCGCCTCTTGATCTTGGCAGAACGGCCACGCTCCTTGCGATTGCCACGGATCTTTGACATGCAGCCTGATGCTTGCTATGCTTTTCCTGTGTCATGTTCTGCTGGAATTCTGCTCGTCGGTCACGATAAAATTAATTCGGAATTTGGCACCGTGGGACTGGAATGACGACGAAATGCTCATACCACATTCGTCCGGCTGCTGCGGGAACTACTTCATGTGTGGCCAAGGAGACGCTACAATGCCGTTCTATCCTGCGTGCCGATGTTGGCAACGATACACAGCGTGTGTGCAAATAAGGTTGGATCAGGATATACTGGCATTGCATGTGATGTCTACAGAAACGAACGTGCCGCTTAAATGTTCCGCTATGAGGCAAAAGCCGGAACGAAAGTGCCATCCTGAGTTTATGTTGGGGCTTCAAGAAGTAGTTCATCGTTCGTTGCTCGCGCCCAACAGCATTCCTCTTGGAGCACAACTGATAGTGTCCGGCGTGAATATCGTGGGAACTATCTGTTCAAAGTAAACACAGTGAGCCTGATCATACGTCAGAAACACGATGTGTTTGAAGCTAACTATAGAAGTCATACCATCATGCAAGCATTACTGACGCCTAGCCATAACGCCACGCTTTAAGTCATTCCCAAACGCAAAGACGTCGGTGTCTGAGCGCAGCCGTATCTGCAACAACGGCTTGTAGGTATCATTGCCCTCGAAGCAACCAATCCCGTACTGCCCCGTACTGCTCCTACCACCATTGTGTTGCTGCAAATGCCCAATCTTATGCAAACGAGGCAAATCGTCCTCAGTCCTCCCAGCTCTTCTCCACAGTCTCTCGTACTCGCTTCGTGTACTCCTTTCGGTTGTCCTTATAGAGGTTGCTCGCTTCCACGTTCGCCGGACTCGATGTGTTCGGATCGTTCAAGAGACTAGTTAGTGATCAGTCAGTATCGTTACAGGGCAAGCGCCTATGATGTAGCGCTGAGAGAGCTTGTTTCGTATTCACTCACCTTTGAACACTCGTCAGAATAGCCGCCACATCGTAGGTCGGACTCCATCTGTTCTGCAAGATATCCAAGCACAGCTCTCCGGTTCCATACACGTTTGGGTGAAACATTTGGCTGATGAATTTGACTCCTGGAGGCTTATTCGGATACTGCTCCTCGAAATGCATCACGAGTCTGAATGTGCCGTCTTCGAACGGTGTGTCTGAAGGCCCGATGATGACCGCGTTCCTGTGCACCAGCTTAGCCCGTGTCCCTGACCTCAGTGATTTGTCGTGCTCGACGCCTCTTGACCTCGACCTGAGTCCGGATTGTGCGATCGAGCTTATGCTGGGGAGCCATACCACGTCATCACATTGTCTGCGATAGGACTTGCACTGACACCAGCTGGAGGGTCGGTTTGCATGCGCTTGAAGTCGCGCATCAGTCTTCTCCGCGCTGCCGTTGACATGTTGACTGCTGCTCTTTCTCTGTTTCCAACCAACTCTTGCTCACAGCTCGTTTCTGGTGTCTCGACTCTCGTTTGCCGCTTGTTGGGATGTGCAGTGTTGGTTTGATGTGGACTTCGAGGTTGGTGAGTAGGTTTGTTTGTTTGCGGTCGAAGATGAAGATGCGGTGTGGGAGTGTTGAGTCCGGCTGTTGTAGAATCCGATCGAAGTCCTGGTCTGGGTTGGCGGCACCCGTCACTGCCTTTCACCGTGATGAGTTATGAGTGGGGCAAGGCACGTGCTCAGCAGGAGCAAGTGCCGAACCGCCTTCCCCGGCCGATGGCTGTTTTCAGGGTTCTCGTTCACAAATCGCCCAGGATACATCAATCACTTTCACTTGCCCAAAGAGCAGATACCTTACAATGACGCTTCAGGGACGGACACAGAGTCGCATTCAAAGCTAATAACGCAAGTATCGACGTTTGCTCACGAATTACCGCCCTCGTCCTTCCACTTCCTGAACTTCTCCTGAGAAAGTCCTCCTCCTGTCATATCAGTTTGATATCGGTACACCCTCCTCTGCGTAGCGTGATCTTGTGGGTTTGTTCGTGCATAGCGATTTGGCCAGCGCTCGAGTTCAGTTCCACGATCCCCGAAGAAAACTCTGGGCAGTGGCTGGGCTTCGGGCCTCTGCCCATTTCGAATGGAATTTCCTCTGGCCAACGCACAGCTACCGCTACATTTTCCGGGACACGAAAAGCGTTGACACGGGCGGCGAACTTGTGGCGTGGACATCCAGCCTTGAAATCGAGCGCGTAGCTCCTCGTTCCTGCTAGTGAGCTCTTGCTGCTCCGCTAATGGCTCATGGATTGATGATAGCATCGCTGATAGCATCGCTGAATTCTGCAAGAGCAGAGCGGCAGGGGCAGGAGTGTTCAAATTCAGCTTGATGCCGACATCATTCACGACTGCCATGTCGACACATCACCCCCAGAGTCGCCACGAGCCGCATGGAATACCGAAATGCCGCAGTTCAGTCCCTTTGCATCAGCGTCCGTGCCAGAATTCGTCCAAGTGCTGTTGGCGCACTTCGAAAGCCCAGTGGTGGCAGGTCTGATGCATGACGGGTGAAACTTCAACACCCTCCTCTTCTTCTCCATCATCGAACACAGTTCTGACACCTGCCTGGCCATACTTCTTCAGCAACATCCGTCTCCACCTGCCTGTTTCGCCAACGCACTTCTTCCATCGAGACACCTGCCTGTCGTCGTCTTCACATCTTCGGCCTCGGAAAAATCTCGTATACCATTGGAACCAGCCTCGCACATCGTGCTCGTGGGATATCCAGCCTGCAGCCTCCCATTCCTCGATTGACTGTCCGCACGACACTTTGTACTTGTTCACATCGGGATCATACTGCGGACTGGTCAAGAATCGTTCCACATTCAAGCCCGAAATCCACGACTCTGGAATCTCCTTCCAATCGTCTTCGACTATTATTCCTAGCTTTCTCGATCGAAGCGGGCGATAGTACGATCCTCCAAAACAGCCTTCTCTCAGCATTTCCTCGGGCGACTTGTTCGGCGTGAAGTCGTGGTAGTCTTCGAAGTGGAAAACTTGATCTCCATCCCTGATTGGAGGAGAAGCTGTCGGCAACCATGCATTCCAGCCCTCACGGATCTCATCGACGTTCTTGCTTGGCACCAAAGGCTCATCCTCGCCTTTGACTATTGAGCCTAGGTTTGAATTACTGGACTTGCCCTTCTTCACTGCTGACCGAGGTAAAGCTATAGGCTTTGCTATCTCGTCTTCATTATAACTTGGTTTCGATGGCGCTGCTGCTATTCGAGCCGAGCTCCTCGCTGGCGCCGTGTGTTCTTGAAAGACCTTTCGCTTCTTGGCCGGCGGTTTGCCGTCAGTATTCCGTGCTACCTTGGGGACGACAGGTTTGATATCGAGATCAGCAAGCAACTTCTGATTCTGCTTGATCTTCTCAAGCCGCCGTGTCTCGTACTCATTCATGATCTCTGCGCCACTTTCTATTGTAAAAAGATGTGAAGTTAAAGACAAGGACTGATGAACGGCTGGAGCCACATACATTGATGACGTCACGCGTGTCAACGCGTCCCCATTTCATTAACGATGTACATCGATATCTATGCAATAACACCATTGGCATCTTTCTCTTTCTGATCTTCTCGTTCCTTCGAGTGCTGACTGAGTCTGCCAGCGTGCACGTCTTCAAGCACATTCTTGACTTCTTTCAAGAATCGAGTAACCTCAGGCTCGGTCCCAACAGTGACGCGAATGCAGCCCAGACACCCGGGTTCTTTACCTCTGAAGCGGACCACAACTCCTCGTCGCTCTGCAAGCCTTTCATACACTTGCAAGGCGACCTCATTACTGGGCTTTCCGGCAGAATCAGTCATCTCCACAAGCAAGAAATTACTTGCCGTCCCACCTCGGAAACGTCCAACGCCTGCGATCTTTGGCATTTCTGACAGAAGTCTGTCTCGTTGCTGGATGATCTTTTCACGGTTCTTGCGGCCTACTTCGAGATTTTGGGGCTGCAGTGCCTGAATGGCGAGCTGTGAAGTCGGATTCGGGATGTTGTATGGGGCTTTCATGTTGTTAAGCAAAGTTGCCACCTCTGGGCTTGCAAAGGCTGCGCCCAAACGAATACCAGCGAGGCCGAAAGCTTTCGACATTGTCTGCATGACTACAAGGTTGGGCCACTCGGCCACCCATTCGGCGAGCGACGTGCCTTCGGGTGCAAAATCGATGTAAGCCTCGTCGAGCACGACAAGGCCGTTCCATGTGGGGTGCTCCAGAATTTTCCGAACAGCTTCCTTGTCGACAAGACTGCCAGTGGGGTTGCCAGGGCTGCAAAGGTAAACCATCTTGATCGATGGATCGGCCGACAGTGCCTCGTTGATCTTGTCCGGTTGTGCAGCAAAGTCGTTATCGACATCCAAAGGCACTTTCACAATACCAACATCGTTCACTTGGGCGGATACGCCATACATACCATATGTAGGCGGACAGGTGACGATCTTGTCGTGGCCAGGTTTGCAAAATGCTCGCAGCAAGGCATCGATAGCCTCGTCGCTTCCAACGCCCACGAATAGGTTCTCTGGTGTCAGATTCTTCTTAGTGTGAACGTGGGTGTTTCTCAGATTGATCAGGTACTGTTTCAATTCGTGCTGGTGGCTGTCTCATCGTCAGTATACGTCCATGCGTGAGTCACAGAACAGTGGACTTTTCACATACGGATCAGGGTATCGATTCAGACCAAGCAAATCGATCTCAATGCTCGAAGAGGAGCCATTGGCGAGCTTGCCGTCGTTGTTCAGCGCCAAACCAGGTCCAAAGGCGTTCTCGTTGGCATCCAAAAGAATGTTGGTGCCGTCGTCCTTGTAGTCACTTTCGAAGTGCATTGTCAGCCATTGAGTCCTGCGAAGTGATGATCAACAAGCTAAACATACTCTCTGGCACATCTATAAGGCTCGAGGGCCAGGATGTTGGGTCTTGCACACTTTGCTAGGTCGAATGGCATCTTTGTATATGGTTGTCTCGAGCGTTCAAGATGCGTCAACATTTTGGTCTAGCAGGGACGCATCGGCGGATGTGGTTCTTCCGAGACCCGATGTGAGTCTTTCCGACTGTCCGAGACGCTATGCATGTGATGCCTACAGGGGTGCGAGCATGTGGCAGTGTCGTCGCAAAGTGTTCTTACAAATTCCGTCACCCGACACTTTATCACATTTATTCTACGGAGCACGAAGTTCTACTGCCTGTGATCTTGCAGCGAGCGACACCGTTCGGGGCTGCTTCAAACGAGCGATTATCGGGAGACTGCGGACAGGCCGAACATGTCAACGTTACACAGCACGCGTCAAACTTGATTCGCAACAACGACGTAACCACCTTTTTCTTGTCGGCACGCGTCGATACCTGCGCGCACATCTTTCGACGACCGCTTATTCAGTATATCGGCCATCCTCACCGCACGCATTCTCACCACCTGAGCAATCCGACCCATCCCCGTCAGCTCCGCAGCGGTCCGGCAGCTACGCACACGGTGCATATTGCGCCAGCAGCTGCAGCAACTCTACCCAAAATGTCGTCGCAGTACCAGATTCCGAATACGCCCCGCGTGATATCACCTTCACCGACACCCTCCGAGACCAGCGGGAAGGAGGGCTATTTTCCCCCAACGACGCGGTCAAAGGGCAAGCGGGCGACCGCGTCAGTGGAGCCTATCGAGGAGCACGCGACGGATAAGCACAATGAGCTCGGCGTTCATGAGGAAACAGATCCCGACTTGATGCGCGCCAGGAGCAGAAGTCGCAGTCCGCAGATCAGACGAGAGTCGTTAAGAATGACAGCGAATACGAATGGAACTACGACTGGAGCGAAGACAGCTCTGCCGCCCAATTCCGTGAAGACGAGACGGAAATTAGACGAGAAAGCACTCGCGAATGGGTCTGCGAAAGAGCCTGTACAACAGAATGGACTGCTTTCGCCGGCGAGCGCAGCTTCACAAGGCTTTGGATCAGCATATTGGCGAAACTTGTCACGAAGTCCCAGCCCATTTGGCCTAATCCCCATACACCGCGAATGGCGTGCATTCGTTCACAAGCATGAAATACCACGCAAGGTGCTGCATGTCAGTATTGGGTTCTTGACGCTCTTCTTATACTACCAAGGTGCCCAAACGAGCTCAATACATCCTCTCCTCCTCGGCCTGGGGATACCGATATTCTCGGTCGACTTGATTCGTTTCCGATGGCCGGAGTTCAACAGGATATACATACGATGTCTGGGCGCATTCATGAGAGAAAGCGAGGCGCACGATCGATACAATGGGGTCATCAGCTACATCGCAGGCTTGTGGGTAGCTATGTACTTTTGCAGGAAAGATGTGGCTGTCATGAGCGTTCTGCTCCTCAGCTGGTGCGACACAGCCGCGAGCACGTTCGGAAGACTCTGGGGAAAGTATACACCCAGGATAAGGCGGGGAAAGAGTTTGGCTGGATCTCTCGCGGCCTTTGTGATCGGAGTGGCCAGTGCGTTATTGTTCTGGGGCCTTATTGCCTCGAATACGCCGGAGGAGTACAACCAGGGTGTGAACAGCTTTGCATTCCAAGGCACTCTCATTCTACCTGCTCCAGCGAGGGAGTACCTAGGACTGAGTCTGAAGCAGGCCACGATCGCTGGTCCTCTGGCATTAGGCGTCATGTCCGTGGTTTCTGGTTTGATCGCCAGTATCAGCGAGGCCATCGACCTGTGGGGTTTGGACGACAACCTGACGATACCTGCGTTATGTTCAGTTGGCCTGGGTGCCTTCTTGTGGGCTTGCGGGAGCAGCAGCTGATATTGTTGATAGTAATAATGCACATATCACGACTCTTGTTACGACTGTAATGCTTTCCCCTCGTTCGACCCAAGCCTGCGCAAATAGCGCTGAGAACTCTATACGGACTGCTATCTACTGTTTCCTAACGAAAGTCACATATGCAAAATGCCTCGAATGGCAAACGCCAGCTGGCTGCTGACCTTTGAACTACTGGTGCCTGCTTGGCGATGATTGCCCAGCAGTTTGATCCGCGTTGCCTCCTCCAGCGCACTGCGCCTGCAATGGATGGGCTTCCGTATTGAACACCCAAGCCGACAGGTCCACGACGCTCCCGTCCACAAAGGTCAGGTACAAATACTTCAAAACTTCTGCGAAGAAGAAACTATCGAGGTTGTTGCTCATAGAGCCACCTGCGTGCGTGAGCATGTCTCTGGCGATCATCACACTTTGAAGACGTCACTTACCATACGGCATATCAACGTTGTTCACCGCGGCAAAAGCTTCAGCTGTCCTCGCAGTCGTATTGATAGCCTGGAAAATTCGCCAATTCGCATCGGCCCATTTCTGATCACCCGTAATTCGGTAAGCGTAGAAGACGCTTTCCAGTGGTTCAGGCCTTGAAAACCAATTCTCCAAATTATTCGGGATGAACCAGCCTCGTGCGGCAGCGGAACGAAGAGCTGCAGCATCGTTCTGGAAATTCTTGTTCACTGTACTGCCCTGTTGATCGAACCACGACCAAGCGAGAGGTCCCAGGCCTGTCGTGGAAGTGTTGTACAAATGGTAGCAGCCTGCTGTCCAGTCTACGCCTAGCTGAGTGATTTTCGGACTGTCTAGGAGAGCTCCGCCTAGCAGCCAATTCCCGCCTGCGAAGCACGAGAAATCATCTGCGAGGTTGTCCACGGTTCCGTTTTCCGATAAACGAGATACAAATGAGAGTTGATGATTGAAACCTCGAGGATGGATGACGAGGTTGTCGATTGTGGTTTGTGTTGCTTTGACCCAGAAGTCTTTGTATTGTTGTGCGACGTTGGATGGGGCGTATTGGTAGTATTTGATGAGGTACTCCAAGAAGCTGTCAACTCCTGCTTGCCAGCCGCCGTCTTTGGTAAGCATATTGCCCGTTTCGACGTCGAATTGTGTGCCGATTAGGTTGGTCAAGGCAGGTGCGGGTGAAGGGTTGATCAAGTAGCTGTCTGCTTTTTCGACGATTTCTCGGTAGCTTGAGTTTCCCGTCAAATCGGACAGCCGGCCCCATTCGAGGAGGAATGTTCCTATGGATGCTGCGTTTGTTGAGTTGTAGGTTGTGTTTGTGACTGGGTCTGTAAAGGTATCGTAGACTGGCTCGTTAGAAGTGAAATTTGCAAACGCAGCAGGAAGGCCTGAGGGCGTGTTGAAGCCATACGCAACCTTATCAGCCAGTATTGTAGCTTGTGTGAGGAGCATATCGATCTTCTGCTGATCGTAGGTGCCGAATTGCCCGCTCTTGATGAGATCGTATGCGCCTAGAAGTCCGCCGATGTAGCGAATGTTGGTTTCTGCGAGGCCATTAGTAGATGCAACCTCCAAACAATAGACTCGATCCCACCGAAGAGATTCACCCCTTCACCTGCCTCGACAAACTCCGTCTTCGTGAAATCAACTCCTGAAATAAAGTCCAACATATCATTCACAATATCCGTCAAGCCCATGATAATGGCAGTGTCAATCGAATCGACAATCGTGAGACCCCAGCCATATCGATTATTTGTACCATTCAGAGTCAAAGGCCCCAATTCATCGAACCCATTCGCGTATTTGACATAGGCATTCCAGCCATGCAAGAAAGCTTCCTTCACAGCGGCAGCTCTTGTCTCATCAGCACGAATCTTCGAGGATTGCACGTTCTTGCATGAGCCGGTGCTGTTAGAGTTGGAGGTAGGACTGGTGGTATTCTTGTTTGGAACAGGTGGAACAGGCGGAGCTTTCGTGGCAGCGGGATTATTGTAAACGGTTCGCGTGATGGTTAGCGTCGGTCGTTGACCATAGCCATTTGGAGCTGCGGGTGCTGGAGGCTGTTGTGGGGGAGGAGAGTAAGCGGCGGGACTATCGAGATTCAATGCTAAAGTGGCAGTTGCCAGGGACAAAATGAGTGGAACGCGAGCGAACATCGCGAAAAACGAAAAGACTGTGGAGCATGAACGAATGTGTGAATGCTTCCTACCTGAGAATTGCGCTTTCTAACTTGAAAGCCATCGGAGCTGGAGGTGTGTAGTCCTGGTGACCTCCGTGCTTCGTGCATGGTACATATTCATAGCCGCAATTTCTTGGTGCATGGGGCTCCTGGACGTCAGACGTGGATGTCAGCAAATGCCAGCGTACAGACCTGGACTACCTGTTCCATTCTCAACCGGATGTCCCATCTTCGGTAGTACTTGCGAGCATTCTGTTGCTAGCGATGGCGATTCCACTACAAAGTCAATGTGGTTTAGGAAAGTAGTAGACAGCAAAATAGCAGCAGACCCGGGCGCGGCGTTAGGCTTCGTATTCCTTGCTATTGCATGATATGCTGTTTCAGTTGCAAGGATTCGGCCACCGATTGTTCGTGTATACTGACGTTATACTGCTCTAGTACCTTTTCGGGTGCAAGGCAAGGTGAATTGGAAACAGACCGGTATGATGAACGGGCAACTGGAAAAGTGAGAGCGAAGTTTGCACTGCCCATATGCATTGCATTGAGCTATTAAGTAGTACGAAAAACTATTCGCTATCACAACTCGCTCTTCTGATCTTGACTATACATTCTGCCGTTACTTCATGAACTTCATGCTCTTTTTCGCGATGTACATACTAGTTATCGACAACGCTAAACTTGAATTTGGCGTAGTTGACGATCGGAGGAGTAGTCGAAGAGCCGATCTGGTAGTCCTGGCGGGCCCAGGCTGGATTGTTGACGCCGTCGATCCACTGGGAAGAGGTCAGTTGTGTACTAATGACAAAGCGGTGCTCTTACATCTTGTGTCTCAATCACAATGCAGCCATACTTCTCGACGTAGGTTGTGCTGCCTTCGATATGCTGTTGACTCTGCTTTACTGGGATGGTTCCGTTCTGTCCATTGCAGGTGTAAATCTGGACACCGTTCTGGTCTGTCTCAACGGCCAGTTGAATTCCGGTCGCTCTGTTACACAATTCAGTTGCTGGTGAAATGTAATACTGCATGCTGGTAAATGACTTACGGAGACCAGAGCTTGAGCACTTCGAGGCTCGGGTCCTTTTGTGCAGCATACGGTGAGCGGTCGGTGATGAACGCATTGTCGACTCCTGTGCAGCCAGTTCCGCATGCGCCCTCAGTGTTTGGAATGTTGTCGCCAATGACAGTTCCCGGCTTTGTGAAGTCGAGACCTGTGCCTTCTGTGAGACCAATGCTGCCATTTGGAATCAGAATGCCATCTGTTTGGATGTAGCGCTTGGCGTATGGCAGCTCAAGTGTATCATTCAAAATTGTCTTTGCGTCCTCATTGACGTAAGCGCCCAGGTTCCAATAGACGTGGTTGGAAAGCATGATGGGTGTGGCATCGTTGATCGGGATCGAGACGAGGCGCGAGGTCCAAGATCGGTCGTTCTCGAGAGTATATGTAGCAACATTGAGCACATCGCCGGGGAAGCCTTCCAGACCAGCATCGTAGAAGCTGAATGTAATGCTGTTCTTTGTATGGCTGACGACTGTCCAGTTGCGCTGATCGTATCCGACATCGCCGCCATGCAGTGTGTTGATCCCGTCATGCTCGTTCTTGGGGATGTCGGAGGTCTCGCCGTCGAGCGTGAAGGTGCCGTTCTTGATGCGATTGGCATAACGTCCTACGATGCATCCAAAGAAAGTGTGGTTGGTCTCGGAGTCCTCCAGATAGCGGGCACCTTCATCGTAGCCGACAGCAACGTCCTGTGGGTTTCCGTTCTTGTCAGGAACGTACAGATGTGTCAAGCGCGCTCCGTAGGGAATGAAGGTCGCATTGATGCCGTCTGCGCTGATGGTATATGCCTTGAAAGCATCGCCCGAGAATTCCGGATACGGCGCATTTATCGCACCGCCATAACCACTTTGCGCCGACACGACAGTCGCTGCGACGAGCAAGCAGCTCACGGAGGACAGCATCTTGAAGTTCGAGCAATGCAGTTGCCAGTAGCGACGAGCACGGCACAAAAGTCAACACAAGAGAGGGAAGCGTCGGACAACGCTGACCTCACCGCGCCCACGACCGAGCTCTTATAAGCTCTCTAGGTTCATGCTTCTGCAGGAACCAAAAATGAGCTTGAGCTTGTGCATGCATGGTTTTTCCAGCGGTGCAACGTGGAGAAGGGCGCATGAACATCCCTGGCGCGCCCGTGGTTGGTGCATCGCCGCACCTGAGCGCCTAAGTCGATGCTCACTGCGCGCCGCGTGGTGCGCGTGCGGAGAAATGCATCGCAGGATGACATGGAACGTTCTTTGGGTAAAGATCAGAGTGCAGCGGACGGAGGAATTGAAACGCTCCAATCTCGTCATGTGCTGGTGGACCCGGCTAAGATCGTCTGCCGCTCGTACCGGAAATGAACCGGGGACGTCGAGTGCGGAGAGGCAAGGAGGGCATCTCACACACAACCCATTGTTTTGCACGTTACGCACACCGCATTGTTCTCTCATGCTGCTGTCTCCCATTCGGACGATATGTAACGCGACAGTATACACGCTCATAGATGCCCGATCTAAAGAGCCAATGCAACATAGGAAAGACGCTCATTACACGCGACAAGTCGCTCTCTACCGGCACCACCACCACCACCACCACCACCAGCTTGCACATCAGTCGTAAGGCCCACCCACACTACACTCCATCATCAGTCATGTGAACGACATTCTTGTTCGTCCACGCCTGCCAAGTATCGCACTGCTCAGTCATCTGTCGAGGCATTTGCATCTGTTTGATGTCTTCCGGTCTCTCAATAACAGTCCAGACGAACCCGGCTGCCGAATGCCACGTCAAGTGACAATGCCTAGAAAGAACAGATCGTTAGAGTCATTTTACCCATGTAAAGAGAACTCAGCCAGATACTCACAAAGTCCAAACACCAGGGTTATCCTGCAGCCACTGAACAACGATATACTCCCCAGGCAAGAGCATAAACACATCTCTCCTCAGCGGGTTCTCGGGATTCACAATATGTCCATCCCAGCAATTTCCATAGTCCCGATCCGGAGCTTCAATATCAGCCGCAGCGACGCCATCAGTGCGCCCGAAGACGAAGTTATTATCAGTGCAAGGCCCTTCCGCCAGAATAAACATATTGTGGCCGTGAAGATGCATCGGGTGAGGCATTTTGCCCGTGTTCTCGATCACCATCAGGACCGAATTGTTCGTGCCGTAATTATGAGCGTTGAGGATTGAAGGGAAATCGAGGTTTCCTTTCTGGGCTTCCATGAGCATGGGTTTATTGTAGTCGGTGCGGAAGGTGCGGCCTGCCATGTACCAGAGTAGATGTGTGCCGTTGACTTGGGCAGAGATGGGGATCACGCTCTTCGATTCTGGCATGGGAGGTGTGATCTTGTAGAAGGGCACACTTTGTGCGAGATCGTCGTTTCCACAGTAGGTGTTGTAGGCGTTGGGGCCGGGCATCGAGATTGGCAGAGCTTCTGTGTCTGCGTTCTCGTAGTAGATCGCTGCTCTGGCCTCCGTCTGGCCCTGTGCTTCACTGCAAGGCGCGATGAATGAGCGCATCCAAACGGCGCTGGAGGGGTCTCTGTTGAATGTGACGAGGACGTCCGTTCGTTGACCCACGCTGAGAGTGACGTGGTCAGTCTTGTATGGCACGACCGGCACGAAGTCGTTCGCAATAACTGTCATCTCGTGATCATCGATAGTCAACTTCATTGTCGCAGAACATGCTGCCGAGATCAGTCGGATGCGATAGGTCTTGCCTGACTGGATACTAAAGCCTGCAACTGAAGCGTTCATCGCGCCATAGTACGGGTTCAGTCCATTGATGAGGACATTGTCTGACGGCGGAATCTTCGCGTTCGGGAAAGGCGCCATGAGGTCGTCTACCAGATCTTGGTAGTATGCATGTACCCAATCGCCGAGCATGACGGGTCCGAGATCCTCATCGTACTCCGCGTTCGTCGGTCCATAGATGACGATGGGCCCGTAAAAGCCATTGGCCGACTGTCCGTCAAAGTGCGAGTGGTACCATGCACTTCCATACAGTTCTGCTCGTGTTCGGTATACAAATGTCTCGCCTGGAGCGATGGGGCATTGATGTACTCCAGGAACTCCATCCATGTAGGGCGTGCCTTTCTGCAGGAAGCCGTGCAAGTGAATCGCCGTGCCTTCATCTAGTCTGTTCGTAACTGTGATCTCGATGTGGTCTCCCCAGTTGGCTTCGATCAGAGGGCCGGGAAACTGATTGTTCACGAGGATACATTCCATGTCGACTCCATCAGGAGCACATTGCCCTCGTGCGATCTCGAATACGTAGTATCGTGTGACGCCAGTCTCCGGCCATGTTTCGTAGTAATTCGTGTTGTTGGCAGTCATGTCGCCCCAGGGTATTGCATCGGGTGCAGCTCCATCGTTCTCCAGCCATGGTGGTAGGTGTGTTCCATTCAAGTGTTGTAGTGCTTGCGGTAGTCAGCTCTGTTCGTAAGGGTGGAGATGTCTAACAACTTACTGCTAGGCCATAGAGCAGCCGCTTGCTTGATTCCCAGTGCTAACACTGCAGCTTTCGCGAAAGACATGCTGGAAGATCGTGTTATGCTGCAACAACGACGGGCAATACCATCGACAGTGTTTGTGATCCACACAAACACTCTGTTGCTGGTCTTGTTCTCAGGAAGTGATGTTGCTTGAGCGAGTTTGAGTACCTGTCCACTGCAAGTACTCTTTTGTATAGTACAGAATGGTGTCCACACCGCCAAATACATTGAAATTGCCATGGTTGCGACACTGCAACCTGGGCAACGCACTGAACAAACGATTGCCAGCCTTCTGCAACGAGGCAGGTGATCGAATCGACAATGCCTGGGCTTGCGGTACGCCGTACGTTGGTAAAACGATGGTGTTGCCACACGATTAAATGCCCCAGTAGTTGAAACAAGCCAGCTGTCAGATCCACCCGAGAGGCTGTAGTCACCATGGCAAGGCAAAGAATGGCCAGGTTGATACGCGGAGTCGTTGCGTCTCTCGAGCGACGTGCCGTGATTGATCCTTTGAGCGTTGGAGAGCTGCCGATTGTAACGGCTTGCTTACTCTAAATAGTAGACAACATAACCAAGAGCCTCGAAGAGATATCAGCGTGCAAATTGCAATAGTGTGGAAACTTTGTTCATCGATCTTACAAATGGTCGTTTCCTGTCTGTGCTATCAGTGCTATGCATCTCGATGGCAGCCAAGGCCTATCGAGGCCGTTGATAAATCCGCATTTCGGGTGGCTGAACGTTGCAAACGTCGACAGCGGCGCCATACGACGACGCCGAGTGCAAAGAGATAGATGATGCCATTATTAGATGCCTCTACTGATCGTAACCATATAGCAGCTCATACTTCTGGCCTTGTGCTTCGAGCGCATCTTCGAGCACTTGCATGCCAGCGATGACCTTCTCCTCTTCAAGTCTCCTGCCAACAAGCTGGACTGCCACCGGAAGTCCCGCCATTTTCACAGCATCGTAATGCTTGTACGCACCTCTTGCAACGCCGTTCATTTTGCTGACACTGACACTTGGTGGCAAGATGTCTTTGCTCGGATCTACGTGTGTCACGGGCACGATACCGCAGGAGTAGTCCAGCAGGTTGAACAGGAAAGTGTAGCCACAAGATGCACTAGCCTCTTTCATGCCATTGTGCGGGACTGCCGGTGTAGCATTTGGAGGCGTGAGGATGAAATCCATGCCCTCGCCGAACTCACCGAAGGTGTTCCACCACGCATGGAATTTCGCCTTATAGACTTCACGCTTAGCGACCCACTGCCAGTTCTCGTGAGCGCTCTTCGCGTGCCAGTGCTCCAGAAGGCCAGCCCAGATCTCATCACGCTTGATATATTTGACATAGGCATACCAGAACCATTTGAGGAATCGAGGAAGACGCATGTACCGGCCGAACTCTCGAGCACCCGGATCGTCTGATTCACCAGTGCGGAAGAATGATCGGAAAGTCTTGGTTCCATCGGCGTTGAGGAGGTTGCTGGCAATGACCATCGCTTCATATGGGCTTGGCGGCGATACGTTGAAGACTTCATGGCCTTGAGCCTTAAGGGCCGCAACGGTAATATCCACTGCGCGAGCACAAGCTGGAGCGGGGTCGACTACCTGGTCGGATCTCATGACGCCAATCTTCAGCTTCCTGTTGGAGATGTCCTCTCCGACGTCGGATCTCCAAGCAATTGGGTGCACCGACTGATCGTAGTTCCACGGCTTCATCTGTATCATGGCGCGAGTGAAATAGGCGAGATCTGGAAGTGTACGTGCCATGGGCGAGAAGACAGAAGGGATGCCCTCCTGACCAGGCATGCTGGTATCGATGCCGTACTTGGGCCACCGGCCAGTACTGCATCGCAGGGAGTAGCAGCCAGAGAAGTGCGCAGGTGCACGAACTGAGCCGGCGACATCTGATCCAACACCTATTCTACTGCCACCGAAGGCGAGGATGGCGCCTTCTCCGCCTGTACTGCCACCCGGACTGTACTTTGGGTTGTGTGGGTTCAGACAGCGTCCCCAGACGTCATTGAAGCTCTCGAAGCTCAGCAGCGTGATGGGCAAAGCGGTCTTGACGAATGGCACAGCACCTGCATCTTTGAGCAGACGAACGATGCCTCCGTCTGCCGGGTATGGTTTGCCGGTCTTGCACGAGTATCCCACACTGGTGTCGAAACCACCGACGACAATGCTGTCCTTGAGACTGACAGGTATGCCGGCTAGCGGCCCTTCCAGATTGATGTCGCCTTTCTCGATCCAGCCTTCAGCTTCTCTTATCATGACCTCGGTTACGGCATTGGTCTTCGCGTGGGCCTTCACGGCAGCCTTGCCGTATGCTCGCAGCACGTCCACGGCGGACGTGGACTTGGTCTGGACATCTTTGACCAATTGATCAATGGGTGCATCAAGGATGTCGGATTCGTCGGCGGTGATGGGTTGGTGATATGGCTTGGGGAGGTTGGAAATGCGGGCAGCTCGCTCGTCCTGTTTCCGCTTGCTATACAGCAGAAGACGGATGTGTTAGCATCATGTGTAGCTCATGGCAGGATGCGGTAACACAGCGTGGGAGGAGTGGGGTCTGGGGTATGAGGGTTAACGCGTACCACGCGGCTCGGTGCTCGAAGTAGTCGAACGGAGGAAGCATTGTGCCGACGACTGGCCGTGTCGGAGCTCACGCTGGACTACGATTCGGTTCTCTGCTGGCCGTCCTTTGATATTATTGTTGTCATCCCACGGGAAAGCGTCAGATCAAGATGTGAGAGCGGTCACGAGAAGGTGTAGGACATGTGTGCCCCGCGTCGTGCTGATGAGTCGAGCGTGTCGTGGACCTCAGGCCCGGTGTCCAGCTCCCCAGGGCGCGTGGCCTATCCATACCGAGATAGGCGCTGTCGTCGGCTGCAACTGCCGCATCAGGAAGGCGACGCTCACTCGAGGATGCTTGTGGGCATTGGCGGTGATGGGAAATCGCATCTGTGCGAAGCCAACAGTCCGAGGGAGCAATCGAAGGACGTGGACTGGCGTGTCGACGTCTTCGGCGTAGACGGTCAACGGCATTTCCTTGGGCCAGCGTGCCGATTCTCCGACGCTCCGATTCCCATGCCAACCTGTAGTTCTAGAGCGACCAGACGGCTTCTTTCCTGAGACTACTACGCGAATGCCTCTGGCATCGTCAACCATCGAGGGCGCCTGCACTGGTATGAGACGTATTGCCTCCCGAATGGCAATGCCAACACAAGATGCACAGGCCTGTTCGGCGCCCGGATCTTCCCTCGCGGCCATTGCGCCATACATAATCCCACTCCCACATGTTCCTTACACTTCGCCTGCTGGCCTTCCTCATCTTCATCTCCTCCGATGCATCAGCTCTGAGCAGCACGTTCAAGACCATATATCGTCCAAGAATGAAGTCGGCACTGCTCTACTTCTGGCAAAGCCGCCATCATAATGTACACCACGGCGACACGCCGCGCCCTGCCGGCTAATGCGTGCCGGAAAAGCAGCAGCTGTCGTCCAATGCCCAGCGCTTGATAGGATGACCAAGCGGAGCCTGCACGCCCTTCTACCATTTGCTCTCCGATCACGGACCCGCAGTAGCGGAATGACTGTATTCGGATCTAGGTGGTAGACATCTCTCAGCTCGGCAGGCACGCGCTTGCACTTTTTGTGTATCAGGAATTGTTGCTCCATTCAATGATTAGTCGACGTCATGCCAAAGCCACGCGAGCCTTACGATCAAGCCGAAAAGGGCGAGCGGGACCTGACATCCACTGCCGGCAGTGGCGAATCCCTCTCCTCGCACGACGATTTCGACCGCATCGAACAACATGAGGAACCCTCGCTCCAAGATCCAGATGAAATACGATCCACCAAGTTATCAACGACAAGGGCATCTCATGACCTGAGAAGAACTGCAAGCAACGTTCTCGCAAAAGTCGCCTCGCGCTTGACCACACATTCCATCGTAGATCCTCCTCCACCGCCAGATGGAGGTCTTCACGCCTGGACGCAGGTCGCCATGGGCGCAATCGTGGCAATGACCACTTGGGGTTTGGTCAATTCGTACGGTGCCTTTCAATCGTATTACACTTTGAACCTGGGTCTTCCAGCCTCGACCGTGTCCTGGATCGGCTCCGTGCAGAATTTCCTGACATTTTTCATTGGTGTCTTCTCTGGCCGCGCCCTTGATGCCGGCTACTTCATGCCTGTCCTTCTCATAGGCTCTACAGTTCAAGTTCTGGGAATTTTCTTCATGAGGTAGTTCGCCCGCCGACCCAGACAAGTCGCTCAAGCGCTGGCTAATTAATTCCTCAGCTTATCTACGCAGTACTGGCAACTCATGCTAACCCAGGGTATAATGAGTGGCTTAGGCGGTGGAATATTCTTCACTCCTGCCATGGGCCTCATTGGGACTTATTTCAGCGGCAAGCGAGCCTTAGCCATGGGCATGGCGAGTGCCGGCAACAGTGTAGGCGGCATAATGTAAGAGAAAAGAGTCTCTCAGGGCATTCATATCTCTTGTCATCCGACAGCTGATGGACGAATCCCGTCATCACCAGCTTGAGCAGAACTCTGCCACACACCTTTGTTGAGTGAACGAATATTCTAACGACGAATCATAGATACCCGGTCCTCGTTCAACAACTTTTGCCCAAGCTGGGTTTTGCCTGGACTGCTCGCGTTCTTGGGTTCCTGAACCTTGGCTTGTTGATCATTGTCATGATTTTCATGCGGCCAAGACTGCCACCTCGAAGATCAGGGCCTATAGTTGATCTGTCTGCATTCAAGGAACCAACATATGTGTTCCTGACCGCGTGCTGCTTCTTCATCATATGGGCGATCTACTTCACCCTGTACTACGTGAGTGCCTGGTAATGCTTATCTTGCAGTGTTTGCGCATGCTCACTGTCAGTAGATCTCTTCATATGCCATCGAGGTGGCGGGCGTTTCCTTCACCTCTGCTCTGAATCTCACAATCATCATCAATGGTGTGGGCCTGCCCGCACGGATAATCCCATCATTCTTCGCGGACCGGTTCGGACAGCTAAATACACAGGTGCCAATTCTGCTCGTTCTCACTGTTGTTGCCTTCAGCTGGATAGCAGTGCGCGACAACACGGGTCTTTACATATTCACCGTGGTGTATGGTATTGTTTGTGCGGCATTCCAAGGTCTGGTGCCATCGACAGTAGCAAGCATCACTCTGGAAATGAACAAATTCGGTACTAGGTTGGGCATGGCATTTGGGATTTTATCGTTTGCCGCACTCACCGGACCATCGATCGGCGGCGCGCTGCAGGGCGCCATGGATGGGAGATATCTTGGGGCACAACTTTGGTCTGCCATAGCTACTGGAGCGTCGTTAGGGCTTTTGACAACGGCGCGCATGCTCCAGGCAAAGGGGAAACTACATGCTAAATGCTAGTGCTCACTAGCTCACTCCGCAGACGTTGTAGTCGTCTCGTCAAAGCGCATTGCAGGAGCGATGATGCAATTTTCGCTTTCCATATCAGGTGAGCGCAGTTGCTCGCTGCGCGACTGCCAAATTGCTACAGTACAGGGCGTGCCGACTAAGCTGCTCCACAGCCATGACAAACGGTACGTCACTCGTGGTGCATCACTTCAAGGACATAAATATTGATGCTGAGAACAGCATACTATTGACCAACGAGCCTCAAGAGAAGAATTAACAACATGTCGAAGCAACACACTTCCGAATTCGGCTGGGATGCAGTGCCCCGAAATCGGTCCAATGTTCCCTCCAAAGCCGAATCAAAGACTGTGCCAATTGACATCAACTTCGAAGCAATCTGGCCAAAGACATCCGTAGTCCAAAAAGCAGACGAATATGTTCAGGCTCACCTTCCCAAGGAGACATATAACCACAGTCTGCGCGTCTACTGCTATGGTTTGTAGTAACTCCCCGAACAATCGCATAGCTCATCCTCATCACTTCCCAGGCCACGCCATCATATCCCAACACTTCCCGACCTGGTGCTCCTCCTCTTTCTTCGAAACCTGGGCAATGACCTGCCTCTTTCACGATATCTCCACCACTTCAGAAAACCTCAACTCCACCCACCTCTCCTTCGAATTCCACGGCGGATTTCTCGCCCTCCAAAAGCTCCAATCTTTCGGCGCCTCTCAAGCCCAAGCCGAAAGTGTCTGTGAAGCCATTATCCGCCACCAAGATCCTGGCGAGACAGGCACCATCTCTCGAATGGGTCAGTTAGTTCAACTTGCAACGGAGTTTGATAATATGGGTTGGCAGCCGTATGTGATTCACCGCGATGTGATTGAGCAGGTTGTGGACAAGTTTCCGAGGATGAAGTGGTCGGGGTGTTTCGCGGGGTCCATTCAGGCGGAGATCGAGGCGAAGCCTTGGTGTCATACGACTGCGATTCCCGGGTTCAAGGAGGCCGTTGAGGGGAATGAGTTGATGAGGCCTTATGACTGAAGGTGTTAGTGCCGATGTTGAGCGTCAGAGGGAGGAAGTCTGATAAGAACTAATGACAGATTTCAAGAGCATCTACAATGCTATAGAAGTCAAATTCTGCATCACGATTGCCACAAAATGTGCTGTACATGAACGATCTCTCTCCTGGTCACTATGCAATATTTCCCAAGACCGCGTCCCTACTGAGGCTGTACAGAGGCATGATATCAGTCCAGAGCTTGAATTGATGCACGCCTTGCGCGACGAGAGCCTCAAGACCTGGCACGGTCTTCCATCCACTCTGCTGGGCCATTTCCATGAGCTGCGTGACAGCAGGCTTGTAAGCCATCTCTAGTAAGATCTTGTCGCCCGTTGATGCCGTTCCAGCCTTGAGACCCTGCCCGAAGATAACTTTGAGGATGCTTTCGAGGGTAGCATCAATCGGCAAATCGCCAGGAATGGTACCGACAGCGACCACAGGTGCTTGGTCAACCGGGACAGCCTGCGCCTCCGCGGCGCTCGAGAGAAGCACAACGTTGTAGTCTTTCGGGAATGAAGCAGTGAGCTGAGACAACTTCTCCTTGTTTCTCCCAAGCAAGTAGATCGGGCTGTATCCCATGTTCTTCAGGGCATAGATCGCGGCGCGAGCTGTGCCACCACCACCAACTACCATGCCGGCTTCGCGCAGCACTCCTGCGGTGCCTCGGGCACCAGCATTGCGGAGGGCTAGAACCATACCTTGCCAATCTGTGTTGTGGCCGACCAAGACTTTCTGATTGTCAGTCGTCATAGTTGGCACAATCGTGTTCACGGCTCCAATGGTCTCTGCTGCTGGGTCAATAGCATCAAGGAGAGGCATGACGTCCAGCTTGAGAGGTATCGTGACGCTGGCTCCGCCGAACTGTGGCGAACGAATGATGTCCTCAGCCTCAATAATACGATCAGTCTCGTGCAGACCGTAGGTGTGCGGCAGACCAGTCACTCCGAAAAGTGTATTGTGAAGTGCGGGCGAGCGCGACTGCTGGATTGGCTTCCCAAACAAGTAGAACTTCTTGGCCGAGATCTCCCCAACGATGCCCAATACCTTCCTGATATCAGCTGCAGACAACTGTCCCGGAGCAGCCTTCACTGGCAGACCTGAATGGCTGACAGGCGTCATGAACCCATTTCTGACCCGGCTCATCTTTCCTAGCTCTCCCATGTTCATGGCGATGACTGGCAGATCTGGGAACTCCTTCGCCATGGCTTTCTTGAACGTCCTCAGGTCGTCGTTGTCATCAAAGTCTTTGGCCACACCGACAAGCTTGACAATATCGCCATATTCTCTAGCAGCATCAAAGTGCGCCCTCCACTCGACGGCTCCGTCGGCCCAAGAGAGCTGTCCTTTTGGGTCATGGTGGGAAGCGATAATGGTGCACATCTTCCTGTGGTTGAGCACATAATCCTTCACTTCAGGTGCTGCCGTCAATTCCAGGTCCACAAAGTCGAAGCCCATGCGTAGCCCCTCAGCATACAGTGCAATGGCCTGCTCAGTCGCATCATCCGGAAATTGTCCACCTTGACTGACACTTCTCAGCGTAAAGATCAGTGGCAGCGTTGTAGAAGCTCGTAGTAAAGCGACTTGCTCACTCAAGAAACCAGGCCTCCAGTGCGTCTCGCCAGCTTCCTTGTCTGGATCTACGAGCAGATCCACTCTGAGCTCGATTGCGTCGCTGCCCATCGTTATTTCAGGCAAGACAGTGACGATATCTTGAATTGTCGGGCTCGTGAGGGACAGGAAGAAGGAGTGCTGTTTAGCCAGGATTTTTTGTAGCGCGCCGCTTCTTCCCGTCATTGTGTTGAGGAATCTGGTGAAGTCATCCAAAGGACTGGTCCAGCCCACGATGGCAGTGGTTTCATCCACTGTCTGGCTGTGGTAGTGAAGGTTGCTGCACTCCTCGAACCACGGCTTGCGTCGCAGATAGACTCCCATCATGTCCTCGACGTAAGCAGGACGAGTCTTGTCGATGTTGAGGTAGTCCATGATCGCTTTGACGTCTCGTGTGATGTAAAGCACCATTCCATCCTTCTGCCAGGCTTTCAGCAATTCACGCGCTTCTGGTGTCTCAACCAGTCCACCACCGGTGGCGAAAACGTAGCCTTCAGGCTTTTCCTTCATCAGATTTTTGAGCAGTTGGAGTTCTTTTTGACGAAACCCATCCCAGTCGTTATCTTTTAGCATCTCTGGGATCGACATGCCTTCTTGCTCCTCCAGAGCTGTGTCCATGTCGACGAAAGGCCAGCCGAGAATCCGTGAAGCCCAACCTCCGGTCGTCGTCTTACCAGCGCCTCGCATGCCGATGATGAACACAGACTTCTTGACCTCTCCATTCACGTACCCATGTCTCTCATCGACACCATTTGCGTGGCCGTTAGATACCGCATTATGCTCAGGTTCCACTCCTTCGAGCTCAACGCCGAAAGTCTGGTGCAAGACATCCCACCAACCAGGCCAGGTCTTGCCTGTGCACTCCCTCTCGAATATGAGACTGCCTTGGGGAGCGACAGTAGCAAGAACACTGAAGCTCATGGCCACACGATGATCGTCGTAGCAGTGGATTGAATCGCGCGGCGCCTGGATCGCAGGTCCGACACCATCAATCTCAATGCCATCGTCCAGCTCTCTGCAAATCACGCCGTATTTCGCAAGCTCGTCAATCATGGCCACGATACGATTGCACTCCTTGACCTTCTGATTGGCAATGCCGATGATTTTCGTCGTTGCACCGTGCTTTCCTGGCTGAGCAACAGCAGCCAGAACGGAGGCAGTCAAGAAGGCATCTGTCATCGGCTCCATATCGATCTCTGGTAGAGGCTGCAGCTGGCCAAACGCAGGACCAGTCACCGTTGTGCTAGTTTCTGTCTGCTCTACGGTGCATCCCATGGGCCGCAGGACATCAACAGCGAAACGTGCATCTCCTTGTAGAGAAGCTGAGCCAATGTTTGGCACTGTGCACTTGGTTCCTGTAATAGCAGCGATGGCAAGAGGATAAGTAGCACTGCTGGCATCGCTCTCAACCTCGTACTCAGGTGGGTTGACGTAGCTTTGCTTCGGAATGTGGTACACATTCTCCTCAGTCTTGCTTCGCGTCACATGAACGCCGAAGCTGGCCATCATAGCTATTGTCATGTCGATGTACAGCTGGCTGATGACTTTACCGCCCACAAGACGCAGCGTCACAGGCTTCTTGGCATATGGTGCGGAAATGAGGATAGACGAGACGTACTGCGAGGAGACCTTCGCCGTCAATTCGATGTCGCCGCCTTCGAAACCGCCAGCCGCACCAATGCGAAGCGGCAGACTTTGGCTACCTGGTTTGCCCAAGTACTCCATGTCCACTCCATTGGCCTTCAGGGCGTCGACAAGAGGACCTTGAGGACGCTCCTGCATGCGAGCGTTGCCAGTGAGGACTGTATGTGAAGCATCCTTGGTAGGCTCCGCCAAAGACAATGCTGTGGTTAAGAAGCGGGAAGCAGTCCCAGCATTGCCGATGTAAATCTCGTCTGAAGACGCCTTCAGCTTGCCACCATTTCCATTGACCACAAGCACGCGACCCTCCTCTTCCCAGCCATATGTGGCGCCCTGAAGGCTTGCAATCGCTGATAACATGTACTGCGTGTCGTCCGAGGCCAGAAGGTTCGTAATCCTACAGCTGCCTTTACCCAATGCCGCCATTAGCAGGATTCGGTTTGATATGCTCTTGCTCCCAGGCGGCTTGCACACCACGTTCAAATCCTTCGAAACACCAGGTCTGACCAGAATAGAAGGACAAAGCACGATCCTAATGTCTTTATCGTCGCACTTCGTCGCACCTGGACCAGTTTCGGGCTCGTAGCATTTCCCTATTGATGCTAAAAGCGCGATCTTTTTCTTAGAGCCCGCATTCTTCTTGTCGACAGCCATTCTTCTTAGCAGCTCATCAGCTTCGCATACTTTTCGTGTCTTGGAAATTATAAGCTTGTCGTCCAGACTTGTTGGCAGCCCATAGCTCTTGATCGCCTTCGTGAGCCTAGCGACAGCAGCCGGCTCGAGAATACCCAAGTACCTCGCCAGTTCTGCTTCCTTCACCATCCCCACAGCGACACACTCGCCGTGCAGGATCTCAGGGGTCAGAATTGCCTCGTACGCATGTCCGATGGAATGGCCAAAATTCAGCAAGTTCCTCAACCCTCCTTCTCTTTCGTCTGCAGTGACCACTTCGGCTTTGACTCTTGCGCTTCCAAGCACAATCCTCTTGAAGACGTCCTCAATACCCTCGAATCTGCCTTTGCCTAGCGGCCTCTCTAGTGCCGCCATGATCGCATCAGCTCCCTCTTCTAACCTCTCGAACTCCTTCTCATCCCAGATGGCAGCAGTCTTGACAACTTCGGCCATACCGTTGCACACCTGTCTCTTGTCTAATGTCTCCAAGAAAGCAAGATCGATGTATATCCTCTCTGGCTGCCAGAAAGCTCCGATGAGGTTCTTCCCCAAAGGAGTATCGATTGCAGTCTTGCCGCCAATCGAGCTGTCGACCATGGATAGCAGCGATGTGGGAATTTGGCAAAATTTGATTCCTCGCATGTATGTCGCTGCCACATAGCCGAGCAAGTCACCCATGACACCACCGCCCAGTGCAAGCAGGATTGTATCGCGTGTACATCCTTGACTGAGCAGCCAGTCTTCGATCTGAGCTTTCACCTTGCGACTCTTGCTGGTCTCACCGGGAGGAATGCTGTCAAGGACGAGAAGCCGCACATCTTCTGCCTTTTTGCCCAGTCTTGCTCGCTTGGCATTGAAAGAATCGACGAAGGCTGGCACGTATGGGAGCTTGGCGAGGTTGGAGTCGCAGATGAGGACGTAGGTCGACGAAGGGATGTTGGTGAGCAGGTCCTGGGTGGCATAGTTTGGCCATAGGCCGTAGTCGACAATGATGGTGTCTTTGCCTAAGATTGACACTTTTGTGGCAGTGGACGTGCCATTGGAGGTCGCCATGTTGAGCAGTATATGAATCGGGTTGTGGGAAATGTAGCTGGTCTGCTGCTTTAGCTCACCAGTTGCTCCGACACGAACAGCACCGCGGCTTCAACGAGGATTAGTTGGAAAGATCCGAGATTGGTCAAGTCCCAGATGCGCAGTTTCTGCATACGAGGTTCACTTGCAAGCAGCAAAGACGAGAAGAGGCATTGGGCGTGTTGTGAGTGCGTGGGTGCGGTGAAGAGTCATCAATGGTAGGCACAAAGAGTCAGAGATTCGCAGTGCGGCCGGGAAATTTCCCAAGTCCCGCAAGCTGTTCGCAGCCATGTGGAGATGCTTGCTGCAGATCCTCAAAAGGGTTCAACACTGTCACTACACGTATCACCGAGCACCGACATAACCACGACGGAGGTGTACAAGACTGGTGATAAAGGCAGGAGCAACACATGGAGAGAGAACGCGCCTGAAGATATCTTGTAATGACTCTACAGACCCGGCAACTTTCGTTGAACCGATCGGGCTTCCTAGCACAGGGCATTCTCCTTTCACCACTTCACATGATGACAGGCTTCTTTCCCTCATGAGCGCCAGTACTTTCTCCTAGCCTGTGAGGGCGAATCGCTTTTTTCAACGTACCAAAGGTCTAACACATCTACCACTGGTTGTCTGGGGCAGTCGCAGCGCCGGTGTTGCCGTCGGCAGCCCAGCCCTGGTTTCCGGTCTCGACTGGAGCGCTGGCAGCAGCCCAGTCAGCTCCCTCAGCATCCCAAGTGGATGCGGCCTGGGCTCCAGCAGTGCCCGAAGCAGCAGCGAAAGCCGAGCTGCCAGCATTGCCAACCTCCCACTCGTTGTTGAATCCGCTCTCGACGGCGCCTGGGCCGACCTCATCGGCACCTGGCACCTTGGCCTCGTCCTGACCAGCAGAGTCCTTGTTCTCCTCCGCCTCTGGGTCACGGTAGAAGTACAAATCGGTCATGACGTCCCACTCGGTCTCACGGTTGGCAAGAGTACCACGGAGACGGAGGACCTCACGGGCGAGCATCCACCAGATCAGACCAATGGCGTGACGACCCTTGTTGTTCGTTGGAATGGCAACGTCGACGTACTCGGTTGGGGAGTCGGTATCGCAAAGGGCGATGACTGGGATGTTGACGTACGAGGCCTCCTTGATGGCCTGGGCATCGGTGCGAGGATCGGTGACGATGATGAGGCGTGGCTCCTTGAACGAGCGAGTGATGTAGTTGGTGAAGTTACCGGGGGTGAAGCGACCGGCAATGGCGGAGGCACCGGTGTGCGCGGCGAACTTCAGGACAGCACGCTGACCGTATGGACGAGCAGAGATGACAGCAATGTCGGCTGGGTTGTCGATAGCGGCGATGATGCGGGCAGCGAGGACAATCTTCTCCCTGTGCGCGCATTAGTACTCTGATGTCTCAATTTTTGCCAGGGCATATCGAGCAAATGCGAAAGAGTCGCAAATCTGCTCGCAATGCGCGGACATGCGCCATTTCGGCCAAAGAGGCCCCAGAAGTGTTCACGTACCAGGTCTTGCCAATGTTGATGATGTTGACACCGTCTGGACGAGTCTTCCAGAGGTATGGCTCCATGTGCACCTGCAAGTTCTTGCTGCCAATGTGAGCCTGAGCCGACAGGAGCATCTCAATGTCCTGGGCAGTGGCGTTGAACACCGATGGGAGGTTCTTTGGGGTGGCCATCTTCGCGGTTGAGAGCGAGGTGTTGGGTGGTCGAAGACGGGTGGTGTGGTGTTGTCGCGAAGTCCTCGATGCTGCTGGTGGTGGGATGTTCGGAGCATCAATTTACAGAAGTGCGTGCACGGCCGTTTTCATGCCTGCCTCAGGAATCAATACTTGGCATCCCCGCGGCGTCCTTGAGCGAGCACAAGTGAGCGTACATGGCGCACGGCGAGCATAGAAACAACGTCCACCATGCCGCCTCGAATACCCATCGCCACCTGCCTGCGGGCACAGAGCAGTATGTAGGCACGTCGGCAATCGATGGATCATAGTTGACATGTGCCAGCAGCACCCCTTTCCACAGCCACGCGATCTTTCTCCTCCGCTCCCTGCTCCCAAGCGTCCACAGTCACGCAACGACGGAAACATCGCGATCCATATGCCATTGCGCAAGCGCGAGCGAAAAAGGCTGCGAATTTGAGTAGACAGGAGGTACTGAAGAAGGAGCGGGCCAGCAGTCTAGGCGACCCTGTCCGCGGTCTCACCACGCCTTTCGTACGCTCTTTCGACACTGCCCTGCCTCCCGAGCCCTCGGCAGACACCCCTTCGACGCAAGTCCGAAAGTCGAAGTCACCATCTGAAGATGCTGTTGGATCCAAGACGGAGACAGACAATCACCTCAACTTCTACTTGACCAAAGAGGAATTGGCTCGCGGGTTAGGAAAGAGCCAATGGCTGACCACTCCGGTTGCGCAAGACGAGCCAGAAGAAGTCGAGGGAAAGAAAGGCCGAAGAGATGGTGGAAAAGAGTCGCGTGGACTTGATGATGAGATTAGCGGAGTTTTGGGTGGTGCCAGAGACACGGATGCGAACAACCCCGACTGGGAGCGCGCCGCAGAAACGATGAAGGACTTCACCACCGGCATGAGTCCAGCAGCTCGGAAGAAGATTCTGGAGGAGGAACACGCGACCGCGCAAGAAGCATTGAGACGGATCTCGAGCTTAGCACTGGGAAGCAGTAAAGACCGGCTGAGAGTGAATAAGCAGAGATGCATAGACGTTTTCGGACGTCATAATACTGAGCAAACACTGCCTCCGAAACCAAGCTCTGCGGGTGTGACCGGTGGTGAGCAGCAAAAGGTGGAACGTGTTGGAGCAGACACCGGCAGCAGCGAGGTGCAAATCGCCATTTTGACCGCAAAGATTCGCGCCGTTGCAGACTTCCTGGAGACAAGAGGCACGATGGACAAAGTCAATAAGAGAAACCTCAGATTACTGGTTCATCGCAGAGCAAAACTCTTGAAATATCTGCGCAGAAAGGAAAGAGGTGGGCCGCGGTGGCAGAACCTGGTTGAGACACTAGGTTTGACCGATGGAACATGGAAGGGCGAAATCACCTTATAAAAGCTGGAGCATTTGCATAGCGCAGGAGAAGCCTCAGAACTGAGCTGGTGGAGATACATCATGTACAGATATCAATGTACTATTACGACGCTCGCGCCACACCCACAGTGCCTCAAGGCAGTCTCAGCGTTGGCGCATCCTTCTGCCATACAGTGCACAGTCTCAGCAGCAGTATCCGCCATCTCAGGCAGCAACATCATGGATCTTACCGGACTTTGAGAAAGGACATGATGCACCCTCTCCTTGTCCGTATGCTTGACATATGCAGTGGACTACCATCTCATGCCTCTTTGACTGGTGGCGCTCGCGATCCCTAAAGTCTCCTTTCCCAGTTGTAACCCGCTATGAGACAGCTTTCGCACTCTCTCTTCATTCGTATGCTCATCAACCAGCATCTCGACTTCCCTTTACCTTCGGAACAACTCAGCAGTCCCGCTCCGCCAATCCGATGTGCTTACGGGCCCCCTCGCCTCCTGCGGATCGAGGCGTAGAATATCGATCATGAACAGCACACAAAGCGCCTGAATGAAGAAGCCGAAGGATCGAGTTGTTGTTCGCCTGCCATTATACGATCTTGTAGATTCTGAATCTCCGCAGTAATTGAGCAGGGAAACCAGCACTGCTGCTTGGATGATTCGAGCCATGATGGTGGGAAGCACGACAACCATGGTCTTTTGGCAATTGCTGATCCAGGCGAGGAAAAGCGGCAGTAGTAATTGTGTGAAGCCTATTCTGGGAGCTCGATCCGAATTATTATATTCTGGTAGTTGCTTTGGCGTGTGAATTTCTTCGGTCTGGGTGCTTAGAGTGTACTCCGCTGTCGTGGTTATAGACATATTGCTGAAATCGACTCGTAGAGTGGCTTGAACAGAGTGTCTCTCCAGTTCGAAAGGTAATGTGCAGAGTATTCCAGAGAAGTTATTGGTTGATAACAAATCATGTATCCAGTTTCCGAGACAGCCTATTGACCGGCACTCGTGGTAGTAGAGGATCCGCGAACAAAGAACCAAGAGATAGATGATGCTCCTTCTGCAGTAACATCACTGTACTTCTAGTCCCGCACTGTCATGAGCCCTAGTCACTCAGCACGACAAGTGCCACAGAATGTCATGCAATACACCCCGAACATTCGATCTCCGACGCCAACTGCATGAAATGCGAACTCTCTGCTTCCAGGGTGCGGTCGCCGGAAGAGCTTACTGCTCGTGCTGAGACAGACACCCCACAATGCGGCTGCAGTCTGCGCATGTGAAAGTGGAGCTCTTAGCTATGTCTCAGCGAGTCATAGGCGTTGGAATGCTATGCAGACTCACGTAGAGCTACCTGCAGCGAGGGCGCGTACTGTACAGCACATGCATTGTAGCGAAGGCCGTCTCAATTGCCAGGCATTGTGCGTGCGTTGAACCCGTCTCGCCTGTGTCCGTGAAGCATTCCGGCCTGCATTCGTTGGGTTTGTGTGGGTAGGAATCGAGGATTATCTGTCCGGACACATCCGAGTCGGCAAAAGTCAGCACGATGATCGAAAATCGTTTCACAGTCGATAGCGTATAAGCCAATAGAGTCTTGTACTTGTTGTGTACATGTTTTCGCGCGGCAATCTTCCACGCGAAGCTCCCATCTCTATATACATTAATGTTCAAATGCGCCAGCAATCATCGCCAAATAGTAGCAGGGTATCTTATCAGCATCAGGTCGTGTCAAATCAAAATGTAAACAAAAAACACGAAGGAAATCAAATCAATAGTTGCGATAATCGCAGGAACATTCTGTGTCCGCGGGCTGGGGTGTCAGTCCAGAAGTAATGCGAGCCCCGAGCTGGCGCTGGACGAATTCGTAGCAAGCCGGAACGTCTGTTCCGCCTGGGCTGCTCTGCGTGATGTCTATTGCGTAGGGCCATTGCAGACCGCCGCCCGAATGATTCGATTCTGGGTATATTCGAGGTGCTGAAAGATAGAGAGTGCCAGTGAGGCTCGTTTGGTTGAAGTAGCATTGGGTCGCGACATTGTTGGCGGCCAACGATACGGGAGGATTGAATGCCTTGTCCATGTCAATACGGAAGGTATATCGAGCGGAGCTTGAATTTGATGCAGGTGAAATGTAGGTGAGTGGTGTGTCCTCGAACACCAAGCTGAAAGGATTACTCGTTGATCTAATAGTGAGATTGGCAGGTTCGCCGTCGTCTGGAGTTGAGCCTGAGCCGATTGTCGCGTACGTTGAGGACGTGTTCGAGATGATCCAGTTGTATATCGACCTACTGCCATCTGACGTAGCTGGGTTCGCTGGATCGTAGACCTGGTATGGGAAACAATTCCAGGTCTCTGCGACCGAAGTGCAGCTGCTGTTCAAGGTCTGAAGCCTGGTAATGATGCTGTACTGGCCGATGGGGAACGGCTGCTGGTCCGCGCCGCCCGAACTGCTCGGATCTGATGTGTTTTGTGCGGCTCCGTTGTTTGAATTCGAGCCTCTCCGTCCAACAGTCAGGCCAACTGCAAGACCCACTATCAAGGCGATTGCGAGCAATGCCACGACAGCAATAATGAGCCATGTCCGCCTTCGCCAACTGAAAGGGTTCTTTCTCTGGTAGCCGCCTGACCGTCGCAGAGCTGCGAGCTTCTCGCCTTCGACCGGCCTGTTGTCGTCGCTGTCGCCGGGCACAGGCTCTGGAACCCACTCGTATGCTGGAGGAGCCGTCCGCCCAGTTTCGTAGCTGTCTTTATGCGCATGAGCGTTCGTCACGGGCGAAAGAGGATATGGTAGGGCGTGTAAGGACTGCTCAGAAGCACTCTGTCGCAACGCGCTCTTTCGCGGAATCGGCGGTTTGGGTGCGGCTGTCGCCATGATGGAGTTGACTTCGGACTGTCGCGACGATGGAGGTCTTGAATTGCTTGCGCTCCCCGGCCGTGAGCGGTTCATGGCGGGCGAGAGGACGCTCGTGCGAGCAGCGCGGTGAGGGGAAGAGGAGGTCTTCTGCGCCGTCTGTCAAGCTTCGAGATCAGTGGATGGCGGCGCCAGTGGCTTGCATTGATAGGCAAAGCAATGAGATGGTGGGACGGTGGACGGCGGATTGTGGTGGAGGACTCGTTGATGGAAGGCGATGAGTCGCAATCTACAGAGCTCCTATATACATCTTCAGCCATTTTCGCGATAGGGCCGGCAGTGCCAATAGTGCCATCGAAGGCGGGCGGAAGTTGTAGAGCGCATCTTCATTTTGGGAGCGACGCCTAATTACGCTTCCGCGCACAGCCAATCAGCACGTTGCGTGTGCTCGGCCAGGCCAACCTCTCCAGAGTCTCATTTGAAGTCTGCATACCACCTCGCGTTGTATGCTAATAATGCTATGCACGTTGATGACCGTTTCCACGTGGCGCGACGATATAGCAGGAGTCGCGACTCAAGACACACCAGACGCTCTTTTCGCCGTGACAGTGTCGGTCGCTTGACAAGTGAGGAGCGTGTGTCGCAGCTGCCGGTCGCAACAGAATTGCGACTGAGGGCATGCGCACGCACCATCATTAGCCACCTTCCATAGAAAGTGGCTCGATGAGGCCGTTACCTGTTTCTTGACATGCACTGACACGTGCATGCACTTCTAGCCACATTCAACTGAAGCGGAAGCTTTCCAGAATTGTCTCTTCCAACCTTGAACTTGGCACACTCGACCACCACCACCATCCTGTTGCGCGACTGCACGTGCCGCGCCAGCCAACATGGCTCACGCCAGAAATGTAGTCACCATTCCCGTTTGGAACGACTCGGACGGCCAGCATGCGCCAAGCAAGGATCGCTCTCGCAACGATGCCTACTTTGAAGAACGCCTTGGAGAACTGTGGATGAAGGAACGCGGCCAAGCACAACCAGGCGTTGTGTACAGACTAGATCGCTTGCCAGACGGGTATTCAGGCTGGGAGAAGCGACGAGGGGACAGCAAACACGTAGATCGATGTAAGCTGGCCCGGCTGCATTATGAATAACTCGTTAACATGATTGCACAGATATCGCTGGCCATCCGAGTGGAAAGGACTTTCGATCGCTAAACGAAGCGTGGCCGCACTTCCAACATCTCATCGCACACGGCAGTGCAGATGGGTGCCTGTGTGTGTTGTGCTCGGGTGGCCGGAAGAAGACCAAGACGAATAGAAGTGGCTCGCTCACATCTGGTAGTTCTGGACTACAGTCGCGCCATTTTGGTCCTTCATCAACGTCAGCAGTTCCCAAACCTGTTAAAGTCGCTGCACGAAAGACGCAAAATAATTTTGATTCGGATTCAGAGACACCACAACGCGGCAAGCAAGCCGACGCAGAGGGCATTCCGGACTACTACCGTATTCTCCTGGACAAAGTGAAGGCTGCTGGGCCTGATGGGATCGTGCGTGAAAATGTGATCGATCAGTTATCCCCGGACTGGCGAGCAGGTCATCAGATGCTGCAGGGCATGCTGGATGATTGGTCTCAGCAGCCTAGCTTCGTACCTAGGATTGGAGAACTAGTACTATTCATCCGTTCCCTTGGCCATGGAGACACTTTAGCATGGGATACTGGTTCGAAACGCTTACGGCCTCGAAATTCGAAAGGCTGGCTTGGCAACTATCGATGGGAAGCCGGAGTGGTGACCCAATCGCCTACAGAGTTGGTGTCGCACGATGACCTGATTGGCATTCCAGCGAGCAAAACACACAATGTGACTTATTCTGGTTTCCGCGTAGAGCCATTGTCCGAGCCGGGAAGCCAGTCCAAACCATACAGCTCACAGCACAAATACGTCCCGCTTCATGCTCTTCGACCATTCTTGTACTGGAAGGAGTGCCTGGAAAGCACAGACGAGCAGGAGTGGCATCCGACGATCAAGCACGCATTGACGGTTGCGAGCTCTTGGAGCTTGCTTGGGAAGTACAATTTCACGGGCAGCTGGCCCGAAGCCACACTGTTCTGTCGCGGGGTGTACATTGGCCCTGAGCTGATTATGATGGGCGACCTAGTCCGCCTCGAGCCTCGCCCAAGAGACAGCCGACAGGACGCCATCGTTGATGTCATGGTAGTGTCATCTATCCGCCTCCGCTTCGTCAAGCTTGATGAATCTAGCGACGATGATTATGACGATAGAGCCCCTTACACAACTTGTCTGCACATTGCTGGCAAGGTCTGGAGTCTGGATCCGAAACGCAGCTTTGCTGGAATCGGTGCTTCGCCCGCTAAGTCGAGTCAACCTGACTTCCCATCCGAGCTCGCCGGCTATGGGAACTGGTTCAATGTGACTGATCCTTTAAACGAGCGGCAGAAGCTTGAGGTGCCCTACACGAGGGTACTGGGGCGCTGTATTGCTACAGACGCTCTACATCGCTGGTTTTCAACATCTGACAAGGGGCTTTCGAATAATGGGCACGTCGCTCGCAGGCAGCCACTAGAATTATCGCAAGGTCTACACAGCATGCGAGAAGCGCGAGCTTACTCAAGAGCTCATGACACTCGCATCGATCGCGCTAGTGGCCAGTCATGGTTCTGGGCAGAGACACGCATAGAACAACTTGACCTGCACGAAATCAATGGGAAATTCGTTGGTTCCAAGGAGGAAGCCCGCGATAGAAAGCAGGTGAATGCATGGCGTCAAGCATTGAAGGTTCTCGACGGAAAGAAGGGCAGCCTCGATGAGTATTTCGCTGCAAAGAGACAGCGTGAGGAGGAGTCGAAGCAACCAACGAGCAGCGCATTCGGTATGATGGCTTCCGTCGCTCAGGGGGATAGTGCAACTGAGGGCGATGCTGCGAAGGGTCGCGACTTGATGGACGTGGACGACGATGCTGCCTCCTCACGTCGTAGAAGCTCGATGCAGATGCTACCGATGGACGAACACGAAGGCGACGATGACTCTGTCATGGTCATCGATGACTGACCGGACGCAAAGCACAAAGGGCATCACTGGCGTGCGTACCGCCAACACCTTTGCGCGTGATACTCTGGCTGTCCAGCCATATTGGGCCTACACTTGCGGCTTGGAGGACTCGGACCTGAAGCACGTTCGCCCACGCTAGCATCTATTTTTCACTGAGCAAAGGCATCGCAGGGCCATTGAGGTGACAGCGTAGACGAGTCGTTCAAGACATGTAGAAATGGAGCTTAGCAATGGCAGTGGATCTCACACTGCTCAGAAAATCATGCGACGCTTGTGAGGCTTTTTCTTCGGCGGTTGCTGTCATTCGAATTCAATGGCGAAGGCTGAACTTCACAGTTGATATGGTTGTAAATCCATGGCGGTTGATCTGCCCTCGATGTGCAATATCGATAAGACTTCGGCAAAACTGGACTGCGATGGCCGATGCTCCTACCTGTGCAGCACATAGGAGATGCATGAACACTCACTTTCCTCACCCATCTATCGCTCCATTGTTATCCATTGCACTGTTATCACTGGCATCTAGTTCCATCGAAGGCAAACCTTCTTGCTGCATTCTTGCATCCTGCGAACTATACGTTCCAGCCGGATCACTTCCTATACGCTACAACTCGCGATCGTCACACAGCGTCGCAGTCTGGACTGCCGGCCACGCGCACGTACTTGCACACGACACATTCTGAATCTGAAGTGCTTCAATGCCAGGAATGCGGTTATCTGGTTTCGCTTCGTCCTGATAGAATAGCTTGTACAAAAGCTTACGCGGCGGCGTTCGTCACCCTCCGGCCATGCTCCGACCCCCCTCATCGGCGTAAACAGCCTTGCATAGTTCAAAACTGCAAGAACCGAGAGGAAAGCTGCTCAAGGCCACGGGTATCGTGCGAGGCTTTCTTGGTGTGATCCTCTTTCGGATGTCTGCAAACACGATGCATTTGCCATTCGAACTTATCTTATACGCCACATTCTACGCGAGGCCTGCAATAGCCCTGTCAATAATCAAAAGAGACGTCGATTTCTGGACTGTGCGAACGAGGCTTGATAGGTCCTACTTGCATCCCGAGCTCGACAAGCCAGGCAAATACTTTCATGAAGCTACCTTCGATAAGCACTACGATGGGCGCTTCGCAGATAGACCGCTCCGGTACGACGAGAGACAAGAACATTTGTCCGCGGCTGTGCGTGCCTACCTCTCCAAGATGCACGAAATAGGCATTGAAACCTGGCTGATGCACGGCACCCTGCTGGGATGGTACTGGAATCGCAAAGCAATGCCATGGGATTCAGATGTGGACGTCATGATTTCCGAGTCATCGATGCATTACCTCGCGAGCTATTACAATATGACGATGCACCATTTCAGGACGCCTGGAAGCGAGAAGAGACGCTCATATTTATTGGAGATCAATCCGCATTGCTGGGAGAGCGGCCTTGATCAAGACAATAAGATTGATGCACGTTGGATCGATACAGATGTGGGCCTGTTCATCGACGTTACCGTCCTGCGAAGAAATCCTACCTCGACAGAGCTGAGCGAAGAGATGTGGGTCAAGGACAATCATCGCTACGCATATGACGATATTTTTCCTCTGAGAGACACTGTGTTCGAGGGAACGCCTGCACTGATACCATTTGCGTATCCGGACATTCTGATTGAGGAGTATGGGGATCGAGCATTGTCGAACAAGCACCATGAGTTCCATTATTTTGATGCAGACCAAAAAGCGTGGCTGCCGCAGAAGCTGGCTGTCACGACTTCAAAATACGACCAAAGTTGAAACGCCGACAATCATCGCTTGCAACTTCAGCACTACTTCCACAATGCGTTCAGCTTAAGCATTGCCGTTCCTGTTGCTCTGGCAGAGTGATGGAGTGCAGTGATCATATTGAGTATTGTGCTTCGTTCTTCCATCAAATCATCCCCTTGCCGGGGTAGCTCAATCGGTAGAGCGTGTGGCTCTTAGGGACTACAATGTCCAGAAACCTCAAGGTCGTGGGTTCGAGCCCCACCTTCGGCTATTCCTATATAAAACTCGAGTCAATCATCTCTTTTTTTGCCTTTTGCCTGCGTGGTGGAGGCCGACGATAGGACCAGTCGAAGGGTCCGACAATTTTTGGGCTGGGCGGCGCCGGCTGGCAACATAGAAGGGACCAGGGACTTGGTAGATCCAGCCTTGCGGCAATCTTTCACTGCCCTTTTTTTTGGTCCCCAGCACGAAAGCGACCAGAGACAGAGGAGAGAGGAATGACCCGACGTGCAGATGGTTTGCGACGGAAGAAGCATTCGATCTTCGAAACTACCGCCTTCTATGACTCTGGCTTCATTTCCGCGTTCGATAACCTCTTCACAGCCGCCTCCCAATCCTTGTTCATCACCTCCCCTAGGACCCTCACCCTCGCACTCTCGGCCAAGTAATGATAATAATTTCCTCCTAAGGCTGGATGTGAGAATCGCCTGTCACTCACGGCTTTCCATTCGACCTGCTCTCTCTGAAAACCGACACGTGCCAGAGCTTCGGCAAGATCCACCCAACCACCCTGGACTTTGAAGCCGACTCCTAGGGATGCTGGCATGTTCTCCATCGAGGACAAATGATATGTAATTTTGAGAAGTGGGATCGATTGCACTATTCGTCGTCCTTCTGTTGTGAGGAAGTGGGATTTGGAAAGTGCTTGAGCGATGAGATAGGCTGCATCGCGAGGAATTGATAAGTGGAAATTGTTGAGAGTGTAGTACAGTAGCAGGGATTCTTGTCGGATTCGATTGCAAGTTCTTGTCAGTGCGGGTTGTGGCAAGAGGAAGTTCGGTTCTTGTGACGTTGGCTCAGTGAGTGCGAATTCGTAGATGAGGTTTCGAAGCTCTGGCGATAGGCGCAGGAGTGGTGATTTCTCCTCCATCATTTTTCGTTCGATGAATAGAGCTTTACTGCCTGCTCATGGGACAAGGACAGGGTGGTGATCTAGTCGACTTGCTTGCTTTGTTTGGTAGTGTGTGAGATTGAGTTCCGGCATGATCTCAGCCAGCGTGCTCCCGCTGCACTGTGTCTTGCATTGAAGACGCTAGCTGCAAAAGTTTATAGCAAGAGTCTCGCAGAGTCGCAGCATGTTAGAATACAGCAGGCCTGAGTGCAGGGACCGTGATGGACTTTTTCCAGTGCACTGCGCTTCTGAGCCGAGATAGGCATTACATCGGTTCAGCGTCCGAAGAGTATCAAGTTCCACGATCCTGTGTTGCTTCCGGAAACCGAATGTCGTACATCCATCGCGTGATAGAGGAGGAATGTATGATCATTCGTCGTAAATGTCCCTCTTCTTCGTCGCGAGGATGTATGGCCGTTTGTCCCAAAAAGCGTTTCCGATGATATCAGTGTGTTCAATCGCAATCCTCGCCTTCTGCTTCTTTTTCCTCTCTTTCTCCAATTGCGTCTTACTCGTGGGGTTTGCAGAAGTTTTCTTGTCACTCGCTCCAGCGTCCTCACCGTCCTTCGCACCATTCTCTGCCTCTTCATCATCATAAGCCCTATACACCACCGACCCCTTCTTAAACACCTCTTCCTCATCATTGTAATTTACCCCAAACCTCTTCCACAAAATCTCATTCTTATCACTGGCCAACGTTCCCTTCAACATCTTCTCTGCATCCGTCCCACTCATCCCCTTCCCTTCTTCCTCCCCCTCGCCACCTCTCAACACCAAGTTCCAAAAAGTCGTATTATACAAATTGTTAATATGGCAATCCGCCTGCCTCCAACTCAAATAATCCCGCAAAATGCTCTTCTTCGGATAGCACACGCACCTCCCATCGAAAGTCGGAAATGGTCTTTCCAATTTCATTTCTTTCTCGGGAAAAAAATCCCGCCACTGCATCACATACTCTGCCGTGAACATCGTCGCGACAGAGGTGCTCAATTTCGCGCTCCGGCGCTCGAATAGTGCGCTATTCTCGTGGAAGATGAAAGAGTATTCATCGCTTTGGCCGTACGCGAGGACGATATCGTGAAAAGATTTGACCACTTGCACGGCGGCGCTGTTCATCAAGTTGATGGCGCGTTTGTCATTGGGCTTGTTGAAATTGTATTTCTTGCAGAGTTTGCTGAAGCCGCGGCCGTCGATGCGCACGACGATCCAGTTGAAGAGAGGCAGCGAGTCGGGCGTCTCGAAGTTCTTCACATAAGAGAATTCGCTGTTGGCCATATTCGAGGCCGGGGCTGAGTCTTTTGCAGCTGCTTCTTGGAATGTGTGCTTTGGAGGCACTTCTGAAAGATGTCGGCAGCGTTGTTTGGAGTTGCGTCTTCAGGTTTGGCACGTCAAAGTTTGAAGTCGCGAGCAACAAAATTCGTTCGAGGCAGATGTCGGAAGTTGCGATTGAGTCACGTTTCCCGTCTTCAACAATCAAAAAGCAGAGCGAAGCATTTTAATCAAGTAACCACGTTGTTGCACTCAAGCAGCTCTCACTGCGTTTGCATTTTCATTTTATCTCATCTCTGGCGTCTCTTCGGATCTGCTATCCAGCCCGCGTTACCAGTTGCATTTCATGTGTGTAATCCTCAAGGTCTCATCCACCGGTACTATCGCATTAGCCGAGTGTCAACCTCGCGCAGCATAAAGACGGGCGCCCAACGTCCTCCGTAAGACGCGCAACAAGACATCAAAAAACTTTCAGCAGCATGTGTCGCTGCGCGCAACTCGCCCATTGTATCTTCCTCGCTGACTCTCATCGTGTGGTTTTTTCTCGATTCGCTTCATCTTTCTCTATGTCCAAGAAAACAAACTCCGGTCGCAATGCTGAACGCTGGATGTATAGTACATGTGCAAAAGCACAGTGATTTCGCTGTTTAAAATAATTATGCATCGATCACTCTTTCGGAGAATTGGGAGAGCTGGGAATTGGTCAGTAGGTGCATGAGGTACTAGAAAAGCGCATGACTCACTACTGAGGAGAGGTTGGTGAATATTGCGGAGAGGTTGGCGAGGCCTTGTTCGCGCTGGGGGAGGTGGGCGACCATTGAGGCGATGTAGGACTGTAGCCGGGTGAAGTTGACGAGGTGCTGCTTGCGCCACCTCTGCCACCGTAAGCAGGCGAGGTTGAAGAGTACTGCGGTGAGGTGGGCGAATATTGCGGCGACGTGGGAGAATATTTCGGAGAAGTCGCGCTGCCAGCCATTGGTGATGTTGGAGAAAAGTTTGGACTGGAAGGACTGTAGTTCGGTGACGTCGGCGAATACGACGGGCTCGTTGGCGAATAGTTTGGCGAAGTAGGAGACACCTTGCTGCCACCGCTGCCAGACCAAGCTGGAGACGAAGGCGAGTAGCTCGGGCTCGTTGGACTGTAGGCCGGTGATGCGGGTGAGTATTGCCCTGAGGGAGAGCCCATCTGATATGCAGGACTCGTAAGAGCGACTCCAGGTGAGGTGGGCGAATAGCCACCACCGTAGCTCGGACTCGTTGGCGAATATCCGCCGGCGTAGCCTGGGGAGGCAGGAGACATGCCGCTGAAGGGGCTCTGAGGCGCGTAACCTGGACTCATACCACCCCTGTACGGGCTCATGCCACCATCCAAGCCGCCGCCATAAGCAGTAAGACCACCGCCCTCGTCTTGGCCAGGATTGATGATCGGTGAGAAGGACGCGCCATAGTCAGGAACTGCAAAGCCGCTTTCAGACATCGGCGAGCCCAAGTCGTACGGGGTCATCGCGCCCTCTGCCATTGGAGACATGGCGCCACCACCGACGCCCATTGGCATCGGGTGGGTCTTTTGAACGACACCCTTGAGCATCTCAGTGTCAAGCAGAACGTCAAATTCACCAGTTCCGCTTGGCGCGAGCTGACCAAGAATGATGTTCTCGGAAACGCCTCGACAGTCATCAAGTTCGCCAGAAGAAGCGGCATCGAACAGAATTTCGACAGTCTCTTCGAAGGAGCAACGCATAAGGGCACCAGTGTCGGCCTTATTGATACCGTGTCTCGTGACGGCCATCAGCTCGCCTCGTGCGCACATGACGTCGCAAAGAATAGCCATGTGTCGGTGGTTGACGTATGAACCATCGTTGGTGAGCACGTCCTTCAATTCGCGCATCAAGGAAGCTCGCACAGCCTCAATGCCGAAGACATCCCTAATTGACTGGAAGTGGTTACAAGTCGTGCGAGTGCTGTCCACGCCATCGACGGCGAGCACACTCTTGAGATTGATGCCGTCTGTGTCGAGGTACCATTCTTCGCAGGCTTTGTCGTTCTTGCTCTTGACCAGCTTGCCGTCGGCCTCCTCGACCATACTCAGATCCTTGGACACGAACACACGCCGAATGCCAGCAACTCCGCGCAAGACGACATTGTCAAGCATGTGTTCAGACAGTTGCTTCAACGTGTCGTCCTCGTTGGTCTCTGTGCCCTCGTCGTCTTTGTCGGCTCCATGCACCATACGCACGCGGATCACCATCTCATCGGAGTTGTCGTCAGAGAAAATGACAGCCACATCCTTCTGGTAGGTCTCCTGGATCTTGTGCGCGACGTCCGTGACGGTCAGACCTTTATCGAGCAATTGTCGTCGACCGAGCACAAATCGCAACATCCACTTGCTTTGAGCATCTGGGTTCTCGGTGTCATCTGGGACGATGAAGTACGAGGTGACCATGTCCCGATCTTCTTCGATAACCGTGTCTCGCACATCAGGATCATAGTAGATTTCTGCCGCGTCAGTAACATTGCGTAAGCTGGTGAATTCAACCTTGGACCGAAGAAGTTTGGCGGCATCTTGCTTGGTCGTGTTGTGCGTTTCTTGGTACACCCTCATGTTGGGCGTCTTGATGTTGTCGGCAACATTCAGGATCTCCTTGAGACGTGGCACACCCTTTGTAGTTGTCTTCGCAGTGACACCAGCCAAATGGAAAGTATTGAGCGTCATCTGAGTGGCAGGCTCACCAATGGATTGGGCAGCGAGGACACCGACCATTTCTCCCGGACTGACCAATGCACGCAAGAAGCGATTCTCAATGTCACCCAAGATGTTGTCAAGTGCGAGTTTGCTGAGCTTATCTTCGTTGACAAGGCGCTTGAAAGCCAACCTTGATCTGAAGAGAGCCTTGCACAGGAGTGTGGCGTTCAGATCAGCTTCCAATGTCAGCGCATCATCGCCACGGATGATCTTGAGCCTGTCGAGCAGAGCCGCGACTTTAGGGATAGTCTCGCGAGGATCGAGATCGCTCTTGCTGTTGTCGTTGATCTTGAACTTGTCCCTCGCGTTTTGAATCATCCGGGAGATGTTCAACGGCAGGAAACGCTGATCAGAAGGATCGTCCAGACCTTGACGAATCTTGATACGATCATTCCTGATAGCCTCGTACTCCTGGTCGAACAGTTCTTGCACCTCGACATCACCTTGCAGCTCACCAGCGATCTCCAGGACGCTGGGCGATAGCGTCTGGTTCTTGCTCGTCGGGTTGATAACATCAATCTTGTACTTCTTGTCGAAGGCAGAGTGCGACTGCTTGATGATCGATAGCGCCTGGCCTTCGATGAAAGTGGCGTCCAGACCATCTTCGCCGTAGACGAATTGCAGAATGTCGCCCAGGGAGTTGCGGACGGTACCATCGTACTTGATCATGATCTCCTCCAGAGCCTTCACGAGACGACGCTGGATGTATCCAGTTTCAGCGGTCTTGACAGCAGTATCAATCAGACCCTCACGACCACCCATTGCGTGAAAGAAGAACTCCTGAGGTGTGAGACCGCGAAGGTAAGAGTTCTCGACGAATCCTCTAGATGCCGGCGAGTAATCATCCTTCGGGAAATGTGGCAAGACACGGTCCTTGAAACCAAAGGGAAGGCGCTTGCCTTCGAGCGACTGCTGGCCCACAGCTGCAGTCATTTGAGAGACGTTGGTAGTCGAGCCTTTGGAACCACCCTTGACCATGACTCCAACGTTGTTGCACGGCTTCATGCCCTTGTAAGCCGCATCACCGGCATTGTTACGGGCGTTATCGAGCGCGGCCTTCGTCTGCGACTCGAAGGTCTCCCGAATGGTCATACCTGGAAGTGCTTCCATCTCGTCTGATTGCACCTCACGCATGTAGCCATCGACGATGGCCTTCTCTTTGACGATATTCTGTTCGATGGCCAAGACCATGTCTGCATCTGGAACAGTGTCTCCAATACCAACACTGAAGCCGTTGTGCAACAGCCAATAGCAGACAATACGTTGAGCTGCGTTGAAGAACTCGACGGTGGCATCAGTTCCCCGGTCATTGAAGATGAGATGGACGACACCACCTCCCGAAGCACCGACGAGCTTCTTTGTGAGACGCCCCCAGATGAGCTCGCCATTCTGAATCAAAATCGACGAATCGGCTTCGGCAAGGGAGATGTGGTCCTCATCGTCGCCAATCTTCATGATGTTGAGTCCAGATGGCAGAGCCAAGGAGGCGATTTGCTTGCCAGTCCAGCGTGGTACTGGCTTGAGAATCGCAGGTGGAGGCACAACGCCATCCCAGTTGGGTACCCAGAGCAGGATGTTCATGACCTGCTCATAGTCCATCATGGTGTCTCGCTTGGTCATCATGTAGATACCTGCCATGGTGTCTTGCACGATACCCATCAGAGGGCCGTTCTTCTGCGGTGACACAATATTGTGCGGCACGGCGCAGAGATTGGCCACCTCCGCTCTCGTCTCGTGGCTTTGTGGCACGTGCAAGTTCATCTCATCTCCATCGAAATCGGCGTTATATGGTGACGTGACCGAAAGATTGAGGCGGAAAGTCGAGTACGGCATCACCTTTACTCTGTGACCCATCATAGATTCCTTGTGCAACGACGGCTGACGATTGAAGATGATATAATCACCGTCGACGATGTGGCGCTCGACAATCCATCCATTTTGGAGCTCGATCTCTCCTGCACGCTTATGGTAGCGCAAGTCGACTCTCGAACCGTCATCGCGAATGATGTGCTTCGCTCCAGGATGCTCGCTGGGACCATTCCGTACGAGTTCTGTCAGCTTGCGCTTGTTGTAGTCTGTGACGCGCTCTGGGAATGTCAAGATTCTTGCTGTAGATCGAGGAACACCGACTTGGTCGAGATCCAGATTTGGGTCTCCAGTAATGACAGTACGTGCGGAGAAGTCGACACGCTTACCCATCAGGTTACCACGCAGACGACCCTCCTTCGACTTAAGACGAGCACGAATGGCCTTGAGGGGGCGACCAGACTTCTGAATAGATTTGGGCAGTCCGGCAATATCGTTGTCCATGTACGTGGCCACGTGGTACTGCAGGAGTTGGGTGAATTCCTCCGTGATGTGAGCAGGAGAGCCTTCTTGCTCTGCTCTCCGCACGTTCGAGTTGGCGCGAATGATGTCGGACAGTTTGTAAGTCAAGTCGTCCTCCGATCGCATGCCTTGGCTGGTGCCGTCCACAGAAATGCTGGGTCGCACAGCTGGCGGTGGAACCGGCAGCACAGTCAAGATCATCCACTCTGGTCGTGCATAGTCCAAGTTCAGACCTAAGCGTTGAAGGTCGATCTCAGGAATCAGACGAAAGACTTGCAGTGCCTGAAGAGGAGTGATGACTCTCTTCTCTGGGCCCGCGTCCTCTCCAGTATCCTCGTTCTTGGGTAGCTTCCAGGTGCCAACCAGCTTCAATTGATCTTTGCGAATAGTCGGCTGCACATTGCCGCAGCCCCCATGACCTGGAGCCTTGGGCTTCTTCGGGTCTTCACCAAAGTTCTTGTCTTCAGACTCCGTCTCATCTGGTTGACAATCCATCTTCGGCTTGCACAGCTGGGTGATTCTGTGGAAGCGTTGCTTTGGATCACGAAGTCTGATGGCGCGCGCAAACTGTGGGTTGCGCTGTACAGATACGTGTAAGCACTGGACAAGGCAGACACTCACTTACCGACACGCGAAATAAATGGTGGCAACTTACTTCATCTTCCAAAAGCTTTCCGCAGTTGTGACAGACCGACTCAAGGATCTTCTTGATCTTGGTGATGAACCCTGATCACGTGAAAGTCAGCATTTGCAGTGGCACGGACAGTCGCGTGTTTCGCGTCCAACGTACCAACGTGGTAGACGGGGACCGCCAGCTCGATGTGGCCAAAATGCCCAGGGCATTCTGTCTGGCTTTCACCGCAAGTGGCGCACATCTGGCCGCGGTCGATTGTGCCGAGCTTGGGGTCGTTCAAACCCTTCTCGCGTGGGCGATTGCGCTGCTCATCCATGGTCTCGGGATACTCGATGTGACAGACACTCATGCTCTTAATCTCTTCGGGCGAGAAGAGTCCGAACTGGATCTCCTGCACCGTCTTGAGGGGCGCGTCCGAATGCACGAAGTTCGCCATGTTGGCGGTAGGGTGGGTGGAACAGCTGTGTTCGCGTGTCGATCGAGCAGCGTGCTAGCCGTCTCCGAATATCAATCAGAGCCGCGCCTTGTCGTGATGCGGATCGATGCGCTTCGCGCGCTCTTCACTGCCTTCGCTCGCTGTCCGCCACCTCGCTCCCCTGTCAACACCGCGCAGCCTCGTAAAGGCGGGCGCCGCGCCTCAGACACTCAGAACCACTCCGTCGCGCCGTTCTTTCGCCGATATGCGTGGTTCGTCGATGCTCGCGGATGAAATGGCGGCGCAGTTGGCGCGGTAAGAATGGGTGTGGTGCGACCGTGACGTGCGGCTCGTGGTGTCAATCGTGGCCCGCCAGCGACCGAAAGAGCGCGCGAGTTGTCCTCCCGTGGCAGTGTGTCTCGATGACAGCGATTCCGCACGCGAACCAGGCGGAGTCGATGATGTTGTCGCGGTGGGGGGTGGGTGTTGTGGTGATGGAAGCCTGACCAGAGGCGAGCAGTCTTGATGCTTGGCGGCGGTCGGCTTCAAAGAGCCGCAACGCCGGAGACGTCTGTGCACGCCCACCGGTGTCTCGACGTGCGTGCGGACTCCACGAACAAACAAACGGCTGCGATCTTGTCACAACCAATCGTTGCACGATTGACTCGGGCTGCTGACGGGGGCTCAGTCGTCGCAAGAGACGTGCTGGTTGATAGCGCCTCGTACATTTACACTCTCTGTCGCTGTCGTCGCAGAGTCGCGGCAAGTCTATGGAGCCGCGTGCTCTGCCTCCTCCCTCTCCCCATTCACCCTCTCATTCCCGCTCCACTCCTGTGACTCTGCGCCGACTGCATGCCCCGCGCGCATGCCTGACTCACCCTCTAGGCAGCAACACGCGCGACCATGAACCTGCCACTGTCGGACCCGGCGCTGTTGGCGCAGGAAACCCCCGAGACGTTGGTCGCGCGCCTCCGCTCCTGTGGCCAGGCCGTCTGCATTCGCTTCTCCCACCGCGGCGATCTCCTCGCATCTGGCACTGCTAAGGGCACTATTGCCATCTTCGACCTCGAGACGAATGGCGTGGCACGCAAGCTGCGAGGCCACACCAGCGGCCGCACGGTGCAGTCGCTGTCGTGGGAGAAGAGCGGGCGCTACCTTCTGAGCAGCAGCATAGATTGGAAGGTCATTCTGTGGGACTTGGCTGATGGCAGCAGACTGCGCACCATCAACCTCGGCGCGCCCGTCTACATTGCAGAGCTGCATCCCAACAATCACCACATGTGTGTGGCCGCGCTGTACGAGTATCGTCCAGTTCTTGCAGACTTCACCGACGATAAAAAGGTCACACAACTCGCCCTGCCCAACTTGCCAAAGCGAGCTCCTCACGAAGAGGGCGGCGAGAAGGCGGACGCGAAGCACTTTACCACTGTTGCTGCTTTCACCCCGAGCGGCTCCCATATCATCACAGGCACTACCAAGGGCTGGCTTAATGTGATCGACACCACGACTCGCGAGACCGTCTACAGCACGAGGCTATGTAGTAAGCCCATACTGCTCATCAGGCTTAGCAGTTCGGGCCGCGATCTGCTTGTCAACGCCTCCGACACTGTCATTCGGACTATCAAGCTTCCTGACCTGGCCGACCCCAATCTCCATCCGGACAACATTCGTCTGGAAGTTGAGCACAAATTTCAGGACGTTGTCAATCGCCTGTCCTGGAATCACGTTGCCTTCAGTAGCAACGCCGACCATGTCATGGCTTCGACGCTGATGAATCATGATATCTACATTTGGGAGCGCATACACGGGTCGCTGGTGAAGATTCTGGAAGGCCCTAAAGAAGAGCTTGGAGCTGTAGAGTGGCATCCGACACGCCCATTTGTGGCCGCGACTGGGGTGGAAACTGGCCGGGTGTATCTCTGGTCGATTAACACACCACAAAGATGGTCAGCACTTGCGCCCGATTTTGTCGAGGTCGAGGAGAATGTGGAATATATTGAAAGAGAGGACGAGTTCGACATCCACGACATATCCGAGTTGCAGAAGAGGCGATTAGACCAAGAAGATGAGGAGGTAGATGTGCTGACCGTGAACGAGGAACAGCTGGCAAGGGAAGGCATGAACATAAAGAATGGCACAGTGCAGGCAGGCGAGGAGTTCCGCATGCCTGTACTGCTGGACATAGGTGAATCTGACAGCGAAGACGAAATCGTTGCAGTCGGAGCTGGCCAATTCAGACGCAAGAGCACCGCGCAGGCGGATGAGATGGAGTTTGCCGATGGCGAAGATGTCGCTAATGGCGAGTACGAGAACAATGGTCACTCTGGATCGAAGCGCCGCAGAGGGGATTGAAGATGGAACATGAACAGGGCAACCCAATTCGGCGACTACAATACGCTGCAGGTTGCATCGAAGGACTATGCTGGCATCCATCCACCAGGGGCAATTACTCGTTCCCCACGCCAATGGGCACGCGCAAAGCATCGAGCAGAGCTCTGACTTGATCGCAAGCAGAGTGTGTGGATGACTAGATGTACCTGGCTGCCCAATACTAAGCAGTCAGAGTCCATGAAACATTGGCCAGCGTCACTCTGCATCTCACACCTTGCGCATGAAGCCGGTCGAATAGCAGTGGACATCATACTGAAGCCCAGAGACGAGTTTGATAAGAGGAATTTAGAAGTCGAGAATCTCTGTAGCATGCCCAAAAGCATTGGCGAATCAGAACGAGCCAAACTCCAGAACCACTGCATACAGTGCCATTCCTCACATAGCCTCGCATTCCTCAAATATCACCCAATCGTCCACGCGCTTTGAGATATCTGATTCCTGAAGCATTGTGAGGTCGACTCGCATTTTACTTTTCTTTCGTACATAATCAGTTATACACACACTGGCAATGCCGATCATAACCTCATTCGCGCAAGAAGTACTCTATTGCGTATACTGCCTCTGCAACAACTTCGCAATCGTCGTCAATTGAATATTGCTCGTTCCCTCATAAATTTGTCCAATCTTGCTGTCTCGCCAGTACTTCTCGGCAAGTCCCTCTCGCACGAAACCCATGCCTCCCATCCATTCGATGGCTTGACCGGAGACCTTACCAGCAATGTTGGAAGCGTACAATTTCGCCATTGCAGCGTCCATGACGAAGTCTTGACCGGCTTCCTTCTTTCGTGCGGCGTTGTAGACAAGTGCTCGTGCGGCTGTGATTTCGGTCCAGGCTTGTGCGAGTTGATGTTGCATGCCTTGGAACTCGCCAACGAGGGCACCGAATTGCTTGCGGTCGTTCCAGACGTATTTGGCGGCGTTTTCGAAGGCACCGAGAGCGAGACCGGTCATTTGGGCAGCCTGTAGATTCGTGATTAGCGGAAATATCCGTATTAGGTAGTCTCGTGCACAACTTACAATACCAATACGACCCTCGTTGAGGATGCCTATCGCGTACTTGTATCCATCGCCTTCCTTACCCAACAGGTTTCCGTGAGGGATCTTGCAGTCGTCAAAGTTGAGCACGCAAGTCGAAGAAGCCTTGATACCCAGCTTCTTCTCCTTCTTCGCGATCTTAAGCCCGGGGTTCTCTTTGTCAACAATGAAAGCAGTGATGCCCTTGTAGCCCTTCTCTGGGAACAAGTTGGCAAAGACGATGAAGAATCCGGCTTCCATGGAGTTTGTGATCCACATCTTGCTGCCATTGATGATGTAGCTGTCCGATGTCTTCTCCGCCTTGGTCTTCATAGCGAAAGCATCCGAACCTGAAGCTGGCTCTGACAAGCAGAAAGAACCCACGGTCTCTGTCGCAAGTCTCGGGAGCCACTTCTTCTTGCTCTCTTCTGTGCCATATTTCATGACAGTCGTGTTCACCAGGGTATTATGCACATCGCACATGACACTGACACTGGGATCTACTCGGGCGAGCTCCTCAATGCCTACAATTGCAGCCGTGAAGTTCATGCCCGCGCCACCATACTTTTCTGGGATCTCGACACCCATGAGGCCTTGCTCAAACAGCTGCTCCACGATTGAGGGATCCATCTTCTCAGCCTCGTCCATATCTCGCACCTTGGGCAGGATCACGTCGTTGGCGAACTTCTGCACGGATTCGGCCATGGCAGCCTCGACTTCGTTTAGGTGGAAGATTGGTGTCGGCTGTAGTGTCTCGAGATCGATGGTCTGCTCGTTGCGCCGGCTCGGAGTTGTTGAAAGACGTCGTGAACTGCTCCTACTGTCAGCCAGGCTGTTCCACCGCTTTGAAGCACTTTTCTCACGCTTGTGCTGGGCGTGCAAATGCGGAGCGTTTCGCTGCTGCTCGTGTGCATTGTGGTGCAGCTCTTGCCAGAGGCCGGAGGGTCTTTGCGAGGGAAGCCATGGTGGAGAAAAGGAGTGGTATGCCTGAAGATCACGCGTGTCGGACGACCAGACGAGAATGGCGAAGATAAATCGTGGTGTGTGTCTTCATGAAGGGCCGGGGCAAGGGCATCCACATCATATGAAGAGCCGCATCAAAGCGATCTACCTCGGATCACATGCCGCACCAGCCATGGCATACGCGAACTCTATCGCGTCTGCACTGAGTTACAACAAACCCCCAGACTTCCCACATCCGTTCCCCATGGAGAGCCCATCATCGGTCTCGTCCTCGTCTGGCTGCTTCCCATTCGCCTTCCACACAGACTGTTCATGCGGCTATGGTTCACGAAGCCGCACTCTGCGGCACCTGTGCTCTGGGGTGAGGATGGCGAGAAGGGGCGAGATTCGGCCGTTGCTCGCGCTCAAGTTCCGAGTGTAGCATGTCACCACATGGCAGACCGCCGAGCGAATACCTTTTATGGTCGAATATGCTCTTGGCAAGGGTGGTCAAATATTCTCCGAGTTCGGGAAGATCCAATGGCCGCAGCCACGCAGTAAGGGTAGTGGAAGTGAAGAAGAGGTGATCGTGACAGAGTCCAGCAGTAGCGACAATGCCTGACTTGTTGGCCCCAAACCCTTGCTAACATTGTTGGAAGACACAGAACATCAATTCATATCTCATGAGTGCTCATGCGCACCTTCATAATTGCTACAGGGAGACGTTAACCGGACTACTTGGCTTTTGGCCAAACCTCAGCCACAAAATCCTCCATATCCTTGACGAGCAGATCCGCCATCTCCATGGCCGCGAAATGTCCTCCTTCCTTGTGGGCACGATACCAAACGAGGTTACCGCTCGTCGCGACCCAATCTCTTGGAACTGGTGCCAGCTCCTCCGGATGCCACGAGTAGTCCAGAGGCTTCTTGATGTAGTACTCGGGATCATTGTGGCTAACAAGCGTGTTAGTACTGCTGTTGGAATTGGCATGAGGTAAGGGCGAAACTTACAAGAATGTCGGCTGCGCGCCGAAGAATTGTCTGTATGGGTAGATGGCTCGCGGAAACGATTCCGTGAACCAGTACAGAGTCGCTCCGTCGAGAATTTCGTCAATCGGAGGCGTCACGTCGGTCCACTGTTGGAACTTCTCTCCGATCCAGGCCAGCAGTGAGATTGGGCTTGCGGAAAGCACAAGACCGATGGTCGCCGGTCGGGTACCGTGCTGGTCGTCATCAGCTGCGTACAATTATGGAAGGTATCTCGTTGCATCGAAGCTCACCTCTCGAGCATACGCATTGGCCAAAGTCGCAAAGTCGGTAATGCGTTGCACGCCCTTCTTCTCAGCATCCGTCAAGCCTTCCGTCTCACCTTGGAGACCAATTGCAAGATGCAAATGCACAGCCTTGCAAGAAGGAGATGTCACGCCAAGAACTCTGGAAATAAAACTACCAATATCGCCACCTTGAGCAATATATCCAAAACCAAAGCCTAGACCGACCATCAGCTTGTCCAGTACGGCTGCCATCTTCTCCGTAGTCCAGTTCTTATCCAATGGTGGACCAGACGAGCATCCATAACCTGGCAAAGAGGGCACAATAACGTGTCATGGCAGATCCTCGGGCTTATACTTCGACTTCAGCATATCCAGCGCCGCCAGGAACTCCAAGAAAGAGCCTGGCCAGCCATGGGAGAGCAACAACGGCACGGCATCTTTCTTCTGCGAGAAGAGCGCAACGAAATGAATGTCGAAGGTGAAGCCTTCGTGCTCGATTGGCACAGCGAAATTGTTGAAGCTGTTGATGCGAGCTTCAGTCTTGCGCCAATCGTATTTTGTCTCCCAGTGTTGCTTGGCGTCACTCAGCCATTGACGTGATATGCCAAAGTGAGTATAATCTTTGACATTGGCTGTCAGGTTTTCATAAGTCTTGGGGCCAATCTTCGATAACTTGAGAAGTTGCTTGAAGTGGTCGAGCTCTTGCTCGCTGACCTCAGCCTTGAATGGCTTCGGCTGGAGAGAAGCGTTACTTGGAATCTGGTCGAAGGGCATGTTTGTGGTTGTGGTCGGAGTTGTATTATTGTTCAGGTCAGGTCCTTCCAGCGATTTTTGCGGGGAAGCTGAACTATATAACACATTGGACGTTGCAATGACCCATAAAGGTTATTGGCTGGACCAATACCAATCGGTCCACTCCATGTGCCATTGCGTAGCTGAACTCTGCCGTAAAGAAGACATCCAAAGCTTGATGATATTCTGTAGCTCTCGTCCAGATCACCGAGATGGTGGAGAGGCCTCCAAGCCACTCTTTCGCAAGCTTGAACCCGACTACCTGGACAAGATAGAAGCGGTCTGGGCCGCTTTGGTCCCGTTGTGTTTGCAGAGAAATTGCAAGCGTGTACCTGGGTATCAGAAGTGTCGAGGCGGGGAACACCACTGACAGCAACGCTTGGCGTGTGATCATCTCGAGCTTCCTCTTTGTTCAGCTCTACAAAAACCACTTTCAGGCCTCGTCTCGGAGTACCAAGCTACGACCTCGCCTCGGACGCCACACTATGATCGGACTTTTCAAGCTGCAGGGACCTTGAACGAATCCGTGATCGAGGCCAGATTTTCATGACCATGAATCTAGCGCATAGGAGCGGGGACTTACACAGTGGTGAGAAATGTATGCCAATGCATGTCAATATACCGTGAAGAGCACCCAGATCTGGCAGGCAGTCCGACCTGCACGCTCCAAAAAGGACAGAGTTGGAAGTCAACCTCCGAGCATGAGACTGCCTCAGCATCGGAGTGCTCTCAACATCGAGGTCTGGCAAAATGGCCAGATAAGATCCGCGGTTGGCGAGACCAGCTCGAGCCTTTGTGGACGGAAAGTTGGCCCCGAGAAAATCGCTGAGCATCTGCATCTGCTGCACAGGCCGCAGATTGATACTGACATATCGCGGTGCTTTAGAGCGTGGACGTTCGCTCTGGGCAATGGTGGCGTCACGTATTGCTAGTTTCGTTAACGCGGTATTCCTGGAAGTTGTCAGCAAATTGAATGTGTCTTGAATTCCCATTGAGTCGGTGCATATATATCCGGCCGAGCTCATGCTGCCTGGTACCACTTCCCTACTGCAGGCATGGAAAACGAAGGACCCGGTGGGCTACACCTACCGGTGCGAGACAGGTTGTCCATCCCTGCGACCATCTGCTCTATCGTGTCGAGACACATTTCTTAGACTCTTCGCTGGTGGTTGATCTTCGTAACGCCACTAGATCAGCGTCTTTGCTTTCCTCACCTCTGGAACACAGCATACCTGGGGCGTGCACAAATATTCTCTCGATGGAATTCACGGTACATGTTTGGCAGTACGATCCAGTCCTGCCTCGCTAGGGGACGACGTCTCCAGTCAGCACTGCCGCATGGTCTTGTGTACACGAATGCCGAGTTTGTCCCACTTACTTCTTCGACACGACCACATTGCTTGCATGTGGTCAGCCCCGCCGGCAGGTTCATGGCACGCAGATTGCAACAGTCGACCGAACATCACGGGATGACTTTTCTGCACCGCTTCGTGTGGCTCCGGAGATGCAGCCCGTAGTATCATGGGTCCGAGAGTGAAGCACGCCAGATCGTCGCGGTCCACGTTGTCCTGCTTGGCGCTGTTTCTCGCCATCAAAGTCGCTAATAAGTCGGAAGCTTGAAAGTCCGGCGCAGTCCATCTCCAGTACACACGATTGTGCATGATGTCATCCGGAGGGATAACGGGGAAGAGATGGAGTACATGTACGAAGGTGTTCTGGCACGCTGCAATGGTAAAACCCCTTGCCTGCGCGGAGGAGGTAGCCTGTTCCTTCGAGTGAAGTGCGTGCGGCCAGTACACTTTCCCTTGGCACCGTCCATCTACAGCCACTGCCACACCAACTCTTGTCAAACAATGTGGTGTACGTGCAGCAAATAATGTCACGGCTGGCAAGGTAGTGGCTGTACAAGGAATCAAGGGTGATACTGGATTTGGAGCAAGGATAATTCAGCCGCTCCGCATGCTTTGACCGAATTCTGCTCACTCCATGCTTTGAGACGCCGACAACATTGCTGGAGTTGCTACACATAGCGAAATGGCTGCGGGACGAAATTCAGTGCCCTGGCGAGGGAGCTGCTAGATATCGAGGTTGGCCGTCCACTACGCTTGGACTGGGAATCCTCGCTCATTACTCAATCCTCTGTTGAAGGTGCGCGTGACAGCACCTGAGTTACATGGAAGACACGAACAACCGGGATGGAAGGCGGAGGATGTCGCTCTATCGCGCTGTACTGCATGCGATTCTAACTCTTCTTGGTAGCCATTCCCACGATGCAGACGCTTCGTTTCAGCCATTGCTTCACCCAATTCGTCAGATTGCTTCACGCCATTCCGTGATTTCATCAGCCTGCGAGGAAGGGCCTTCTCCGCCTCGCCAAGGGGATATCCTGTCTTGAAGTCCCTGTACCCTGAGCGAGCACGAAATCGTTCGGTACCAAGGTCACGCTAGCATGGTTTAACGTGGGTTAGCTGTCCATCTGCCGTGACCCCTGCCTCCAAAGTCTCGGATTGGGGAAAGGACTTCTTCCGTGGGCCACCAGAGCTCGTGCAACGACGAGTGGGAATTTGCCAGACTCGCATGAAGCGTGGACGGATCGGCGACGCGCCATTCCACTGGTGCAGCCAGGCACAAATGGGGCTGAAGAACAAAAAGGTTCCTGCCCGATGCGGACTAATGTAGGATGCGTGCAATGAAGGTAGAAGGAGACGTTCTTTTCCCATTCAAGATTTGGGGCAGCGCACAGCAGCTTGCCAGAGTCTCCAGGTCTGTTGTTGGATGTTGCAACGACGGCTCGGGACCGCGTCGACATGTGCAGTGCAGTGCAGTATCCAGGATGCGCGTGGTCCAGCAGCGCTCCGCCGACGACTCGCGTGTGGCGTAGGCCGCGCCTGAGTCGCAACCACAGACATACATCGGACAGCTGCTTCCTCGCCACATGAGCGGCGGGCGCTCTAGCTGCAGCTCGGCATTCGCATCGCCGTTCCTCCTCACACAGATAGGGTAGAGACCGAACACGGATGCAGCAATCGATCGACAGTATGCAGACGTTCCGTCGAGCTTCTCTTTAGTGTCCCTCCATGTCTCCCTGCGTGCTTTTGCGGCAGGCATTGCGCGTTCTGATCGCACGCAGGCATTTGCAGAGCACACCTCATCTTTTGCATGCTCCGCACCACTCTGCTTGACAAATATTGCTATTATTCTTGCTGCGCATTGGATGCACCAAGCCGTTTGTGTGCAGTTGCAGGGGCATCGGGGCCTAAGTTAGAGGCAGGCCGCTGCGAAGCTACCGGGCTCGGAAATGGCAGAGCAGCCCGTTTCGCCCGGCGTTGACGAGACTACGACCCAAGGAGTGGTCACCACTCCACTATATGCTTCCTTTCCCCTCCCAGCCTCCAACACACGCGCGAGCCATGGCCACGCCGTGACAATGGACGACAGCACCCGCAGCAATGCCATGTCGCCGACGCCCAGCGACCGCTCCGCCGCCGCCTCCCCCAATTCGGCCCGGCAGCACCATGCTGCGACACCAGCCAATGTCTACCCACCGCCCGCCTATGTCTCTCCCTTCGGCGCGTCGCAGTCCGTGAGCCAGCGCAAGCGTCGCATGAGCGACCATGAGAGCAATGATGAGGACCAGCCCGCACGCCAGGACATGGACTTTTCCGATGCCTCACTCGCGCTCCTGAACGGCTTCCTGGACCATTTACTGTACAGCATCCTGCTCCAGGCGCGTTCCACAACGTTGAAGGTCCTCCGCCCGGCCGTGACAGAAGTGCTCAGGTCACGGCTCGCCAGCGAGGCCATCGCAAGCGCGGATGAAGAGCTGTCAGAATTACTGGCGGGCGGCGAGGAGGAGGAAGACGAATTGAATCAGAAGCAGAGTGTTTCGGAACGCCAGCGGAAATGGGACACGGAACTGGTGTGGAAGCGCACACGGCTACGAGTCATGGTCTACATTCGCTTTGGAGACATTGAAGACGAAGACGAGGAGCGTTTTGTGCGCGAAGACGAGCTGTTCAAGACCGGCGACCGTCGGTTCTCGCATTCGACCGGCCTCGTCTCCTGGGCAGCGGCGATATTTCTGACCTCGATCCTAGAGTACGTCGCGGAACAATTGCTGCAAGTGGCTGCGCAGGCGGCGGATAATCGTGCACGACGTCTCAGCCGCACCTCGCGTGTCACAACGTCAGCTTCCGACCAGGTTACACCCGTGGAAGGTCTGGTTGTGCATGAGCACGACATGGAGAAGGCGGCCGTGCTGCATAAAACGGCCGGAAGGCTGTGGCGCCAGTGGAGGAAGTCTTCGCGCGGTTATGCTGTCGCTTCACCAACTCCCACGAATGACCGCCGCAGCAGACCAAACGGCTCCTCTCGCAACACGAGTGGGGATCACATCAACGGTGCTGCCATTAATCCGAGGCAGAGCAGCGTGGGTGCCACCGAATCAGGCTCCACAATGGACGAATCTCGGCCCAGCTCCAGGATGATGCCAGGCGACAAGGATGTTGTCGACGACGAAGCTGGCAACGACATCGACTACCCTGAACATATCCTCGCTGCGAACATTCCTCTGCCGATGGCGGACGAAGAGCGAGATATTGAGGAAATAAACGATCCCGAGCATGTCATCGCTGCGAGAATCGCCCTGCCGATGGCCGACGAGAAGCGGGACATTGAAGACATCGAGTACCCGGAACATGTGATTGCAGCGGCCATCCCACTACCATTGATCGACGAGAAGCGAGACGTTGACGAGATTGAGGTGCCTGGTCTGGCGAGAGATCCCGATGAGTTTGACGAAGAAGATTTCGAAGAATTGGTGACTCCGCGGAGAAACAGTTGGACAGGCTCTCTTTCTGTACCTGCGATTGCGAGCGAGGCAGAAGAAGTCGGAGGGCAAACCGACCCTGCCATTGACACGTCGATTCCTGAACAGCCCGCGGACACGAAGCCATCCACGCCTCTGCGCCCCCGCTCTTCTTCAGCCCCGAACCCACCGCCGAAGCGTTCGCCACGCATACTTCCAGCGACTACCAACGAGTCGACAGCAGGAGCCGAGACTGGCGATGTCCGCGATAGCGACAGAGTGCAAGACGGGGAGAATGCGCTGGAACCAGAGGCCTCGGATAACCCTACGAGCAAGCAAGAAGTCCACGCAGCTTCAAGCCTTGCTGCTGAGGGGTCGTCGAACAACGCGATGGGAGTGAACCATGAGAGCTTGCCTGCAGTTGTTGCCGCAGCATCGGCTTCCGGCGTGGTCGCAGCGGCGGCGGTAGGATCCATATCGCGCCTGCCAAAATCGAACAGCACTGAAGAGCTGGATGCCAGAAATCGAGGTGCTGCAAATGAAGAAAGGAGCATCGCGATGGGTGCAGGAGCGCTAGAACATATCGACAAGCGAGACAGTCAAAAAGCCCTCCAGGATATGAAGCGCATGAGCTTGCCTGCAGGACAGAATCTGGTGCGCAGGTCGACGATGCAGCAAAATGGCGAAGACACCCCTCGTGTTGCGAAGCGGATGTCACTCACGCAAGCCGTGCTGATACGTCCGCCATCAAACAAAGACCAGCTTCCGTCACCTGCCGTTTCGAACGATGTCTCTCGAGACTCTACTCGCCCAGATGGCGCCGATGAAGAGCAGACGAGTGATATAGGTCTCGCGAGGACGTCGGACACTGCAGTCTCGTCGCCTACAAAGGGGGAATCGGATGAGGGGGTCTATCCTGCAAGGGATGAATTCACAAATCAGGCGCCGCGTCGAACCACGCGCATCGTGCTCGGCGACTCACCGGTATCGTCAACGTCTTCATTCAAGAATAGCCCACCCTTGCAACAGGAAGAAGAGAAGGACACGACTACACTGAGTCCAGAATCATTCCTCAAGCGTCGTTCACTATCGGCGAAAGGCGTGAAGCAGGTCCAGCATCTAAACCTCGTCGATGCACAAGCATCGCAGGATCAAAGCAGGCTTTCCACACCGAAATCTCCAATTCGGATGAGTGCGTCAGACAGTTCAATCTATGCGAATGGGCCGGTGTCTCCCATATCAGACAAGCCGCCTTCGCCATGGCGGCAGTCGTTCTCGGCCGCGATCAAAGAGACTACACAATGGGCGTCTTCGTCGAAGAAGTCTGCCTTGGAGCCAGAATCAAACGGTCCCGTGCATGACCATCCCGCTTTGCAAAAGAAAGCCTCGAGGAGCCAAACATCGCTGAAGGAGACGGAGAGCCTGCAGCCACTGACCAGTGCCAGTATCCGGGGTCCTGAGGATTTTGAGATGTTCGTGCAAGGAGGCGACACCGTGAAATACACCCTTACGCCAGAAAGTGTCAGGGATGATCCAGTGAGTGTCTGGTACGATTTGCAAGCCATGTGCTTAACTGACCGCCCGCAGTCGACTCCCGCAACCGTGCCGAAGACGCCTCGCAGCGCGGAGAAACAAGCGTCTTCTCCGACGAAGACATCGCCATTGCAATCGCCTGTTGAGGATGCGCGAGTAGGCAGGAGCCAAGCCGCCAGGCAAGCGACTGGGGCCGACGCGAGTGCAGGTGCAGCGGATGAGCGCGCTCGATCCCCGACGAGCAATAGGGACAAGCGAAGGTCGATCAGCCGGCCTCCCGTCAGAAATACAAGCGTGCATAAGAGGAGTGGGCTCATGGCTCGTGAGCCACAAGTCGTCACTGAGTCGACGAGGGATTTTGCAGACTTCATTCGATCTACGGGACCTGATAGAGAGCCTGAGCTCCGACCTCTGCTCAGCAACCGCTCGACAACGTCCCTGCAACTTCTGCGAGACGCACACAGCAGTGGATCGCGTTCACAATCCCCAGCACCTTCCCGTGCTCGAAGCATGAGCAGGTCCAACATCGAGGCTGAAGATTTGCCGCCAGTGCCTGTCGTGCCGCCGCCAATGCCGGCTGGAAACCGCGTTCGAAGCAATATGCAGCCACGAGCACCGACTCAGACTGCGGAAGATGGCACAGCAGAACTCATTGACTTCATCCGGAATGGTCCTATGAGCTCTGGTATTACTGAATCCGGCGACAAGCGGCAACATCGCATCTCACGCTCAGTGGCACCATTCCGAACCACCATGGACTCGGATCAAATGCAGGAATGGGGCGAGCGGTATACACCACAACCTGATCTTAAGATCAACACGAGCATGGGTGCGCCAATCAATAATTCCAGCGCTCGCAGCGTCCCATCTTCACACAACTCTTATCGAAATTCGGCCACTTCGCGATCCGCACTGTTGCAGAACAGCGCCGGCACCACGCAGGACGTTACACAGCCAGCTTACGGGGACCAGCCCCCGCGTCTGACCACTGTCATACCACGATCTGTCCAGCAAGCGTTCCCGACACCTACTGAAGGGGCAGGCAAAACGCGATACCGGAACAAAGACCCATACGCCATTGACTTTGACGACCTTGATGATGACGATGACGATTTCTTTACCGCATTGCCCAAAGGAAGGCAACGCGAACAAGAGAGCTTAATTGACTTCCTTCGTAACAGCGAGCCTCCTGAAACGAATAACTCGCGTTCTAATTCCAATGCCAACAACTCCGCGTCCTCGGCATCTGCACGGCTTGGAACCACGCCGCAAGCCTTGCAAACTTTTGGCGCTGACGCAGTCAGCTATGGACGCAAGGGCTCGTTGCCGAAGAACGATGGCCCGCAAGCTGCCCGGCCTACACCAGCTGCCCGGAGCAACGGCACTGCTACAATAGCAGTTGGCCCAATCACCAAACCTCGACCGAACTTTGGGGTCCCTGATCGCGACGCGGATTACACAGGACCTGGAGGCACACGAGATCTCGCTGACTTCTTCAAGCATTCTGCCCCTCCATCGTCATCGGGTTCCAATATGCCACGTAGCGCACAAAGATCGGACAGCAAAGCATCGATTTCAAACAGCAAATCGAGCATCACCAGTTCGCAGAAGAGAAGCAGAATGAGCTTTCTTGGGGGTGGCATGAGCAGCATCTTTGGGCGAGATAGTCGGAAGGCCTATCTCGACATGTGATGATTTGGCGCTTTTTGTTGGGATTCCATTTATTTCCTTCTTTTTTTCAAATGCCGCGGAAGGACATGGCTACGGCGTTCACTTCAGGACTGTCCCTTGTGGAGAGGTCACTTGCGGAAAAGCGTTAGGAGTCGGAGGGAGCCAGACCCGGACTCAAAGATACCATCTGTTTCCTATTTGTTCCTAGATACTGGAGTGCATAGCATGCGCGCGTTGTAAAGCTGTATAGTCGGTGTATGATCGCTATTGTGATTCAGGCATTTTCCTGCCATATCTGCCTTCACTTCTCGTCCACCTGATTTCGGGGCTCAACGCCATTTGTTAGCCACCGCGGGCAGCTGCGGGCAACCTCGGCCAACTTATCAAAAGTCAAATTCCGACCTTGCAACAGAACATGTTTGCAGGAACAACACCAATCTGGCAAGCTCGGCATCCGGCGTCAATCATCTGTGACAACAATGCCTCGCCTGGCGACAGACAAACACCCTTACAAGCTCGAGTCTGATTCTCTGGGATGCATTGAGGGCACCACATTATTCAGATCCTCGGACAAGGTCGAATTGCTTACCTACTTTGGTGGTCTGCCATATGCATTACCTCCGGTAGGACAATACAGGTTCCGGCAGGCTCGACCACTACCGGGGGAATATCGGTATGGCACTAAAGTCAACCCAGGACGCTTTCAGAATAGTGCTGCTGTCTGCCCTCAGCCAGGCTGGCGATCGGATGATGAAACGGCTCAATGGGATGAAAACTGCTTGCAATTGAATATCTATATTCCTGCTGGCAAGCGACCGGAAGCGGGTTGGCCAGTTTACTTTTACATGCATGGCGGGTTCCTGCAATGGGGATCACCAAACTTTGGTCCGGAATCTCTCGTCCCTCTGCTAAGCGAGACTGCTTTTGAGGCAATCATTATTGCCCCTGCGTATCGCGTCAATGTATTTGGCTTCATCGCAAGTACAGAGCTCCGTGATGAAGCTCGATCATTTGGCGAGCCGACTGGCAATCAGGGCTTCTGGGACCAAAGGTTGGCACTGGAGTGGACCTCGCGGAACATTGAGGCTTTCGGAGGCAATGCGCAGAACATCACAATCGGTGGCTACTCGGCCGGCTCTCACAGTGTCTTTCAGCAGCTCGCTCATGAGCTCTACCTCGTTCCAGATGAAAAGGCTATCATCAAACGGGCCATCATGTGGTCTAACAGTCCTGGCGTGCAGGCCAAAGGAATAGATGAGCAACAGAAGCAATTCGACGAGTTGCTTGGAAAGCTCAACATCTCCAAGAGTCTGCTGCCTCAAGAGAAGCTGCGTCAGCTGAGAGCAAGACCAGCCATCGACATTGTGAATGCAAACAATGAGATGCAACTCTCAGAATTCCGCGCAACTTCGGACGATAACTTCGTATCGAAGAACTTGGTAGCAAACATCAACTCGGGCGACTTCGGCAGACGTATGAAGGCAAGAGGCATCAAGTTGGTGAATGGTGAGTGTCGAGATGAGCACTCCTTATACCAAACGTGGAGAACGCCTTCTCCTTCATTCGACTCCGTCTATAGGCGCTTGTGCGCCGACTATCCGGAGCAGGCTGTAAAGAAATTGGTGCATGCCACGTGCGGCGAGCAACATGCTTTGCCACAAGGATGCAAAGATTGGTCGGACGCGTTTGGAAAGCTTTACGCCAATATGCAAGTGCATTGCCTCGAACGCGGGTTTCACAACGCGCTTGTCAAGGCTGGAATGATACCAGGAAAGGATCTACTGCGATACAGGTTTGACTGGAGAGCCAAGTGCGTGGACGCTTTTCTCCCTCTTGAATGGGGCGTCACTCATGCGACTGACATGAGCATCTGGTTCTGGGGATTAGAGTATGGAGATGGTATCACAGATGAAGAGAAGCAGTTGCTAAAGCCATGGAACGAGGCTTTCGCGGCATTTGTTAAAGGTGATGAGGTGTCATGGGGCACGAGCAATGTCAAAGAGATGCTGAGATTGCGTGATGATGGCAAGACCGATATTTGGACCGACGATAGATGGGATGAGGGACTACAGATCTGGGACGCTGTCAATGGCGATGCTGCCAGCGGCCTGCTGGGATGGATCAGGTCCAAGCTGTAAGCTATAGCACTGATGTGTCGTCCACTTATGATGTATTTGAGCTCGCTGGTGAATCAATACCATCCAAGACGAGACACGTGTGGTCCTGGCTATGTATGCAAGGGTATTGAAATTCAACAGCACGACCGCATGGGTAGGCAGAGGACCTGCGACTTACCTAGCCGAGCCAGCATGGCAGATCCTGCGCTACTAGAGTGTGTGAACGGCACGCCGCACCACATATTTGCTCCACATGTCGGGGCGTGGAACATACGAGCTGGCAATTCTAAGAGCTAACGCGTAGCAGCACCAGAATACATAGGACATGCGTGCTTCCGACGGCTGACCACATGAGGACAACGACAAATGTCAAACAATCAACACGTAATAAAGAACAATCGATACAAACACCTAAACTTGACCACTCGCAGGCCATTGAAAGGACAAGAGCTCTATCGATTATGAAAGTCATTGATCCTGGAACTGCAGCTTGCCCAGGCGGCTCTGAGATTCATTGTCTTGCTCATTTGGCCGTTTGCCCTGCCGGTCAGACATGCAGCCAAATGGTTCCATCATGTTTGCGCCCGCCGAGCAGTCACATATGAGTGTTTCCGTCTGCTCTAGTCTGCTTCTCCCATCGCAACAGTCGCTGCCACCAAGACTCTATACCGCAAAGCTTCTGATCATCTTTTGTACGACAAGATCGGCAACCATACGGCATTGAAACACATCACACAAGAGATCAACGGACACATCAGCATGACCGCTCAGACTTACACCACTATGCCTGGTCTTCTGCCAGCATCTGGCTATCAGCAACGCAGCGCCCCAAACGACCAAACCCAGCCTCGTCTGGCTTATTTCATCACTCGACCCAATGGCTTCGCCATTCCTCTCATTCCCGCGGATGAACTGCCATTCACGATCAAGCTGCAAAACGTGCCTCGCGTTCTCAACCCTCAGGACACATACGGCATGCAATACGTAGGCACAACCCCCTACGCTGGCACCACGTTCAAACTTGATGGCCTTGGATCTACCGATTTCCAACGCAGCAATAGCCCACCAACGAGTGTGCCGTTTCACGCCCGTGGCCACAGCGCCAATGGTGTGAAGCAGTATCTCGCACCAGATGCGCTGGCTCGACAGGCCTTCGCCAACACTCCTCAGGCTGCTGTCAGCGGTCTCGACAGCAACACCAGCCGGCCGTCATCTGCCCACGAGACTGCAAAGTCGTGGCGTCGTAACGATCCGGTCGAATCCACTGATCCAACGCAAAGTGTTATTGATGCAATTCTGCGCTCTAAAGCTGGAGCAGAGACTGCTGAGCGGGTGGGCTATCGCAGCAGAGACACTACTCCACCGCCGTCCGGAATCGTGCCTGACCAGGACAAGAAGGTATTCTGTACGCACTGGATCATGACTGGCGATTGCAAATTCGTTCAACAGGGCTGTCGGTACAAGCATGAGATGCCATCTGAGGCAAAGCTGAAAGAGTTGGGAATTCGTCATACGCCGAGATGGTGGTTGGAGCACAATGCAGCTATCAGACTTGGAGGAGCGAGAAATGTGGCTGGACCGTCGTTGAAGCCATTGGAGATGCTGCGCAAAGGCGATGATGGCGATTCTGAGAGCTCGTCTGATGGATCCGACGAGAGTGACAGTGAGGTGGAGGTGGTGGTTTCCCTTGCCGACAAGAAGGCTCTGCTGAACTCGAAAGGCATTGACAACAACGACGTCCTGAGAAAGCCGATCAGCACGGCTCAGGTAGAGCTCAAGTCACCTGTTGGTCCGCCTACTCGTCCATCGCCACCAGTCACGGTCACAGAGAAGTCAAAGGATGCTCGCAAGCCATCAACCACAAGCGACCTCATCGACTTCGCTCCGCTTCTGCCATCGACTGCAGCTACGACCGCTCCACCAACGGCAATCACGTCTCGCCCAAAGCGCGACTACAACCTCCGCGGTGGTCCAACTACCACTCCCACCACCACGTCCCTCAGCATTGCCAGTTCCCCCCAAACCCCACCAACCACAGCAAAGAAAACCACCAAAGTCTTCGTCCCCGCTGGAGAATCCCCAGAACACCACATCGCAGACATGAAAAAGCGTGAGCGCTCAACTCGCATAAAGCAGCAACCCTCCCGCACCCCATCGCCGACCCACCCACGACCCATCATCCCAAACACAACCAAGACTCTCGTCACCAAATCTGGTCCAGTCGGACTTCAAGCATCGAAGCACGCCCCTCCACCACCTTCTCCTGGCTCCATCTCTTCCGACAGCAACAAATCTTCTCCACCTTCCGCAAAACGCAACAAGGCTGGTTCGCGTATTCGTCGTCCTGCTACTTCCACTCCTATCACTACAAGTCCCGCTTCGTCTTCTCCTGCAGTTGCCGCTGCCGTCAACCTGAGCGCAGGAGCTGGAGCGGCGAAGAAGGACAAATAGAGACTTGAGAGCCGAGAGGAAAGACCGCATGGAGAATCAAAGGACATATAGTATACTTACTCTAGAAATTTACTGCATCCTCGATGTAGCTCTTTGCATACGATCTGGTACCGGCGTTCGGTTTTGAGGGATTTTGGTGGTTTAAATTCGGTAAATAGATATAGCGAAGCATATGAACATGTTAGTATGGTTACTCTCCTCTCATCTTGAGTACATTTTGACTAGTGACCTTCTCCAATTTTCCAATGTCTCACACATTCATGCCTTCGACCCTTCACTTACAAAATGAGGATGATGGCCAACACAAGCACTGTTACCACCACCAGGCCTCACAATTTCAATCGCCAGACCAGATTGTGGCATCGATTTGACACGGCACAAGATAAGAGCTCGGTACCATGATGCACCAATGCCAGCGCGGCCGGCAATCTTTTTGTACATATTACACTAGAGTACAACCTCACTTTACATCATCGTCCAACAACGCCATATCGCGCCTACTCTCCATTTGGCTGATCCTTCTTTCTACTCGCCTCCAACATAGCACGAAAATCGTTATTACTCTTTTTCGCTGTGCCTGCCTCTTCAGCATTGGACCTAGTGGCATCGCTCCTGGCAGTGCCACTTGAGAATCCACCTCGCTTGAAGCCAAGCCCACCTCTACGACCTCCTCGAGCACCACCTGGACGTGTTGCCTGTGGTGGAACAAACGCAGGCTTGGCACCAGGATTCGAGACGTCCGCGCCCGTACTCCGTAGATCACCATTCTTCTTTCTGCTTTGCTTTGCGAGCAGGTCGCCAACGTCGCCAGTGCTGGCCTCTGGTCCAAGGCTGCTCACATCGACACCAGTCCGGACACGGAAAGCATCCTTGACGTCCTTGAATTCGACAATGGCTCCCTGCTTCTCGCGACGAAGTTGAATCTTGGTGATGGGGCCATATTGCTCCATCGCAGTTCGGATACGCGCATCGTTGACGGTGTCTGGCACGTGGAAAATCGCGATTTTGCGCTCTTTTACGTTCTTGTGCGACTCGTCATCCTGATTTGCGGACTGCATGGAGACATCCGAATCACGACGAGCACCATTACTGGTTGGCTCAGGTGTCGCGGATGCTTTGTCCTGCTTCACGATGACGTCCTCACGTCCAGCTCGCTCATGTGGTGCAGCAGCACGTCCTTTCGGCTGTACCAGCTCCACTTTCAAGACTCTGTCATGGAACGGAGTGTTGTTCGCACCTTCAAGAGCCGCCGTGGCTCCTTCAGCAGTGGTATACGTGATAAACACCGTTCCCGTAGCCCTGTTGTTGACCAGCTTCACCAGATTAATTCGCTCAATCTCGCCATACTTGCTGAAGAATTCGCGAATCTGCGTCTCCGAGGCCTCACGATCGGAGTTCTTTACGATAATCTCGCGTCCCTCACTCTGTGGGCCAGCGCGTTGTTTCTTGGCGTCAGGATCGGCAATCTTAGCCAACAGTGTATGCAAGCCGTCTAGCTTCTTGCCGTCCATAGCTTCCTCAGCGGCTCTGGCCATATCGGCGCTGAGGAATTGAACGTACGCGAAACGGCGTCGAGAGTTGTATTTCAGTGATGGCAGACGTACAGCCACGATCTCGCCATATTTCTTGAAGAGTCCTCGAATCGCCTCCTCGTCGTACTCGGCTGGATAATTGGTGACGTAGAGAGTACTTCCCGAGCCGCTCTGGATGCGAATTTCATGTCCTCCAACCTCTTTCCCGGTCCGGGTCTTAGCAGCCTTCACATCTTCTTCGGTCTCGAATTCAACCACGGCAGAAGCTGACGACCCATCTTTGTCTTGAACGATACTGATTGATAGTAGTGTGCCACAGTCACGGAAAAACTTCTGTACCTCGGCTTCAGTGATGTTTGGCGGCAAATTTCTGACCGTGATTGTGTTGTGCTCACGGTCGCGCTTGATTTGTGCGCTGGCTGAAGCGGATGGCTCATTGCGTGCTTCCTCTGGAACTGTCTCCAGTGTAGGCTTGACCTTTTTGGCAACGTCACCATTGGTGGACTCGTCTTCACGCTTTCTCTTTTCTCCTGCAGGGGCATTGCCGGATTCCAACACCTCGGCTGCGACGGCAAGCTGTTCTTGCTGTTGTGCAGCAACAGCTTGTGCCTCTTCCTGTTCCTTTGTACGCTGAGCTGCGAGCTTCTTATTGAACTCCCTGGCAGCGGCCAAGGCGTGCTGGAGTGCAACTCCAGATTCGTGCTGCTGGAAGTGGTTAGTGTAGAGTTGCAATACCCGTTCCGGGAAATCGATATTGCGTTGTCGCAAGGCTTCCTTGACGACCTGCGACGCGAGCGTGGGTGCATTATCCGGCCTCTCCACTCTCCGCTCCTCACGTATCCGGTCCGAAGCCCATAAGCGAAGTTCGAAATGGTAGTACTTGCTCCAGAAATCGTAAGATCCTCCAAGCCGAGTTGCCAGAGTCTTGTAGATTTCTCTCGCCTGATCGAAACGCTTAGCTTCGACGTAGAACTTGATTTGGATCTGTTCTAGTCGGAACAAAGGATCGCCTTCAAACTCTTGACCGTATATTCGCTTGCCAGCTTCGTGTACGTCTTCCAGGGTCGAGTGAATGCCGAACTCAGCGGTGTCGATATCGTCTTCTGTACTTGTCTGCCTGAACGCGTACCTGCGCAGGTAGCTGCACCACTCTTCCAGCATCTTCACATACTCCTCAAGGCCTCCTACATCGAGCAAGCCAGTGTTGGTGGCACGATGTTTGATGTTACCAATGTCGTCTCGAGATTGTTGTTCAACATCCGCGCGCAATATGCGTCTCGCCCACAGCTCTCCTGACCAGGGACAATGACGAGTGGCGCGCTCGATGACTGACAACAGCGAGGTGGACTTCGGATCCGTTACCAAGAAGTCGATGTAGTCCAGCCACCACTCAAGATTCGTCGGCTCAAATAGAACGGCACGTTCAAAAAGCGCACAGCGTAACTCATAATCGAAGGGCCCTGCAGTTTTTGGCTTAAGAGAATAGTACTTCTCGTCTTTGAGGTACCGCTCCAGTTGATGATGGATGTTTGAGGCATCGCCGCTTTCAATCGCCCGCTGAAGTTTGAACTCGTGGTCCTCCCGTATCGCAAAGCACGCTTTGGCAGGCTCCGCCTGTTGATTGATATGTGCAATAGCAGCCTCCCAGTTCGCGCCCTCGAAACGTGACACGATCGGCCAGTACAGTTGCATCGTGTCCGCCCATTGTGTTTGAGGCGTTTTCAGACGTCCGAGGAATATGTTGTGTATGCGTGTTATGTCAGCCTGCGATGGCTGCTGAGGAAGCTGCTCGTAGACAGCTTTGGCGAATCGGTTCCATAGAACATGGCTCTCGTCCATGCGCCACTGTGTGGCCGCAGCCGCTTGTTCGAGCACTGTCATGACCAGATCCCGGGTAAAGAGTTCCTTGCACATCTCCTTGTCTTCGGACGCCCAGTCACGTTCAAGGGTCTCGCGCAGGCCGTGGCAAGCCTCATAGCTGCTGGATACGTAGTCCACGTACATTTGCCAGAGCTTGACGGAAGCTGGCTCGTCCGCCACGGCTTTCTGACAGAGTTCCAATACGGCCATGCGCTCTTCGGTGTTTTTGGCAGCGAGAATCTCATCATTGAGCCAATCAACCCAGATGGCTTCGCCGACAGCGAAGCGCGAGTCCATCGCTTCTCGCGCTTGTCTCATTTCGGTCAGTAGAGCGTACGTGCGGGGCTCACCTGGCTGCGCTCCATGTTGAGCACCTACAGGCGAAGAGACGTGAGCAAGGAAACCTTTGTGCAGAAGGTTGATCAGCTCCACGTGATACTGATAGGCATAGGAGTTGTCGCGCAGATAGGCGAGCAGCTCTGAGACTCGATGCGATTCCTCTTCCGACAGCGCGTTCGACGTGAACTCGCGTGGCGGAGGAGTTTGGGCAGGTGCTTCGGCCATGGTGAGATCCGCCAGGCTCTGGCGCGAAATGGTACGCGCGACGGGAGGCGCCGAGTCCCTCAGCGTATGGTGATGTACCGGAGGGCGTGCTTGCACCTGTTTGGGCAGGATGTTGTCGGAATACGTGCGTGTTGTTTGTTGACGCTTGTGCGGCGAAGGAAAATCTGCAGTACATGCGGGTCAGCTCAGAATTTGCGTAGCGCGGCAGGCAGACAGGCAGCATCATCATGGACATACCGGCCAACTTTTCCACCTGCGGCGTGGACGAAGGGCGATGGGCTACCGGTGGCCGTTGTGAGTATGCATAATGCGGGTGGTGCTCGGATACCTGCACGGGATTGCTGGTGGGCGGGAGCGGCCTGAAGTTGGGGGGCGCGGGCGCCGACGCGTGATATTGCTGCTGCTGCGAAAAGGCAGCAGCTCCTGTCGCGTGCGCTGGAGGCCGTGCCTGCGGTGATACACGCCTTTCTGGCGACCGCGAGAGCTCTTGGCTCAATCCGGACGCAGTGCGTTTGCCACCGGCGGGCCGTTTCCCTCTCTGCACCACGGGCGGTGATTCTGCTGCTGCTGGCGCCCTCGCAGCAGGCGGAGACGCAGCAGCAACGCTCGGAGTCGAAGGGCTTCTCGCAGATCGTGCTCCGTCGTCTGGCGACAGCAACGCATTAATGTCCATCTCGGACCCAGCCCCTCGCCTCCAGACACCGGGCGCCGCCTCGACAGCTGGTCGTCAGCGAGTCCTCGGGCAGCAGCAATGCAGGGAAATGGGCGACATTAGCCCTCCACCACTGGCGCGAAGCAGACTCGCCGGGCGGCCTGAGGCAGCGGCGGCGGCCGGCAGAGGTGGGCGTGAGGGTGGTGGGTTGGGAGAGTGAGCGGCGAGCTGGCCAGAGACGCCTCCTCCAGCGAGCGAGCAGCAGTCAGTAGTGAGAATGCGAGGAGAGAAGCTGCTTGCCTGCTGCCACGACTTTGACACGGGTGGCCGGGCGTGTGCAGCCGGCCGAATTAGTCTCTTGCAGCAGCAACACTAACTATTGCAGCACAGCTCGAGGTTGTGCGGAGGTTGCGCCGGGAGGGCCTAGACGCGCCCGACGCTGGAGAGCGCGCGGTGATGTGAAGGCGGGAGAGAGATGGGGACGGCGATGGCGAGTCGCTGGAGCGCGCTGGAGATTATCTGCTGCTGTCCGCAAGGCCCACGTGTTGGCTTCAGTTCTTCACCACCTCCCGGTCCATCTCTCATCATGCGCCAGGATGCTGCTCGCAGTGACGACAGACACCTAATCCCAGCCCCGGTCGTGTGGCTCGGCGCGAGTGCCGACTCCCTAGTGTCGCCGAGACGAGTCGTGTTGCTGCACCTTCGCCCATGCCATCGACACACCATTGAATCTGTGCTCTCTCCCATCCACGTTGTCGACTCTCCTCCACCGCCATGAGTGGTGCAGGATCCGCGAGGCGCTTGGCCTCGAGATGTGCGTATATAGCGCATCAAAGCACATCGTAGCGCTGCCCCTGGCTGACCTCCGCAGGCACATTTTGCAGTCCGCTGCCCATTCGGACCATCCAGCATCAGCAGCGCCGGACTGCAGTGACAGACTTCTTCAAACGTGGCGCATCCGCCCCGCAGCCTGAGAATGAGAAACCAAAGTCAGATAATCCCTTCCTGGACGAGTTCAAAAGGAAGAACCCAAATACGCCGACTCCCCAACCACCGGACATGCCACAGACCATGCCGCAACAGGGAGACATTGCTTCGTCATCTATCTTCGAAGACGAGCGCCGCATAGCAGCTCAGCGAGAGCGAGACGCCGAGGGTGAGGGAGAGCGAGCGAGGAATCCCGCTCATATTCTGCGAGTGACCCAGCCCGACCCGAATGCGCGCGAACGATGGGAGCGGAAGAAAGTTATTCAGATGATCAGGAATGGTGGGAGGTTGTCCAAGGCGCAATATCTCAAGCGCACCGAAAGGGAGCATCTTGTTAAGAGCCACAACATGAAGACTTCGGTCAAGAAACTCGGCATGATTGCGAGGCAAATTGCGGGAAAGACCATCGACGATGCCATCATTCAAATGCGCTTCAGCAAGAAGAAGGTCGCGCAAGAAGTCTTGAAGCAGTTGGAACAGGCGCGCGACGAAGCCATCGTGATGCGCGGCATGGGTCTGGGAAGAGTCAAGGCTTCAGATGATGCGGAGATCCTCGATACCTCTGCCGATTCAGTGCTGGAGAGTGTCTCAAAGTCAGAGGCGTCAGAAAAGATCGAAATTCAGCTCAAGGACGGCAAGAGGCACAAAATTGAGGATCGCTCAAATATCTACATCGATCAAGCGTGGGTGGGACGGGGCCCATATGGACAGCTGCCCGACTACAGGGCAAGGGGGCGCATGTTCATCATGCGTACACCATGGACGAGCCTGAGTGTAGTGCTCAAGGAGGAGGCGACGAGAATACGAGAACATGCTGAGCGTGAGGCAAAGAGGAGGAAGAAGATTACTGAGAAGGTCTGGGTGCCATTGCCAGACAGGCCCATCACGACCAACAGACAGTGGTACAGCTGGTAAAAGATGCGCATTATAGATTTGCATATCCATCGGGGAGATACTCTGCACATTTGTACATTACCTCTGAAAATTGTGCTCATTTGCCTCAGGGCATCTCAAAATCCGGTCCTCCCTAGCCCTAGCTCATTTCCTTTTCTTCAAACTATTATACTTTACTTTGGCACATGAATGCGACGCCGTGTTGGCAGACAGTGCATAATTGTCACTGGCATTCCGGTTCAAGCGGCATTCTTCGTGTCGTGTCTTTCGTTTTTATTTCGATTTATGGTAGTCAATTTATGTCTCCTGACACGAAAGTAGGTCGGCGTAGTCTGCGAGGTTTCCTCTACGCTCGTTGCTATAAGGTACATTCGAGCCAGGGAAACACAGTCCACACAGACCAATGTACAGATCAATGGTCCTATAATGCTTGACATCATTTCTCGACTTTCCAGCACATCTACAGCAACACAGCTACAGGACCAGCCAACAAAGCAGCGAGCGCGAACGTGGGAAGCCTCACTCCTGAAGCCGCATTCTCTCCGCCTTGCGCTTGACCCTCGGTGCCATTGTTCCCTCCCGCGTTCGAACCATTCCCCTGAGTCCCATTTCCAGTATTATTCAACGTCTCATTCACAGTCACAAATTGCCTCCACAGCAAATTCCCCAGAATGACCTCCAAAGCAGCCAAATCCTGTCCAAGCCCCTCACTTCCATCGAAAGTCTCACTTCTCCAGTTCAATCCACACACGTTCCCGCTCTCACCACCCGTACAAGACCTCGCCGCAGCTTGTGCGGAAGTCCGCAAGATCCTGTTGATTGTGTCATATGTCGTAATGTCTCCATCACTAGACGTCGTATTTTAGTTCAATGTCAAATCTCTCGTCCTGGCTAATCCGCGCGCTAAAGAAGTACGGAAAGCGACTTGGTCGACGTTGCAGTTTTCCTCTGGAATACAAGCTGGTTCGGTGATGATGCCCTGGGTACTATCGTCTTCTGAGCCGGCGAAGATGGTATTTGCATAGACGAGTCCAGCAAACGAATATGCCGACCATGTTCGGGTTCCATCCGTTGCGTTGTATGCATATGCACTTGAGGAGAGCAGAAGACCGGCGTTTTGGGACCATTCAAAGCGATTGATTTCGCTGCAGTTGGTTGTGTCATCGGTGCCGTCGTAGATGGCGACTCGGTTAGGCGTGTCAGAAGCTTCGCTGCTGTTTTGTACCGATGGAAGCTCGAAGAGGCCGATTTCTTGGAGCCATGTGAGGGATCTGTCGGCCCAGTCGCTGTAAGTGGTATTTCCGGTGAAGCGCGCCAATTGAGCGCCCAATTGAGCGAAGGAGAGTGTTGAAACACTGTTTCTGCAGTTGTAGCCGTTGTTGAAGCTGAAAATTTGCCACTTGAGACCGCCACCGCACATCTCTGTATTCCATCGCGCGGCTATGGTGTTGAATGTGGTCTCCGCTAACTGTAACCACGGCAAGTCCTCGGATTGAGGGAGGCCTAACTCCGCCGCGGTGAGTGCGGCTGATGCCCAAAATGCCATGTCATCATTTCCCAATGACTTGCTTTGATTAAGCGGCATATAGTTGTCGTCTGGCCCTACCTGAAAGAGAAGACCTTGGGAAATGACATCCGGAAGGTCTTCATCGCCAGATATCGCCCAGTAGTTGATTAATGAGTCGAACATCAGGCCAGCATGCCACCAGTAGTAGGGGTCAGGTAGCAATCCGGGAGTTTCGCCTGTCTCGTTGCCCTTGTAGATTGTGAAGATGTGTTCGACAATGGACCTGCCGGCGCTGACGATGGATTCTTCATTGTCGAGGTCCAACTCGATCGCAGAAGTGAATTGCACTGCGAGCAGCAGGCTGGCGGATTTGAAGACGCGCATGTTGCGTTTCACGCGCGTCTGCGTGAGTGTAAAGAGTGTGAAGCGATCACGAGCGAGAATGATGTTGAAAGGAGAGCCGGGGCTGAGAAACAGTTGCTAGCCGAACTGACGTGTTCGAGGAGTTGAACGGGCTCTCATCTTCTGATTCAGTGTCTATAGTAATATAAGGAGGAGGCATGAGGCGGAGTCTGTTGATGGACTTCTGAAGGATCTAGCGTTGCTTGGCGAAGCAAACTTGTACCGTGTGGCATGCATTTACAGCGCTTAATGCTAGAACGCTTGCAGATTCCACGCGACGTGTGGTCTTCAGAGTCTTCACTGACCACGGCATTGAGCCTGGAAGTCGCTGTTCCGCACGAATGATGACTTGCAGCAAAGGCGTACAAGTCTTGCTACCTTTGAGCCCTATCGTCGCCGCCAAGAAGTTAACGGCTTGTGTAACATTAGGTGGCCGCGGCGTGGCGCTGGTGGCCAAACACAAGATCGGTTCACGTGGTCCGCGCGCCTAATGAAATCACTTCTTAAAGGTTGCAGGAAAGTACCCTCGCACGGCATTGCTGAGCCACACAGTCTCTCCATCCTGGAAGGTATCGATGGATACATTTCCCTCGACGCAGAGCTTCTGCTCTAGAGCCCACCGTCGCGTCGTGCCCTGCAGGCCGCCGGCTGATGCTTCTGGCGTGACCCATTGACCATTGCGAAAGAAGTATGGCGTACAAATCGACCCATCGAGCACGTTCTTCTCGGGCGTGTAAAGCAATACCTCTCTTGGGATTTGGTAGGTCAAAATTTGTGCTGCAGCTCGAGCACGACCGTAGGAGGACCGATCATTTGTCTTGTACATTGTGCCCTCCGACGGCTCCGTGGGCTCCTTGTCAAGCACGATAGTCCACTCGATAGGGAAGCTGGGTTTGACTGGAAAAGTCTTGGGAAACAGGGATTCCATGGAGATCGGCCTGAGCGGGTGAAAGATTTCGGTCGTCATTCTGCCTCCAACGTATATGCGTAGTTTTATCCTCAGCGCCTCCGGTTGTTCAGTAGGATGTTGCTCATGCCATTGCTTTACGGCGCGCGTGAGAGTGTTGAGGAGTACGGTAGGGCCGCCTGAATTGGGTCGAGGCCTATCATCGGCGAAAAAGAAGGTACTCCATTTGGCGATTTGTAGCCTTGTCCAGTGATGTTCCAACATGTAGAAGGAGCATGGCGTACCGCAGGATGCTGCTGTATTCTTTGCCGACTGTGGCAACCTTCTGTCGTAGCGAATGCTTGTGTAGACATACGGTTCGTCGCCATCTAGGCCTTGAGGCGGGTCAAAAGGTCGACCATCGATGCCTTGCGCAGGAGTATCGCCGAAGTGGCCGCTCATCTTGCCATTTGCAGAATATGTACGACTGTATATGGTGGGAAGTCTTGAAGGATTCTTCTTATCCGAATACAAGGAGCATGCGAATCGTGGACAGTCATACAATGTGGTACCTGAGCTCAGACCACAAATGACTCCCGAGGGAAGCAGCCGGCCCTCATCGAATACTGCTCAGGCGAGATTTGTACTGGCGCACGCGAGGGAGATGCCGCCGATACATGGAACAGCGGGAGCACGACACAGGCGGCTGAAGGCGAGGTCGAGTCATCGACATGGTTGCGGTGGAAGTGGTCAGTGACATTTCACGGGAGCTCCCATCAGAATTTGGTGGAGCGGGAGCGGCCGGCGCAGTGACATCAGCCTGTCGGGCGTCTCGGGAGTAAGCTTGTTTGAGGTCGTCGAAGTTCGAGCGGACATTGACTTCGAATTCATCGCGCCGCGCGCTGCATCCATCCCATCCCATCCACTGCCATCCACGCCCTGCGCACGTACAAATCGCGTCCCGGGCTGACCTTCCACCATGGCGTCGGCACAACAGGCGCAAGCCAAAGTCGAGGAGACGGCACAGGCCGTGCAGACGGCGAGCTCGTCCTTCCTCGACCGCGTGAGCGCGTGGTATCAGGACAACAAGGTCGCTGCCTGGACCATCGCCGGTGTCACCGTCGTAGCCGTCGGCGGTACCGTCTACTACCTCTCGCTTCCTCCGCCACAGCAGAAACCCAAGAAGGACCGACGAAAAGGGAAGAAGTCTGATAAGGGAGCTGCGGAGGCGGAGAAAGCTGCGGCAGACGTCCGGGCATCAGCCTCGAAGGCTACGCCAAAGGCAGCAGCCGCGGAGGAGGTTCCTGAGGAGCTGCCCACTGTGACAGAGGAGTCGGTCGCCTCGCTTTCAGAGCAGGAGCGCAAGGACTATGCGGCGAAGCTCAAGGCAGCGGGCAACAAAGCCTACGGCGCGAAGGACTACGAGCGTGCCATCGACCTGTACACCCAAGCCATCTACTGCAAAGCCGATCCCGTCTTCTACTCGAACCGCGCCGCCTGCTACAACGCCAAGTCGAACTGGTCTAAAGTCATCGAGGACACCACTGCCGCATTGAACCTGGACGCTGAATATGTGAAAGCCTTGAACCGAAGAGCAAACGCCTACGAGCAAGAGGGCAAATACAGCGAGGCACTTCTGGACTACACCGCAAGCTGCATTATCGATCAATTCCGCAACGAATCTTCTGCTCAAGCTGTTGAGCGTCTACTGAAGAAGGTCGCCGAGACCAAAGCCAAGGCTATTCTCACAGAAAAGGATAAGACACTGCCATCGCCCACTTTCGTCTCCAACTACTTGCAGTCATTCCGCGCAAAGGGTCTTCCCGAAGGACTGGAAGAGACCGCCGACCTTCCCGAGGGCAGCGGAAAATGGCATCTTCGGAAGGGTCTCCAGGCCGTCCGCCACAGAAACTCCGAAGGCTACAGAGAAGCCGCAGACGCATTCGACAAGGCGATCGAAGTTGGTGACTTGGGTCCTCACGAGGCTGAGGCTTACAACATGCGTGGAACGTTCCGCTACCTGCGTGGCGATAACGATGCTGCTCTAGAGGACTTGAACAAATCGATCGAACTGGATCCGACTCTCGTGCAGAGCTACGTGAAACGCGCCAGCATGCACCTCGAGCAAAGTAAGTTGAGCGGAGCTGCTGGTGTTGACACCACGATGCTGAGAATCTCAGGCGCACGCGAAGCTGCCGCCAACGATTTCGAAACCGCTGCGCAACACAACCCCAACGACCCAGATATCTACTACCACCGCGCGCAACTCCACTTTATCCTCTCTGAGTTCAGCCTCGCCGCGACCGACTACCAGAAATCGATCGATTTGGACAAGGACTTCATTTTCTCACACATTCAACTCGGTGTCACGCAGTACAAGATGGGCTCGATCGCCAGTAGTATGGCAACTTTCCGACGCTGCATTAAGAACTTTGGTGATAAGAGCGATGTCTACAACTATTACGGCGAGTTGCTTTTGGATCAACAAAAATATCAGGAAGCAGTGGAGAAATTCGAAACTGCTGTTGAGATGGAGAAGAAGGCGGTCGGTGAGACTGGTGGCATGAATGTGTTGCCGTTGATCAACAAGGCATTGGCGCTGTTCCAGTGGAAGCAGGACTTCACTGCAGCGGAGCAGCTGTGCGAGAAGGCGCTCTTGAGTAAGTCGGACACAGCTCGCCGAAGTGGAGCACAGATACTGACCAATCCGTTTAGTCGATCCCGAATGCGATATTGCCGTTGCGACCATGGCACAGCTCCTCCTACAGCAAGGCAAAGTCACAGACGCCCTCGAGTACTTCGAACGCGCCGCCAAGCTCTCACGAACAGAAGGCGAGATCGTCAACGCCCTCTCATACGCCGAAGCGACACGGACACAGCTCGAAGTGCAAGAGAAGTACCCACAACTGGCTGCCAAGCTGCAGAGCATGAGCGCAATGGGTGGCGCAGGCATGCGATAAGGAAGTCGGGGAGGAATGCGACAAAGGACAGAACGAGCTTCATGTGGATGTTTCTATGTATGCAGAGGAAAGAAGAGGCGGCGAAGAGAGCCTGTGCATCTTCATCACTCGGCGTTGAGCGCACGGCAGACAGTTCTGCGAACAAAAACCTTCCGCACCTGTATTTTAGTTTTGTGTGCAAAGCGATATATACTCGGTGTAATACCTTGCCACTCTACCCAATCTTGATTCTTTGACACATTTCGTATGAGGTTGGAACGCAGGTAATGGTACAGAGTCGGATCATTGAAATCAAGACATAGCTTCGTAAGTATCTGTCGATATACCAATCCCGTCACACACAAATATGTACAAGAAGCAAACTCGCTGCCTACAAGTAGGCGTTGATATCTACAAGCTCCACCAACATCACCAATCATGGTTCCTACGAGCCCTGCGCCCAGGTCGGGAATCTCTTCCAATCCAGAACATTGGGGCTAATGTTCTTCAGGTCTGCAATACCAACATTCGCAGCATCGATCGCCACTTCTCGCTTCATGATTTGAATTGCTCTCTCCACGCCAGTGCCGTTGGGGTAGATGTTAGCGAACATAAATGGCCTTCCAATACCAACAGCTTTGACGCCAAGGGCCAATAGCTTGACGACATCCGCCCCGTAGCGAACACCACCGTCTGCGAAAACTTCAGTCTGGTTGAAGATTTGTGGTGCTTCTTGGTAGATCTCCAATGCGACTTCGAAGGCCGACGGGGATCCGTCGACTTGGCGACCACCGTGGTTGGATAGGAAGAGAGCTGGGACGTTGTGCTCTACTGCGAGCAGAGCGTCTTCGACCGTTTGAATGCCTTTCGGCACAATCGGCAATTCTGTTTGGTTGCGCATCCACTCGTACTTCTCCCAGGTGATGGACGAGTAACTGCTATCAGCGCTGCCGACACCGAAGCGGACAGCACGGTGACGATTGCCATCTGCTGCGGAGTCGACGGTCAGGATGATGGCTTTGAAGTCGAGCTCTTCGGCTTCGCGAATCTGCTCGACGATGGAGGTGTCGTTGCTCGGGTCGATGTAGAGCTGTAGGAAGGCGACTTGGCCTTCTGCACGTGCGTCGGCGATTTCCTGCTTGGTGGATGATGAGAAATCGCTGACTTGGTACAGAACGTTTTCTCGCCCGGCGCCTCTCATGATACCAGTCTCGCCCCATGGACCTGCGTAGCCTGCACGTGCGCCTTTCGGATGCGTTAGCGATTGTCTTCACTTGGGAATCTTCCGAGCTGAGATGTTCTTACATGGTGAGATGAAAAATGGAGCCGAGAAGTTGTAACCCAGAATCGTTGTCGGCAGTGAATCTTCAATGTTGTCGACCATGGTCATGACCCGTGGCCTGAAACGCATGCGCTGGAAGATTTCCAGGTTGTTTCGGTAGCTCCACTCGCCTGCAGCGCCATTGCGATAGTAGGTATAATTCGTCAAGCTCATATACTCTCCAGCGAGGTAGTCGAAATCTGGCAATCCAACAACATCGGAAACATTGGGCAGTGCACCTCCCGCGTCGAGCGTGCCGAATTGTTCAACTGCGCCAGTGTCTGGGAATTCCAACCACGGCCTAGCAGCAGAGGCAAGCCCAGCTGCCGCAAGCAGCGATGAGAGTATCATTTGCATCGTGTCTCGTTGATCGTAAATAATCTCGCCACGAACCTGTCGCGCTGTAGAAGGACCGGCCGAAAGTTTGGAAGGAAACTGGGAAGAGCAACCATATACATACCTTTCTAAGTACTTACTCGTTCTAGGCGGCTTGGCCGGCAGAGTGGACGTTCATGTCTCACCTTCGTCGATGCAAACCGCCGCGTCGTCTCGAGCGTACTTACTGCATGCGGGCGCTGACCCGCTTCGAAGCCGAGCAGTTCGTCTTTGTCGCAGAGAATGATATCAAAGGTCTCGCCCGGAGCAAAAGCGAGCCCGCTAGCAGTCGGTCTGTGCTCAGGCGAACAGTAAGGCTCGTCAACGTCAGACGATGTCGACCGACGGAGGTGGTCAGAAACGTTCCAAGAGAGCATGGCGCGTGTGACAGAAGCTCTTGGCGCCGATACCGTCGTCATCTTAGCCTAGATTCTCGGTCGTGAGGCCCGGACGAGCATGCTCTCTTGAGCCTGGGTGAATGTTTAACTTCGGCAGAATGCCAATGGCCCCGAAAACCGGCGTCTGGGCTGGCTGGAAGTTGGCAGTGCAGTGTCGGCGGTGAATCGAAATCTTTTTAAGCGAGCTTGACTTTGAGGAAGAAAAAATTGCCTTGCCAGTGGTGGTCGCACGGAAATTGGCGTGCGAGATAACGACAGCAACGGGCTATGCTGGAACAGCGCCGCGTGGGCCGATGCCAAGGCTCCATATGTGCGACCGGGAATACAGCTCTTCGGTCTGTCGTAAGCGACATGTTGCAGGCATTCTCCATCTTTGCGTTCGGCGATATCAGAGAGTGAATGTGCTTGGTAAGATCCAAACGAGCGGAATAGCCGCCGAACGGGTCCTGCGTGATGAGGCCCAGGCACATCAAGCCTCGTCGTTTCGTCCAGAGTGAGGCAGTATCAAGTCCACTCTACACGATGGCTTGCGGCGCAGTAGCACGCGTGCGAGACAGAATGGCTTCCGAGCTTCGGATGTAACTTCAAGTGTCGGTAAGTTGGCCAGCGGAAGAAGCGGGTCAGGCTGGACTGGTGTGCTCTGATCCGAGCGATGCGAGTGTGAAGTGAGACACTTGTGCAATGTTCAATGTTGGCAAAGACTTGATGACGAAGCAGGACGGAAAAGCGCCGTGAGTCAATGCGTTTCAACCTCACCTCCTGTACTCGATCAGTCAGCTGTACCATACGGTAGCTAACAAGGTTTCCAACATTGAGCACGAGCTGAGAACGGCCAAGGAGGCCGGCTCAGGCATGCTGAGAACACTGACGAGAACAAGAATGTCGCTCGCGGATTGCCGGAAGAATTTAGGTCAGATCAGATGGCATTCACAGAGCACCACAAAACACGTCCGAAAGTTGTACCGAGAGCGCAAGGCAACATGAGCGCTAATAATTATGCTTGTGTGTAAGCCGCATAGCATATCTACATCCGACATTCGGCACCGGAACATTGTTATTGTTACTGCTTCTGCATGTCTTAAAAGGCTCGCGCATAAAGTGCCGTAGTCCCAACTGTCTGGTTGCCGCAAGCTCCTCCAATTGAACCAGGAACCGGGCCTCCATTGCATGGATAACAGTTGTTCTCTCCTGCATCGCCCGTTGCGCCGTTCAGTCCAAGTCCACCAGTTTGGCTGGATTCATGTCAGTCTGGGGAACGCGTGTCAATATGCGGGAGATCTTGACTTACGATGTGACGTATGTGATCTGGTCTCCGTAGTAGCAGTCCACTGTTGATGATCCAGTGTTGACAAGTCCGTAATAGATGACTGCTGCAGCGATGGCTTGGTCTCTGCAGGCTGCAGCCGCTGCATTTGCGTACGAGCCTCCGTATACAGGCAGAGCGAGTCCAGTTGACGAACCGCTGTTGCCCGTTTGCACGAAGCAGCCTAGGTAACCGAATCGAGCGTAGGCAGAAGGCGTTGGGCCAGGAGGACCAGAAGCTGCGTAGGGGAATTAGTATCGTCTCACTTGACGGGCAATTGATGGTCTTACGTCCTGAGGGCTATGACCATGTTAGCTAAGCAGCACAATGTTATGCAGAGGGCTGTTACTTACTCCGGCTGAACCAGTCGCACCGACAGCTCCTGAAGCACCAGCAGCTATCGAAATGGTCAGCGAGATCTCATCATCACTACAAGCGTGGAAGACTTACGACCGGAAGGACCAGTAGCTCCGACTGCTCCAGAAGCTCCGGGAGCACCAGAGGCACCGGTGGCACCAGTGGCCTGATGCGCTCGTTAGAAAAGGGATAGACATTGCTTGACGCATGAACTTACTCCGACTGCTCCTGAGGCACCAGCTGGACCCGTTGCTATGAAGTATATTAGCGAGGCCGACTTGTAGCATGTGCTTCGGCCGACTTACGTCCTGTAGCGCCCACTGCTCCGGAAGCACCAGTAGCTCCGACAGCTCCTGAGGCACCGGTAGCACCGACAGCGCCTGAAGCACCGGTAGGGCCAGCTGGACCGGTCGCTGTAAAGCACGTTAGCCTCTACAACTCAAAGTTCCAATTTTGGGTCTTACCGCCTGTAGCGCCAACTGCACCACTAGCACCAGTTGCTCCGACAGCTCCTGAAGCACCGGTAGCACCGACAGCACCTGAGGCACCGGTGGCACCGACAGCGCCTGAAGCACCGGTAGGACCAGCTGGACCAGTTGCTACAAAGTACGTTAGCGAATGCGATCAAAACTAGGCCGTGGACTCTCACCTCCTGTAGCGCCTACTGCGCCTGATGCACCGGTGGCTCCGACAGCACCTGAAGCACCGGTAGCACCAACAGCGCCAGAGGCACCTGTGGGACCAGCTGGACCGGTTGCTGTAAAGTACGTCAGCGAATGGGATCAAAACTGGACCTTAGACTATTACCTCCTGTAGCGCCCACTGCGCCCGATGCGCCCGTTGGACCTGTAGCACCGACTGCTCCTGAAGCACCAGTAGCACCGACGGCTCCGGATGCGCCAGTAGCTCCGGGAGCACCTGAGGCTCCTACAGCTCCCGATGCACCAGTGGCTCCCACTGCTCCTGAGGCACCTGCTGGGCCCGTTGGGCCTGTTGCTCCAACTGCGCCTGACGCTCCAGTTGCACCGACGGCACCTGATGCACCAGTGGCTCCAACTGCTCCTGACGCTCCAGTGGCTCCAACCGCACCTGATGCACCCGTTGGACCAGTGGCTCCGACGGCACCTGATGCACCCGTTGGACCTGTGGCTCCAGTGGCTCCGACCGCTCCTGAAGCTCCAGTAGCTCCGACTGCACCTGATGCACCCGTTGGACCCGTGGCACCGACCGCACCTGAGGCACCAGTAGCGCCGACCGCGCCTGAGGCACCGGTAGCACCGACTGCACCAGATGCACCGGTAGCGCCGACCGCACCTGAAGCACCTGTTGGACCTGTCGCTCCTACAGCACCGGAAATACCTGTAGGACCAGTTGGACCAGTTGGACCAGTCGGACCGGTAGGACCCGTCGGACCAGTAGGCTAGAAAAGAGTCTTAGCAACGCGTCTTCCATCAGTCGAGACCGATACTTACCCCAACAATCGTCGACAAGATGAGTCCAGCACAAGAAGACGTCGAGAACAGCGTCAGCTGAACCTTGAGACAGCCTTGTGGAGCCGCTCCATCCTGGAAGACAGCGTAGATGCTTCCGTTGTTCATGGAACAAAATTGAGCTTCACCACTTGCGAAGCCGGTGTTCATCCATACAAGCTCACCTGCCTGCGCGAGAGAGAAAGTCGACTGGATGGAGCCAGGAGAAGTCGATGGAATGAACAGCTGATAAGGCACACCAGGCTCGGTGGAGTAGGTGTAAGCTACGCCATTGATGATAGCGCTGAGACTGCCATTGCGAATTTGGTAGATTGGCGTTGTTGTACAGTCGTTGGACACTGTGCCGTTGCCGTTGATATATGTCTGACTGCATGTCAGCTCCTATCTGCTACTTGTTGTGCACATCACTTACACCGCCAGCCTGACGCTTTTGTGCTCCTCGTGCGCCCATTGCTGCAATAACATAGTAGTCGCCAAGGTCAGGATATGGTGTTGACATCGCCCCAGACTGTGCCAGACTTGGGTATGCAAGGGCTGTGGAGGGCGCGTATGGGGAACTCATGATTGACATGGGCACGTTTGCCTGGGTCCATCGGAAAGTGGACACTGTGTTGATGCTCGTCGGCGCATTGGTGATCGTGACAGGCGCTTGAGGGATCGGGTAGAATGTAGTATTTGTGAGGACATCGGTGTCAATCGATACGGCTTGCTCGCGGACGGTGTAAGTCTGGACGAATCTCGAGACAATCAGACATGCTGAATTGTCCTGTGCGCTCAGAGGAAGCGGATAGCTTAGCCACAAGCCGATGAGCAGACTCCTTAGAGGAGTGTTCGAAGGAAACATGGCGTGCTAGAGGAACCAAGAAACAAAACGAAGGTGAGGTGAGTAAACGAGAGACTCTGACCAAGGCGCACACGCGACAACGGCCAACAAGAGGTGGTCGACGGTGGAACTCATATCGAAAAGGTGTATGTATATTTGCGCCTTGCGCAAAACAGGCCGTGTTGCTGGGTGCGGAAGCGCGCTCGCTCAGGAATGCAGATGGACTGTTATTTGGTAGTTCGGCAGGAATTCGTGCTGTCTTCTTCCCGTATTCAGGAATCTACGCGAGATAGCATTGCGGGCAGTGGCATCTCTAAGCGTGCTCACAGTGTTTCCTATGCTGCTGTCAGATCTCTGGCCACGTTAGCACAGCTCGCGGTGCATCAACGAGGCTGCTCAGGTATCTCAGGAATCGCCGCCAGATTTCAGCATCGAAAAGCATAGTTCAAGGCCATCAATTGATCATCGACGGCTGCCGCTGGCAATACTAGCCGTGTCGGCGCACAGCGGACGAGAATTCCGGTTGTCGCAGCGGCCAACACACGCATTCCAGAGTGCACAGTAATTCCTCGGCGTGGTCTACGCGAGTCTACGACCCCGACCCAGGCCCGATGGTGCCGCTTATAGGATGCAGGTCTCATACGGTCTGTGAATTGTTGCAGTTCGCGCAATTGAACGCTTTGCCTCGCGTTGTGCACGCCATGTTCTCATGCTGCCAGTAGGCTCACTCTGTACATCGGCCTCGGTAGGATATCGATGACACCGGATCTTCCGACGGTCTGGGCCGGGACGCTCTTCAATATAAGTCTGGCATCTGCCCGTGGAGTGACTGCTCGTCAGTGAGGACGGAAACGTTACCTCTCCACCATGAGTTCACACTTGGGTTCGAGCGCGGGCAGAAGAATGGCATCAGACTGTAGCACCATTCGCAGTTCTGTACGGTCCTGGTGCATGGTGTTGACCGTGGCAGGTAGGAGGTAGCGATGCGACTTGGTGAAGGTGAACGCGTCGCGCTTGATCTCGTGTTGGGAGCCTTGCCAAGCGAAAGAAGGGCTGGACTGACTAGCGTTGCCGGTATCCGAACCGCTAGCAAAAAAGTATGCCAGCGGAAGCTTCGAACGTGGATTTGTGCAGGCTGCATGATGCGATAGCACACAATCATTCCAAGTCGTAGCAGTCATGGCCGCCGAGGTGAAACCCGTTGCACCCATACGGTCGGCTCCGGGCCCAGTGCCAGAGACGGTCGATACGACGTACTGGAAGACATTCAAGAACCAGCTTCTGCTCCCATCGCCTCACAACGCCGGTATCACGTCCATCACCGTTCCCGACTACAACCCTTCAGGCTCGCAAGCAGACACCTTTGCAATCACGAGTGGTAGCAGAGTACAGACGTACAGCACCAAGACGAGAAAATTGGTCAAGACAATCAGCAGATTCGGCGTGGACGACACAGCGCGATCGGGTGTTCTGAGGCGCGACGGTCGCATTGTGCTTGCGGGAGGCGACAGTGGCATCATACAGGCCTTCGACACGGGGTCACGGGCTATTCTGAGGCAATGGCGGGGCGAGCACGCACACAAGCAGCCTGTGCATATCGTGCGATGGAGCCCAAGCGTGCTCACAGACTTGATGAGTTGCAGCGACGACCGAACGGTGCGTGTGTGGGACTTGACCGAAGACGCTGCAAAGTGGACTGGCATCGGACACGATGACTATGTGCGCACTGGCGGCTACTTGCCAGGACATGGCGGGAATATGCTCGTCAGTGGCAGCTACGACCAGACGGTGCGCATTTGGGACACGAGACAGAAGGGCGGACGATCGGCCTTGACTTTCAAGTTTGGCAACAAGGTCGAGGATATACTCTCCCTCAACAGCGCAAGTCTAGCAGTCGCGGCGGGCAGTGAAGTGTCCATCGTCAATCTGGTAGCGGGACAGGCTGAACATGTGATTCGTTCCCACCAAAAAGACGTCATGGCACTTTCTTCGGCGCAGAATGGGACGCGCATATTAACCGGAGCGTTGGATGGCCATGTCAAAGTGCACAACACCGCCAGCTGGGAGGTCGTCGCCGCCTTCAAATACCCATCGCCCATTCTGAGTCTGGCGGTTGTGCCGGGAGCAGCCAACAGTGATGGCGAGCGAGACGATAGGCATCTCGCAGTCGGGCTTCAAAGTGGCCTGCTGTCACTCCGAACACGATTGGCAGGTGCGGAAAAGGCGAAGGTGCGAGAAAGAGAAAAGAAGATGGCAGCGTTGGTGGCAGGCGAGGCGGACGAATACGAGCGAAAACAGAAGAAAAAGGATATGAGGCAGGGCGTTCGAGCACGCGATCGAGGCAAAGACTTCAAAGGCGAGGGCGCCGACATTGTCATCACTGGCAACGAGCGCCCACGGCAAAAGAGACTGAAGCCCTGGCAGAAGAACTTGCGTGCAGGTGAATATGCGAAAGCATTGGATGAGATCCTGCCAACATCCGGATCTAAACAGCACGGTAGAGATGAGCTCATGACACTGATCACAGTCTTGAGGCATCGGAGTGCCCTGCGCACGGCGTTGGCAGAACGTTCAGCGCACCGGCTCCTTCCCATCATGACCATGGTGCACAGATATGTTGGTCATCCACAATACATCAATCTGATGTACGATGTTCTGCTGGTCATTCTGGATCTGTATAGTCACAAGCTTGGCGACTGGCAGACGGACGATGGCAGCGAGAAGGATGTCGTTGCTTTGATACACAAAATCAAGGCTAAGGTCAGGCAAGCGGCCGATTGGGCCACAGCTGCCCACCGCACGTTGGGCATGGTTGACGTGCTTGAGTCCGGCTGAAACATCTTTCTGCCTCCAGGTTAGGACGAACTATATGAATGCAGGGTGGACGATAATGGCGTCTCTCTGGTTAGCCCATTGCTACTCTCAGCCGTGCCCGGAAGAAGCCGCTGCACCCACGCATGGGCATGTGGATGGGTGCACATTGTTGCGCACATTTTCGTGGAGTCATGGTGCAGCCTCCATGCTAAAAGATGCTATCGCTTGCACGCAGCGCGGGAACGAGATCTCCGACATGCCAAGGTTGCATGAATGCCCAGAAGGTCAATGTTGACCCTCATTGCAACAATAGTTGCGAGCAAGAGAAAGCCTACTGAGTTCCGGCGAAGTATCAGCCGCCATTGGGGACCCGAAATAGCTGAGGAAGGTAGAGGAGACAACGCAACAAGGAAGAGCGCTCTGCTCCAACAATGATTTTCTGGTTTTGTCCACATACTCTGAGCTGCGATCTGTGCAATTGCCGCTGATTCACTGCCGTCCCCGCATAGTCCTCATTGTTGTGGAGTGATGCCCTTGCATGCCGCTCATAGGCCAGCGGCTGTGTCGGATTTTATGCGGAGCATGTCGGAGACAGTTGCTCTCGCCATCTCGTGATTGGGGTCGGAGGATTATACATGCAGCTTCTTCCGCTGAGACAGAGTCTTTAGACACGACCCTTCCGACGACTTTGATGCGACCAGTGACCCGGAATGGCATCTACATCATTGTGCTCGCTGGTCAAAGCCAGCATGAAGCACCTCGGCAGAGCACTTATCACCGACGCCAGTAAACATGCCAATCGCTCATTCGCGACAAGCAGTTCACGCTACACCACTGCATATCCTGCATTATCGATCAAAGCCCACGCAAGCATTTCCGACATCCTCGCTGAGCACGTTGCGGCTGGTAACCATCGAGTCACCGCTGTTCAGTGCACAATACTGGACGGTCCTGTACTGGATACGAACTTGAATCCCGCAAAGGATATTCAAAAGGACCTCGAGGATACCAGGCTAGGCAATAACAAAGTCAAACTTGCCACATCAAGCATTCCCGAGAGGCTGGTGAAGGTCCAGGCGATAGTGGAGATGGTTGTTAAAGCCAAAGAAATTGGAATATCTGAGGAAATCACATCGATGGACATCTGAGTACCGCGACTGGCATAAAATTGGTGGGAAGCGATGTGTGTCAATCTCTGGCCTACATCACCGCGTAAAGCGTGGATTGAAAATGGAAAGCGCGATTCTCATAACTGCGGCTGGGATTCAAAGTACATCAGCACTTGGCGCCGATGGAAACGATTGATAATTTGCGACGCTTGCCTGGTCAGGAATATACCTTTATCCCGAGAACAAACCGCAAGTGCCTCATTGCACGTCCATTGGAACTCTGCGTCCTGATCCTATTGTCTTTCCAATTTGCAAGACGGCTGGCTGCGTGCTAGCGAGCGCCCGGAGTCGATTATGAGCTGAATGCATAGAGAATGCGCCATACTTGTCGCAAATTAATTCCCGCCGCTCATAGCGTGCCCGGATCTCGCTGCCCCATAATATGTTCTTCTTAGCATCCCGAAACGCCGAGTATCACCGACCCACATCAACGTCCTTATCATCGCCATCTGGCCGAGATAGGCTGAGCTGACGGCGCATCGAGTATTTGCTGCTCAGCCACGACAAGCTGCTATCGAGAACAGATAGCCTTCGAGCCTCTGCGGTAATTGAGCGCTTGAGTGATCTGTTATTAATGCTATCTCTGCCAAATATGCGTAGCTTGCCCTCGATACCCGTGGCCTTCAAGCTCGCCATCCGGCGGAGATACTGACCAGAATAGAATAGGTTCTCTGGTGCCAATGGCATCCCGTGTCTGTGGTATAAGATTGATGCCCACTGTGATACTCACGATGGACACATTTGGCTTCAGCATTCTTCATAATGCTCTTCTCGCTAGCGGCGATCGGTCTCTCGCTGATATCACAACCGGTTCACTCTTTTGAATTCAAGCCCACGGGTCAGACTGTTCAACTAGATGGCATCGATTATTACCTACCTGCCGGGCCAGTGACTTCTATTCACGCACCCGACTCTATTCGTACCGGAGCAGGGAAAAATGGAGGCCTTACGCCCTTGACCGTGATCACTGTCAACGACACAGTTTTTACCAGCCGAAGCTTGCATGCGACTGTAGCGAGTTACAGGACCTCGGACGATGTTTTCACAGATGGCTTCCTCGGCAATATCTACCTACAATACGTTGCTCCACGACCGCGAGGATACAACGTGCCTGAATACATCGATTCCACGAACGCAGCCACTCATGTTTTCGGCAGCTACGTGAAAAACGCCACAATCATACCTCCCGGGCCTTATTTTCTCTCCTCCACAGGTGAACTTTACCAGGCCTGGAGACTCTACAGCGACTTCGCTGGTGCTTTCACCGAATCAGTCATTGGCAGCCCTGATGGCTCTTTCAGTGTTCTGCCAGCTGGCTTGCCCGGACAGTCCTTGGCTATAGCCGTTCCTTCCAGACTTTACTACACCAGATCTGCCGAGAAACCCCTCGCAGGCGTGCGTCTTGGGATCAAGGACATTTATGATATTGCTGGGCTACGAACTGGAAATGGCAATCGTGCCTGGTACCGTCTTTATGACCCAGCTATTGAACATGCTACGCCCGTGAAGCGACTTGTCGATGCGGGTGCCGTCATCGTCGGGAAAATGATCACTTCTCAATTTGCGAACGGAGAAGAGGCAACAGCTGTAAGTACAGATGGTCGCCGCCGCAAGTTGTCAAACAGAGTCGGTTGCTGATATGCGTTGTCCTTTAGGACTGGGTCGACTATCACAGTCCTTTTAACCCCAGAGGTGATGGTTATCAAGATCCATCGTCTTCCTCTTCTGGCCCTGGCGCTGGTGCTGCATCTTATCCCTGGCTGGACCTCACGCTTGGAAGCGACACAGGCGGATCTGTTCGTGGCCCATCCCAGAGACAGGGTCTGTACGGCAATCGACCATCACATGATCTTGTCTCGCTAGAGAACACGATGCCTCTAGCGCCCGAACTGGACACCGCTGGTTTTCTGACAACCAATCCCATCCTCTGGTCCGAAGCAGCTCAGGCTTTGTATTTGTCAAACATCACCATTTCGCACACTTACCCAAAACAGATCAAGACGTACGGATTCCCTCAAAACGTGTCTTCCAGTGGGGACGACCTCCTTCTGGACTTTTTGAACAATGTTAGCACCTTTCTCGACGCCGAGATTGCAGAATACGACATTGAAGCTGCATGGAATGCCACAAGCTACCTCAATACCACTCTATCAGACTTGACATATCTCGCCTACGGCACTCTCATCGCCAAACGCCAAGCCTCTCTCATCCGCGATCCCTTCTTCGCAGACTACGCAGCCGCCCACGACGGCCGTCGTCCTTTTATTGACCCTGCACCTTTAGTGCGATGGACCTGGGGTGATTCGTTTCCTGAGACTGCTGTCGACGAAGCCAATGCCAATCGCACTCTCTTTGCAGATTGGTTCTCAGACCACGTTCTGGTGCCAAACGAACAGAGCTGTAGTGACTCTCTGCTACTTTACGTCGGTTCCCAAGCTACAGTCAACTACAGGAATGAGTATAAAGATCCTCCGATTGTACCTCTAGGCGGTAATATCATCAGTCGTGCGTCCCCGTTTTGGGGAGGACCCGATTTCGTGGTTCCCATAGGCTCAGCAAAATATTACAGTAATATCACGCAGCATGAGGAGGTTTTGCCTGTGACGGTCGATATTATGGCTGCGAAGGGATGTGACGGGATGATATACGGGCTTGTACAGGACCTCGTGAAGGAGGGTATTTTGAAACCGAGTGTTGCTGGATACAGTAGTACCGAGGGTGGCGAAGTTCTGTTGAGGAGGAGTGGGAGCTGGTAGACGTTGTGCATGTTTACTGAACTATGGTTGCTATACTTTCTGACAGACTATGCACCGGCTTCTGATGCCGGCGTTCCCATGAAGGGGAAAATTAATTGCTGCCCACTCGAGAACACAGCGCGCAAGTAAATCGCGATCATGGGCTCAATGCCCAACTCAGAAGCCTTCACGATCCATTGCTCAAGCTCGAGCTCCTCGAATTGTTTACCGTGCACCTTCTCCATATACTCTTTCAGCTCGGCCGGTCGTGCCTTCACACCTCCGCTGTGGTGGCGGAAGCGGAGATGTGGTGGCTGCTCTCCATGGGCGGCGGCTTCAGCGATGCTCGCAGCAACTTGCTCCACAGGTGCAAAGTCGAAGAAGCCAGCGACGGGTAGTTTGGACACTTGCGGAACCGCGCTCATGAGGGCCGAGAACCTGAGAATGGAGTTGAGAGCATCATCTGAAGGGGCTTGATCGCCCACTACCGAGCAGGGACGATGAATAGTGATGTGAAAACCACTTCCGACTTTGTTGGCTTCGTCTGCCAGGTTTTCGAGCAAGACTTCGCCTGCCCATTTCGATGCTGTCAATCCTTCAGACCCATCGTTCCCCGGGTGGTGCGTCTTGACGCTGACAGGTGGAAGCGCAGCGTCCGCCTCTTTTGCGAGAAGCGTCACTCGGCTGGAAGAAACGAAGTGAATCGGCAATCGGCGACGAGACGCCCAGGTCGCTAAAGTCTTTGTGCTCGCAACATTCGTTTGTCGAAGAGAGGCGTAGTTGTGTAGGCAATGACCGTGGCTTCCTGCTATTATGATTCGATCAACGCTTTCCACGAGACTTGTTGTCGTTTCCTCGCTTAGTCCGAAGTTCTTTTGATGGAGATTACTGCCCTCATAGATGACGACGCTTGATACATCAGTCCCTGCGGGCAATTTGCTCAGAGACGGCACTGCGAGACAATGAACCCGGCGAATCGATGGATTGTGCAGCAACGACTGCAGTATATGGCCACCCAGAAAGCTGTCCGCGCCAGTGAGGAGAACCTCCTTGCACGACGCAACGTCTGCCGGAGCCATTTGATCTGAACTCGATGCGCGTAAAGCCAACTTCAAGTCATCAGGCAGTCTCGTCTCCTGGTCCCAAATAATTGCTCCTCGAGCAGGTAGGTCCGAGATTCGATCGGAAATCAACTCTGCCATACTTCCAATCGTGCTATGCATGAACAAATCGCGAATCGACAGGTCGACGAACATATCTGTGCGAATCGCTGCCTGCAATTTCACTAGGTGCAGAGATGATCCTCCCATGGCCCAGAAGTCCACTTCGGGCTGTCGTGGAATGTCGGCGCGATCAAGGATACGCTTCCATAGTAGATGCAGCTCGACTTCCTTCAGAGTTGTGAACTTGGATGTACCTCTATCGTGGTCAAAAGTGATAGATCTTGGCGGCAGGTCAGTCTGAGCCAGCTTTCGACGATCGATTTTAGCATTGGCAGTCACGGGTATTCTGGAGAGGATGGCAACCCGGCTTGGCTTCATGTGTTGTGGCAGAGGCAAACGTTGCATGAATGCCTCCATTGATGCCTCAAGCTCACCATTGTTGTCCTCTGAACTCTCATTGCCATGGTCATTAGCAAGAGGATTCTCGTTTTGTTCGTTGGGAACCACGTGGGCGATGAGGAATGCATCTTCATTCTGCTGATGAAACGTCACCGCAATGTCGGACACAATGTGAGCGCCATGGGACAGAATGGCGTTCTCAACATCTGTGAGATCAGTCCTCTGTCCACGGATCTTAATAACAGTGTCGTCGACCATCCTGCCCAGGTATCCAAGAGTGCCGTTTGCTCTCCAGACGCCTCGATCTCCAGTTCTGTACATCCTTCCTCCAGAACGTGTGGATCCGTTGCCATCTTGGATCTTAAAGTCCTCACAAAACGATTTGGCAGTCGCATCAGCATCAACGTAGCCGAGCGCGACTCCATGTCCAGTGACGCATATTTCTCCGGGAACACCAGGGGGACAAAGGTGGCCATAGGGATCCAGAATGAAAGTTCCAACATTGGCAAGAGGTCGTCCGACTGAGGTCGCGCCTAGCGTCAGTGGATCCTGGATATCATCTCTCTCATCGTGCTCCATTGTCACACAAATCGAAATCTCTGTAGGTCCGTAAGCGTCCGCGAATACTGGACTGCAAGGATGATTTCGCATTTCCCTACGAAGAGCCTCGGGTACCTTCTCTCCTCCGCAGTGCGCTAACCGCCATCTTGCCAAGTCGGACAGCTTGTCTTTGCTATAATGAAGCCACATGAGATACTCGGTAGGACAGGCGAAAGTAAGGCTGACGTTCTCACGAACCATCAAGTCTGTCAAAGCGACGGGGTCTCCACGACTCGCTTGCGGGGCGATGATCAGAGTGCCTCCATGTGCTAGAGCAAGTAGAGCCTCAGCGATAGCCATGTCAAACCCCAAGTTGGCCTTTTGTAGGATAACCTCGCCTTCTTGAACGCCATGTATCTCGGCTTGATTGCTAAGAAAATTGAGGTAGCCGCGGGATGAGAGTAGGATCGCTTTGGGAACACCTGTTGTACCACTGGTGCACAGAATCAATGATGCTTTGGACGTATCTTCCAGATTCTCAACTCCCACGATCTCACTGGCGTCGGGATCTGTGTCTTCGAAGCACAGGACCTCAGCTGCCGATCCAGATTCGGAGACGACCTCAAAGCTCAGAGATTTGGTGGCAGCATGACACAGCACAATACTCGCCTCACTTGCATTGATCATGGCTACAAGTCGTGCAGGAGGTAGTGTTGCGTCAAGAGAGATGAAGGTCGCTCCTATCCTGAAGATGGCGAGCATGCCTACGATCCATTCTCGCTGAGGCTCACACAAAACCGCAATTCGTTGTCCTCTGTGAGGCAACAGGCGCTTGGACAAGCTTGTGATGGCCATCGACAGTTCTGCGTAACTCAAAGTGCCAAAATTATCTCTAATCGCAGTCGTGGTTGCATGGTCGCTAGCGATTTGGTCAAATCTTGCAGTGATCGTCGACGGCCAGCCATCGAAAGTCGTAGCCTTGGGACTTCCAAAGTCGAGGGCTTTTTGAATGCCTGCACTAGGATAGATCTGAAGTCGTTCGATTGAGTTGCTGACGGCGGACTCTTTGATTACGCTCTCCAGGAGTGTGATGTACATATGCGCGAGCAACTCCGTGGCCTGGGGCGAGTATAAATCCGTTCGCGTATGAACTTGCACATAGGATGGACCAGGAGTAGGCATTGGTACCACGCAAAAGGTGATGTCGTAAGGCAGGATGGAGTCGACTGCATCACGAATGCTCAATTTGCAGTTGCCAAGGGGGATCTCGGCGGATTGTCCTGGCCGAATATCAAAGCCAACCTGGAAAAGTGGTGTACATGTGGGATCACGACTGATACCCGCGCCTTCCAGAATTTCGTTGAAAGGAACGCCTGAGTGCTTGCGTGCTTCACGATATGTGCTGTTGACTTGTTGGATCAGTTCTGCGAATGATTGTGAGTCTGTTTTGCGTAGTCGAAATGGCAATAGGTTGAGAAAGAACCCAACTGTCTCAGCTGTCTCCGCATCACGACCGGAGTCCGTAACTCCAATGCAGATATCTGGAGTATGTGTGAGGCGTGCGAGGAGGTGTTGAACGGCAGCCAAGTAGAAGTTGACTGCAGTGACGCCCAGAGACCGGCTGATGCCGTTGATGCGATCAGCGATCGATCCAGCCAGCTCTGTAGTGGTTGTATGGTTTTTGAAACCGTCAAGATGGGGGCGACTCTTGGTCGAGGCGAACGGCAGGAGTGGCAATGGATCCGGTCCTGGCGATAACTGCTGCTTCCAGAACGTACTCGACTCATTAACAGCACGTCGTACTTGACTCGCAGCGATCTCGGCTAGAGACTTGCCAGAAGACTGTAAAGGTATCCCCTGGTATGCCATATGCAGGTCCTTGAAGAAGATACGCCAAGCCGAGCCGTCCATAGCGATATGATGGTATCCGATCAGCAAAGTATGCATGTCGCTCGCACGAGACACCAAGACCACCTCGAGAGCCTCGCCGCGCTGCAGCCGCCATTTCCGCGTGCTCAGCTCGTTTTCAACTTGGCAAATCAACTCATCGTTGGTATTGCCGTTGTCGGATGATTGGATATGCTTGAAACAGTCCAGAGGAGTTTCCAAACGGCCTTGTAGAGGGGTATTTGTAGCGTCCTGGAAGAAACAGGTATGGAGTCCTGAGTGATGAGCAACGACGGTGGCTACTGCACGACGAAGGCGAGTCACATTAACAAACCCATTCAGATCGTAAATGAGCACGTTGTTGTTCTGGATCTGATTGGATGAAACATGGTCGGCAATCCACATTCTACAGCATTGAGGAGTAGTTGGTCAGCAAGGGAGATTTTATTGTAATTCTCGTAAGCTATCGGACGACGACAGGACAAGACTCACCTTGCCTGAGCGTGCGTCATCGGCGCAGTATCTCGCAGTGTTGGCGGCGGCTGTATGTCTTCCTTGCTTTCCGCCCCCATCGTGCTCACGCTGGTGGCCATAGCAGAATCGCCCGCGTCACTTGAGCTCGACGAGCCCGACTGTTTCTCGTCTGATCCCGAAACACTTGCCGCATCGCCCTTCTGTGACTCTGCCTCGGGCGAAGGTGAGTCGTCTTTGCCGGCAGCAGATGGCGATTCCTTGGCTGTCTTGCTCTTCTCTGCCAAGTATTGACTAGCAGCAAAGGCACAAATGGCTTCACCACTGTCTCCGCCCAAGATCTTCAGGACGGGAACATCGACATGCACTTGCTTCAAGAACCAGGTGCGCAGCTCGACCGCCAGAAGTGAATCTATGCCAACGTCAAGCAAAGAAGCGTCAACCTTGAAGTTGCCGCTGGCCATCTGCAGCATAGTCTCCACTCTGGCTGCCAAGGCTCGAGTGAGAACAGACGCCGCCGCGTCTTCAGTTGTAGTAGCATCGAGTTGAGCAGCAACGGATAGATTATCACCATCTGCTCCACTCGTCGCGACATTGGTCCCTCGTTCTTCTCGCACGTAATGAGCCGCAAGGCGGTTGTTGAACCACGGAGGGTGTGCTTCGAATGTAGTGTTAGGAGTGTAGTTGTAATAGCCCATTCCCGAGACAATCTCGGCCGTGGTGGAATCAACAACTTCTCCTTCGCGCACCGGACTTGCGGCTACCGCTTCGGCGAAAAGCTGATGCACATCAGCCTCAGCCAAAGGTAGCTTCATGGTGCGCGCAAGTTTGTCGAACAGTGATTGGCCTCGCTCGGCAACGTATCCTACGTCTGCCACACAGCCAACCTCCATGACGGACGCTGGAAGTCCCTTCTGACGGCGTTGCTTCGCCAGCATGACTTGATAGAGAGATGCAGCATCGTAGTTGGATTGACCTGCATTGCCAATGACACAAGACAGAGTCGAGAACAGAATGAAGAAATCCAGCGTAGGGTCATCGAACTCCTCATGCAAATTGAATGACCCATCGACCTTTGGCGCTAGTACCTCGGTCATATCTGCCAATTCCATGTCGAGGAAGAGGCGATCTCGAAGCACAAGAGCAGCATTCGCCACTCCTGCAATCGGTGGCATCTCAGCGCGCATCGTAGCGACTGTGCTTCGAACCGATTCTCTGTCAGAAACATCCATTCTGTAAACACGCACATTGGCTCCTAGTTGAGCCACCTCTTCGAGCCACTGAGGATCGACCTTGGCGCTACGGCTTGCCAAGGCAATGTATCGAGCTCCATTTTCGATCATCCATCTGCAGATCGAACGACCCAGAGTCGACACCAGACTGACCATAAGGTAAGATTTGTCAGGCGAGAAGAGTCCACGGCCGTCGATGGGTTTCACTGTGACATGCAAAGGATGTTCGGCATCGATCAACCAGTCCACCACAGCAGGATAACTGAGGGTGGAAGCTGGTGCATTGCTCAAGAGGTGTGCCGGTACGTTGGCTTCTGCTTCCTCCGTTTTGAGAACATCTGCGGCGAGAGCTCCCTCGAACGAGCTTTCCAAGCCTGACAGGAGCAGAGCTTTGCCTTCGGATACCAGGCTGTCCAAATCCAGTGCAGCGCCAGGAAAGATGGAAGTTAGCTTAGAACCCACAGCTTCACCCTTAGTAAGGTCCACGACGAAGCCAACGTTGGGTGGAAGTGCTCGTTGTATGATGTAGTTAGACGACCGGGGATGCAGACGAATGGTGTTCCCAATGTCGGTCTTAGCGCTCGATGTTGTCTCGGTGAAGACAAGATCATGCTTCTGCGCAGCTAGATGCGTAATGGCATCGGCCAGAGCTGCAGAAGCACCGTGTACGATGACCTTGGACTGTTTGTTGGCCGCGCGAGTTGAAACAGCCGCAAGTACGTGCTGAGCCGAAATGAGTTGAGCACAAATTCGCAGCTGCTTCGCAGTATATGCCTTCGCTGATCTGAGGTACAGGACGGCAGTAGGAGGCACCGAAAGCTGAGTACTGTGCGAACTGGCGAGAGCGAGAACAGGTTTGCCTTGTTGATCATAGCCCGTGATCAGGACTGCGGAGGTTGACCCCGGCACTGTGACCGAGAGGCTGGTTTGGATCGTGACAGTACCTGCAGGCGCCAAAGCTTGCCGCTTTGAAGGAAGTAGCCAGGGTGCATCTTCTTCGATCCTAAGATGGCCGTTATGGGCCACAGCCGTGTACTGCGGACTGTCCGCATCGACTGAAGTTACTGCTTTGGTGATGTGCCGCGCGGCGGAGTTGAGGCGGTCGTTGCGCTCCACGTCAGGCAGAAGACGTGGGATCAGAGCTTCTTCTTCTGACGATACTGTCAACTCGGGCTCATTCGACCAAAGAATTGGCGAAGCGGCAAAAGAGTCCGAAGCACTCAATTTGAGGCGTACGAACGCTTCGACAATGAGGCGAGCGTCGGACACCCGAGTGCCTTTCGTGGTGGTGTTCAAGAACTGGAGGTTGAGGTGCTCCAACTCGACGACCATCGTGCGGCATAGGCCTATCATCATGGCTGATGAAGGATCATGTTCGTCTAGATGTCCAGTGGTAACCCATAACACATCTGTCGCGTGAGAAAAGAGAGCTTGAAGCTTCTTCAAACGTGACTCGGTAACTGGATCAGCAAAGAATGGTCGCTCCAGCTCGCACAGCGCAATGACTGCCGTAGAAGCTGATGTGTGGGCATCAGGATCAATCTTGTCAACGCTTTGAACGACCTGAACACGTCCAGCAAAACGCGAGACCTGCTGAGAGATGCTTCGAATGGTCTTCGACATTGCGAGTGACTCTCCGCCTATGATCAGCACTTGATCACTGACAGGTAGCTCATCCAGATACTCGAGTGGTTCTCGTAGCATCTCGATGCGTGTGTCCGTGGCTTGTGACACGACAACGGAGACGGCATGTGTAGCAGAATCAGGTATATCACTCTGGTGCTTGTCGACTCCAGTGAAGCCCGTCTCACGCAGAAGATCGTCCCAGCCCGAGAGCGTCAAACCAGGTTGACTAGCTTTACCTTCACGGTTTCCAAGCCACCAACCCTCGAGTGGGCCCATGAGGAGCAAGCCTTCGAGGTACTCGCCTGTCACCTCAAGCATGAAAAGGTATCCTCCGGGCTTCAAAAGGCGACGAACACTTTCCACGGACTTCTTGAGATCTGCCGTCGCGTGTAAGACATTTGCTGCGATAATCACGTCTTGAGACTCCGGCTCGAAACCTTGCTCCTGAGGATCGCGTTCGAGATCAAGAACTTTGTAGACAATTCGATCCGCAGCAGAGGCGTCAGTCTTTGCCAGTCGCTCCCTCGCCTTTTCGAAGAAGCCGGCGGAGATGTCCGTGAAAGTGTATTGGCCAAGAGCATCTCCAAGCTGATCCAGAATTCCTACAGTAGTACCAGCACTACCTGCACCAACTTCCAAGAAGTTCGCACGAGGGTAGCGGTGAGCAAAGCGACGTACCAGGTCCGCTATGGTCTTATTAAGTCGAACCTGGTATCGGCCATGTGAGTAAAGAGGAGCCCACACGCCCTCGCGGAGATAAACTTCGAGTGCACGCTCCTCGCCAGCCATGACTTGTGCGAGATGCTCCCCTGCGACGTGGATTGCCTTCATATCTGGCTGGTTCTGGAAAGCTGGTGTTTGCTTGTACTCTTCCATGAGCGCTGCAGTATCATTGAGCCATGACTTCCGCGCCACTGGGTGCTTGCCGGCCGCCGTGAGTTGTAGCACCTGCTTTGCGGCCTTGCAGAAAGCCTGTCGGTCCCATGTCCATTCTGCGATCTGCGCTTCGGTGACAGTCGAGAAGAACGCACGCAGGTAGTAGAAAGATGCACGGTTCACGCCCTCGATCAGTCGTAGCTCAGCGTCATCAGGAGTGAGTTCGGCAAGATCGTTACCATTCGCATAGAAGAGGTCCGGTTTGTATTCAAGACGAGAGAATACTGGGCGATCTTCCTTCGCGCTCGGCTCCGTCCAGTTGTCCATTCTGAAGCCCTCGACTTGCATCATGCATTTTCCTGATGGCCCGAACACATGGATATCGCCCTCTACAGACCGAACTGTGTTCGTCGTCAAGAAACAGTCTGATTCGAAGACTACCTCCTTGCCGTCTTCGGTGATAGCACTCGTATGCGGATCAAACACCAGACGAGCCAATGCAGAAGGTAACAGTGATCCTCGGATTGGGATTCGGGTAGGGTTGACGAATGCCGCCAAAATTGCCTGCAAAGCGACATCCAACAAGCCCGGGTGAACAAGATAACGATTTCCCACGTCTTCGACAGGCCAGGACGCAACGGCACTAGAGAAGCCCATTGAGCGACGAATGTGCTTCATGCCTCGGAAAAGTCCTGTATAGTCCAGTCCTGTAGTGTTGAGAATGGCCTGATAGTACGCTTCGCCCTCTATTGACGTTGTGCCGGAGCGTGGAGGACATCGTGTTGGCAACACTGGTGCTTCTTCATTGTCTAAACTCTCGTCGGATGGAAACAGTTCGATGATCACGCGGCCACCGCAGTTCTTTTCGAGAGCGCCGCCGTTTACGCTAGAGTGGCAAGCGAATTCCGCTTCGATGAATTGGGCGTCCGACACCGGCTGCCTGCGAACAGAGAAGACGGTCTCAACCCCAATATGGTTGTCTTCTAGCACCAAAGCGCGTGGAATGACCAAATCGCGGATCTCAATAAGCTTGATTCGATCCAGCCCGGCGATTTCTGCGGCAGCTTCGATCGCTAGCGCGATGTAACTCGTGGTAGGGAACAAGATCGCTCTTTGAAAGACGTGGCCTCGAGTCCAAGGGAGTTCACTGACCTTCAAAATATTGCGCCAGCGCATCTCGTTATCTGAATCGTCAGGAGCGCGTCTGCCCAGCAGCTCATGCGGCGCCCGTTCCGCGAGACGATACCTAGCGGAAACTCTGCTCTCCTTCCAGAATACTTGATCATGAGTCCACTTGTAGCCTGGAAGGCCCTTAGGCACCGCGGATACGGGTGCCGATTCCGATCCGAGATATGCTCTTCTCCATCCGTTGAAGTCTACCCATGTACCGAGAGTCGTCCAAAGCGATCCAAGCGAAGCAGAGAAAGCTTGCACATCGGGTTGACCTCTTTGCAGCGTTGCAGTATACGGCAGAGCCGCATTCGCGCACAATATTGCGGTGATTGTCTGGGTAGCGGGGCCTTTTAGTGCTGGGTGAGCGCCCACTTCGATGGCAAGATCGAAGGGTCCAGCACGCCAGAGTGAGCATTCGATGGCTTCAGAGAACAGTACTGGCTGACACATGTTGTCAACCCAGTACTGATCGGCTAGCACATTGAGATCCTCTGGGTCGTCCAGGATCTCAGCATGACCGTAAACCGATGAGATCCAAATGCATTCCTCGTTCTGAGGTAGCACTTTTATATTGCACGCCTTCAGTGAATCCAGATAAGGTTTAGCACAAGGCAGCATGTGGCTAGAGTGATAGGCTGTATCGACCTTCAGCAGTCTTGCAAATGTCCCCTTCTCGTCCAACGTCACTTTCGCAGACTGCACGACATCCTCGTCACCGGACAAGGTCGTAGACGTCGGAGAATTACTGGCTGCCACGCTCAGCCGCCCTTCGAAGGGCTTGCAGAAAGCTTCTGCATCATCGACGCCCAGACCAACAGCCAACATGGCTCCTCGCTGCCCGTTCTTCCCTTGAGCCAAGTGAGCATGCAGACCGCGATAGTACGCGACTCGCATGGCATCTTCGGCAGAAAGTAGACCGGCAGCATATGTCGCCGCAATCTCACCAGAAGAATGCCCGACAACACCACGGAAGGTAACTCCTGAAGCTTTTAGTGTATCGACCAAAGCAATTTGAATGGCTGTGCAAAGTGGCTGGGAAAGTGCTGCTTCGTGGAGTCGGGATTTCGATTGCTCTTGAAGGAGCTCCTCTTTCAGTGACCACGCTGGCCCATCCGGTAGTGACTGAAGAGCAGCTTCGCAAGAGTCAATACTTTGCCGGAACAAGTGACAGCGGTTCACCATATCGCGGCCCATGGTGGCCCACTGCGCGCCTTGCCCGGTAAACACGCCAAGTATTCCAGGCGTGTGCCACTTGAGTTTCACAGGGGCTCGCACTCCGAGCTCAGACGGTGCTGCGGAGCCGGAAGCACGCAAGGCCTCGATGAGGCCAGCTCGAGACCCTCCTGGGAAGTAGATACGTTGTGGGAACGTGCTCCGCCGCGTCTGCGTAAAGAAGGAAAGATCTTGCACGCTGAGATCGCTGCTGTCTTCTTCGAGCAGATCGGCTAAAGACTCAACGCTAGCTGCAAGCGCGCTTCCGGTGTACGCCGACAAAAGTAGAGGCCCAGCAAAGAAGTCGTCAACGATGGAGATCTGCTCAGCTGCCTTTGCAGGCTCAGGAGGGGGGATGTATTGCTCTATGATTGCGTGACAATTAGTCCCTCCGAAGCCAAAACTGTTTACGCTGGCACGCCGTGGCGAAGTCCCAGACGGCCACGGGAGTGCTTCTGTTGGAACCTGAAGACGGTGGTAGAAAGGCTTTATGTCCGGATTCAGACGCTGGAAAAGTAGATTCGGTGGTATTGCTCCATTTTGGATCGCCAGCGACGCTTTCAGTAAACCAGCAAGACCGGCACAACCTTCCAAATGCCCGATCACTGTTTTTATTGATCCACAGAAGAGTTTCGTGTGACTTTCTTCCTCTTCGCTGTCAGCCGAATTATGGCCAAAGAATGCACTGTAGATGCCGCGAGCTTCTTGAGGATCACCGGCCATGGTTCCGGTGCCGTGTGCTTCGAAGTATTGCGGTCGATCGCTCTTGAGGTTTAGATCGAGCCCGGCACGAGCGTATGTATCACGAATCAGCGTGGCCTGCGCGTCACCGCTGGGCATTGTCATCCCTGTGGTTCTGCCATCCGAGTTCATTCCAGTCTCACGGATAATGCATTCGACGTGGTCGCCATCCGCTAATGCCTGGGAAAGCGTTTTGAGCATCAGTGCTGAAACGCCCTCGCCCCGGGCATAACCGTCAGCCGAATCGTCCCACATTGAACTGCGGGACGTGGGCGATAGCATGTGGAGCTTTGATTCGGATATGTAGGATGTGCTGTCGAAAATCAAATTCACACCCCCGACTATCGAGCTTGTCGACTCGCCGTTGCGTAATGACTGCACGGCGAAATGCAGAGCAGCTAGAGATGATGAGCATGCTGTGTCCATGGTCACAGACGGGCCTCGAAGGTCGAACACGTAGGAGATACGATTGGACAAAATGCTTCTTGTAGAGCCAGTTCCATGGTAGCGGTTGATGATCTCTAGATCTCGTCCCTGGATATCGCTATAGTCGTTGGTCATGCAGCCCACATACACTGATGTCGCGCTGCCTCGCATCCTGTCAAGTGGATATCCGGCACTTTCGATGCATTCGTAGACGCTTTCAAGTAGAAGTCGTTGCTGTGGGTCCATTGCGTCTGCCTCCATCGGATTGATGTTGAAGAATGGGCCGTCGAAGAGTCTGGGATCCTCTTCGAGTAGATAGGCCTTGGCAACAACGTTCGTCGAGCCATGATGCTCCCCATCTTCGTGATAGAATGCGCCAAGCCCCAGGCGGTCTTTGGGAATGTCGGACAGGACATCGCGTGGATTCTTCAGGAGTTGCCATAGTTTCGAGGGAGACGACGCGCCCCCAGGAAATCGGCAGGACGAGCCCACGACCGCAATAGGCTCTGGCATGTTTAGATTCTAGGTCCTGTCCAAGGGCTGTTGTGAAAAAGGTATGAGGCGGGTGGACACTGCTGGGGAGAAGGAAAAATGGCTCGTAGATGGTAAGTATTGCACCGAACTTGTTAGAATAACCACGTATCGTTCAGCTCCTACCTGTCGCTTTTGCTCTGTGCACATTGAGTATGCATGGCTGCCAGGGCATCTGATGGCGTCGCATGGTCGCTAATTTGCTAGACGAAGCCACGATAGGGCATTTCATCGGCGCGTGGGAGGGGCCGTACACACCGTGTTCAGCCTGCCCTCATCTAGAAGCACCAACGACGATCTGCGGTCTTCTAGCGCGTAATGCTTGTCGGGGGTCCAGGTCAGCGTGCTGGGTCAGTGTTATCGGCCGCAGCACGAGTCTTTGTTGTCTCGCCGCGTCGGCATCGGCATCAGCGAGGTGCTTGGCCATACTCGGCCGCAGAGCTACGGAGCTAATGGTCAGGCAATTTGGAAGTGCATTCGAGACCAGCTGACACAAGTGCCGGACACGCTGCGGTATGTCCTCGCGCAAGCCAGTTGCGGAAGGCCGGTAGTGCTGCGATGGAGCGTCCTTCGGGTCGGAAGCTCATACTGTAGCGCCGCAGAGACGGCTTCGATATGCGGATTACTGAAGTCAGCATCGCGCTAAGGTGCAATGCTTGCGGATGGGAGTAATAATGGGCGAAGCGCGTGTGGTGGTTGGAGGGAGAAACGGAATGACGCCCACGCGTCTGATCGGCGCGTCGGCGCGTCGGCGCTCGGACGCTCGGAAGTTCCCCACAATTCCTAGAACTATCTATCGCTATCGCTGGCTTTTCTTTGGGGCACGAGCCTCACCTCTTCATCCCACCCCCGGCCGGCAGATTGCTGACCTGGCACAATTGTGCTCGGATGCACCTTCCACCGTCGAGATCACGAAAGGTCTCGAGAGTGTCACTCACGCCAACTTGAGAACCGTCGCGACGCCGTTCACTCCGCTATACAGGATACGACTGTGCTGACAGGGGTGCGACTAGTGCGAGCACACACGAGCCTCCTACACACGAGCCTGCTATCAACCGATCGCTACACGATGGAATACACCAGTTTCTTGCCTTCCGTAAGCCCTTTGCGCAACGCATCGACACCTTCCGGGATGGCAGCTAGTCCTCCACTTCGTAGGTCGATGGGATGCGTCTGGAGTACCCCGGAGTCCAGCAGTTTCTGAGCCACCGGGTTCCACGTCTGCCCGAAGACCTTGTGCTTCGGTCGCGGCGCTCTTGCATACGGCCGTTTCCATCGAATGGCTTCTCCGCTCACGGTCCATGCCACGATCCACTCTGGACGGACGTCGCGGCGCGTATGAGAGCGTATCGGGAATTGATCAAGTCCCACGTATCGTCCGCCCTGGCTGCCAAGCGCATTGTAGCATATGTTCATGCTCGCGCTATCTGTGATGCAGTCGAGGGCCGCTGTGAGGCCATCATTGGTGAATTCGCGGACCTCGTCTGCCACTGTCGGGATATGATAATCGAAGCATGCAACCGCTCCAAGCGACTTCATGCGCGCGAAGTGTCGGGGTGAACAAGCTATGACAGGCTGCATTCCGGACCTGCAAACGGATCAGTAGTAGCCCAACATCGACTCGCGTGTCCGCTCACAGTGCAGCACATTGAACAGCCAAAGTTCCCGTGGCCGTTCCACTTCCGTAGATGAAAACATGTCGTCCAGTACCATTGTTTCCGGGGGAATCCAGCGGCAGTGGAACCTTCAGCATATAATGAAGCGCAAGGCCAACCGTCATCAGCGACATTCCCAGCGTCGCCGCATGCTCAAACTGCATTCCCTCTGGAACTTTCCATGCGACGACTTCGCGTATAGTGGCATACTCCGCGAAGCCGCCATTCTCCGGCGCATCTGATGCGTTACCCTTGACTGGACCAAAGACTCGGTCGCCGACCTTGATATTGTCCCGGCATCTGGCACCGACTGCAACAACTTCGCCCGCAACATCGCAGCCAAAGGTTGATCCTGGAGCTGGGGAAAGATCTAGCGATTTCCTGTCGAACTTGTCAGACCTTCGATCCTTCTCGTAGTAAAAGCTCCAGCACCTCACCAATCAAACGGGTTCAGCGCTACACAATGTACTCGTACAAGAATATCTTCGTCTTCGAGCTTCGGCAAAGGGACGTCTTTTTCCAATCGAACAGTGCTCGCCTCGACCACCTTGATCGCTCGCTGGCGGTCTGGTAGTGGCAGATAATTGTCAGCAGCCATCGTTTCCGAGTGTCTTCGTGCTAGCAATCACAAGCCGAACAACAGCAGGAGGATGTCAGTAAAAGCAATGCGAGTCGCTCGAGAACGACCTGAGGTGTACAGCAAGCTCTGGCCGAGTGGCCTACATGCACCTAAGTTCTTGGTATTGATAGGCACAGATCTAGGACAGCCCGAACGCCAAGCCGAGCGGGTCCACATCCCCAGCTGCCTTTGTGGCGGCAGAATGATTGCCGATATACAGCGCTATAGCTTCCGACTATGCTTGTGACTAGTAAGCGGGATCGAATTTAGCCTTGCGTAAGGCTCAGACCGCACCACCCTGGAAATTCAGTATCGCGGCCTACTGGCTTTTGACAACGGATTGAGGAACTATTGAACCCTGCATCACACCGGAGACCACCACCCTGGTTGAGGCTGGGATGAAGCTACCCCGGCTCCACGTAGCATCATGCGCGTCTGCAAATCCGCGTCCGCACTGGGCTACGGAGTTGACAGCATTCGATTTCGTCCAGATCGGCGAGCAAATGAGCAATGCAGCAAGGTAATCGCAAGTCGGAAACAACATCGACTGCGGAGACACCTTGCTGCCATTGAAGGCCTCCTCTGTTGCCTCATCGTCGTTGCGATCAGAGTCATGGGGCTTTTCTTGCTGGCGACAACTGTCGCAGCCTTGGGCCTTCTCTTCAAACTCTTCCAGGTACGGCCTCGACACAGTACGAATGTGTGACCGACTCCTCGCTTACTATAATCAAAGCTTGCGACACAGCCTCGAGATCACCTTGCCGCTGTACCAGGGCCGTGGTACTCAAAGTACACCTCACTTGGGTTTACTTTCAACGCTTTGGTTCCACGTGTTCACGAATATGTCGACGAATTGCATCACAAATATGGTCCTGTTGTTCGTCTGGGCCCGAATATGGTCGCAATCGCGGATCCTGATGGTGTCGCCGACATATTTCGATCCAGCCGTGGCTACTTGAAAGGGCCTTTGTACGACTCATTGCTGCGTAGTTTCTTCTCAACAAGAGATCCTGTTCTACACGGCCAGCGTCGGCGACTCTTTGCTCGTCCGCTCGCAAACTCGTCTCTCCAGACTTTCTGGGCGACTGAGGTGCGCCAGCGCGCCACGCTTACTGTACAAAGAATCAAGCGCGATGCGGAGATCAATGGAGAAGGCGATGCGTACAAATGGTGGAATATCATGGCCAATGATGTTATCACTAGGCTTTCATTTGGCGAATCTCTGAGTTTACTGGAGTCTGACGAGGTACCAGATGCTCCGACTGTTGTATCCTGCAATTTCTAATCCGCTCGAAGCACTTAGGGTACATTTCGGCGGTCAAGCTGACATTGCGATGCTCATCACTCTATCGAAACTTTCCGAGGCTCATGCCAATAATCAAACATCTTCCTATCGGTCGACTGCAGGAATTGCTGCAGGCAAGACCCAAGGTTGAAAGATATACTGCAATGGCCGTGGAGAATTTCCGCGCCAATATGAAGCAACAAGATGACCAGGGAAAAATTCGCAACATCTTCACGCAGATTGTAGCTCAAGCTGATGAATTGGACGGCGAGACTGTTCGATCTATTACAGATGAAGACATTCACGATGAGGCTCTCACACTCATGCTTGGTGGCACTGACAGCACATCATCTACCTTGACTTACACAACTTGGGCCGTGCTGTCCCATCCTGATATCCAGGCTGAACTGGAAGAGGAAGTCGCTGGTCTTTCTGACGACTTGTCGCAGAAGGAGCTTGAGCAAGCGCGTTTCCTCAATGCGGTAATCCATGAGTCTCTACGACTTTATGGTCCTGTCGCTGTCGGCCTACAGCGCGTTGTTCCGCCTGGTGGTGCTCGTATAGTTGGTTTTGATCTTGCTCCGGGCACGGTGGTATGGCCACAGATGTGAGTCAACAGGCTCTACTTGCCGCCTTTTCTTTTCTTTCAATTTTGGCACTGAACGTGTCTAATCTGAAACAGGTACACTACGCGTTACGATCCGAACATCTGGCCGGACCCGCTGAAGTTCGATCCAACCCGTTTCCTGGATGTTAAATTACCATCTATGGCCGAGGGCACTTTGACCCCCGTCCAGAAGAAAGTGTACGTGCCCTTTGGAGGTGGGACTCGCATGTGCCTTGGGATGAATCTGGCTTACATGGAACTGCGTCTTGGACTTGCCATGTTCTTCAGGGAGTGTAGAGGAGCTAGACTATCAAAAGCGATGTCACCCGAGGATATGACTCCGGATTACTTCTTTGTGAGCTCTCCAAAAGGACGGAAATGCTTGATAACTCTTCCAAACTAGTAACCTCGGCGCTCGGAACACATCTAGTCCTCAGCTACTGACAACGCCCAATCATGGTCTTCCTTTCCACTCAAGATACCAATCAAGCCACTTCTGATGATTTGAGAGCATAAGAATCCATCAACAAGATCACTATTGATCTCAAGGTCTTGACCATCTGCGCAGATCACACCGACTGGTGTGATAAAAAGCGCAGTCCCCGAGACAAAAGCCTCGATAACGTTTCCCTGCCCATGTGCAGTGAACAATTCGCTCATCGTCAATTGCCTTTCAACGACATCTATCTGGATGGCATCTCCCACTGCGGGTTGCAAACTTTCGCGAGCCAACTGCAAGATGCTTGCTCGCGTAATTCCGGGAAGGATGAGACCGTCTTTCACAGGAGCCGTGACTAGTTGCCACCTTCTATCATTGACACGTAGCACGACAAAGAAATTGCTTGCACCAGCCTCGGTCACGAACCTCTCGGGTCCAAACAGCCAAAGAATCTGATCGTATCCGCGAGCCTTTGCTTGGTCTTGAAGATGCAGCGTGGGACCATAGTTAGCGCCAACCTTTGTGTTTCCGTAGCCTCCAGGCCAAGCACGAATCTGGTCCTTGTCAGATGCGAGGAGTTTCATCAACCTTTTGCGTGGCACCTCCGCCTGTTTTGGCTGTGCTTCTGGGCCGGTTATGGAGCTTGTGATCTTGGGGAACACGGTCAAAAAGATGAAAAGTATAGCTGAGCGAGGCCGCAAAGTAGCGAGGGCTGTATCAGTCCCAACGAGAGTCGGTCTGATATACAACGATCCATCTCCTTGATCTTTGGGTAACCACTTCGGTGCCTCATGAGAGCACAGAGCAACAATCAGCTTTTCCAGCTCAGACGCCTCGAAATCCGGCAATGCCACTCGAGCAGCCGAGCTACGCATGCGCTCACAATTCTCAATGGGCCGGAAAAGTCGTAGCCGTCCATCTGGGCCGCGGAATAGTTTCAATCCTTCGAAACATTCTGTTGCGTAATGTAATGCGGAGGCGGCTGGCGCAAGCGGAATCGGTCCATATGGCTGCAGCGAGGGAGAAGACCAGCCCGTGCTCACGTTCCAAGAGGCAATGATCATGTGGTCAGTGTGATATTCCAACAGTCGCACTTCAGCAGAACCGGGTGAAGGCAACGGTCGTGGGTCGCTATTCAGTGTTTTCGTCAACAGGCTCGCGTCCAGCTTTGCGGTTCCTTGGCTCGCCATGGTATCTGTTGTTGGCTGAGTAGAAGGCACCTTGCCTCGAGATTGGTATTCGATCCTTGTGCTAGAGACTCTCATGGCCGGCCGGGGTCACAACTATTAAGCAAGGTTAGTCTTCGGCACATTGATTTCCCCCATGCCTGGGATCAGAGCAGAGGCTGGGGTCGGCTCTTAGACAAGGGTCGGATCTCCCGGGTATCCTTGTGCGCACCAATGCGCCTCGCGACACCTAGTGTCACCCTTTGTTCGAGACTTGGAGACTTCTCCAAATCTGGTAGTGTATCTGCCAGCGCCACGTTCGTACGCTACAACGGCATCATCACGGTCACTGCTTCGGCGGATACGACACAAGCGCTTGCAACTTGTGCATCCTCACACGTGATGGTTTCAACGCTACTTTTGGAGGGCTGCAGCACAAGAGCCTAACGACGCTACCTTGTGCCAGCGTGATAAGCACGACTAGCATCTATCTTTCGTAAGCTTTATCTTTATTGAGTCAAGACCTCAGTGGTGCGAGTCAGACTACCGGAAAGCATCAGTCATACCACAATTTTGAGCACAGTCAGAACGATTGCAAGATGGGCACCGTCGAAAGCGAACTCCAATACCAGCTTACATCCGAGCATGGCGGTACTGATGAGATTTGGCCTGGACTGGTCAAAGCTTTGAGAGTACCACGTGTGATGGTGAAGATGAAGATCACGGATGTCCGTGGCTCAGAGTCTGATTATAAGATCGACAAGCAAGGCTTTGCATGGGTAAACGCGCCGACAGTCCAGAAGACTTGGGAAGATGATGAAGAGATCAAACGAGTCTACTATCCAGAGTGCGAGGAGCTGCTCAAAAGAATTACTGGAGCCTCTCATGCGTTTGCCTTCAACCACGTTCAACGAGGCGAAGACTGGTCGAAGGTGATGAAGGATGTTGAAAGCTACAAGGACGATGATATCGAATTCCGATCGGCCAACAATTGCTACATTCACTGTGATTATTCTTACCGCGGAGCTGAGCAATTCTACGAAAGACTCGTTGTCAATGGACCAAGAGAGGATCTCAAGCCTTTGACCGCATATCCCCGCCGTCGCTGGGCTCTGATCAACCTCTGGCGGCCTCGCAAGACGATCAATCGTGACGCGCTTTGTGTTGCCGATGCACACAGTATCAAAGACGATGAGCTCGCGGAGCAAACCATTCGTTGGCTCAAACCGGAGCAGCTCACTGAGGATCAGAAGAATCACCCACAGTTCAAGAAATATCAAGCTGGTGCACCAGATACCTTCTTGTGGGCAGTGAAACCCCCGGCAGATCCTGAGAGTCACAAGTGGTACTATGCATCAGGCATGACTCCTGAAGAGGTGTTGATATTCAAGATGTATGACTCAAGAGCGGACGATGGAATTCCGCGGAGAGTTCCGCATACCTCGTTTAGGAGCGAACATGACAATGGACCACCGAGAGAAAGCGTGGAACTACGAGCTTTCGTGATCTGGGATGATCAGGATGGTGATTTGTGATCCAAGGGAAAACATCACGATAGCAGTCAGTACACGACGTATCTCTGTCTCTGATCAATATCAACTGAACCCTCAAGGATGAGTCTTGGCACCGATAAGTCCACCCCCCTGGAGTGATCACAATCCCGATGAGCTGATGTTTTGCAACTGCTGCCACGCGGCGCATTACGTGGGGAACGTCGACCAGAGCTTCGAATCGATGAGCAATAAGAACACAAACAATTGAAACTAGCTGCAACAGCTTCGTCGCTTGCACTCGTTCGGCGGTACTCGACTATCGCGACATTCGAGAAACTGGTCTACTCTAGTGAGTACAGGGATACTGCAGCATAGACCAGGGGTAGCTCGGGGCTGTGCATGCACAGTCTTGGCAAACTAGCATTTATGCACACTCCGCGTTGCTTCAATTCACCAAGCTTCAGATTACGGGTCCATGCCGGCACTTTTTTGGCATCGGCAGATGTCGCGTACAGGTCCACTTTGAGCAGAAGTGCCTTTCGTGTTCTTATCGCTGTGTTGTCTCTCTAGACTCCAGTGCGTTGCGCACTTTAGCTTGGTCTCGAGCATGGACAGCCGAGGATGTGACAATATTTCCCCGCCGGCCAGTGCGGATTGCTGGAGCAGGGCAGAACAGTGTCCCTATTGCTTGTCAGGCAGGATAGGAGCTGGATTGGCGTACAGAGTCAAAGCTAGCCAGAAGCTCGGATGCCAAGTCTCTGTTCATGAAGACAATCTCTGTCGTTGTGGTACGAACGCCGGATCTGAAGGGCGAGATTTGAACTCGAATGTTGAGCGATTACATCTGGAGACTATGCATGCAGGGAGAAGATGGCAACAGAGAAAGATCAGAACGCCAGTAGCGACCCATTCCAGCACCTGCCAGAACATGAGGCTTCGATCCTGCGGAAGCAGGTAGACACGCCTGCATCTCCAGACCTCACTTGGAGAACACTCTTTCGCTATGCTTCAGCACAAGATGCTGTCATCATTGCAATCAGCTCGCTTTGTGCTATCATTGCAGGAGTCGCAGTTCCTCTGAACACAATAATTATAGGCTCTACCGCCGGCACGTTCAAGAACTATGCAGCGGGCGACCTTCCTAGGGCAGAATTTGACAGCCAGATCAATCATAAAACACTTTACTTTGTGTACCTGGCGATAGGTGAATGTTAGTGCACAATGTCCATCCCACGCACGTATGCGATTCCGAACATGTACTGAGTTGTCTCGTAGTCGTCACCATCTACATAGCCACAGTCGGCTTCACGTACACAGGAGAAAGCATCACTCGCAAAATCAGAGAAGAGTACCTCAAAGCTCTGCTGCGTCAAAATGCAGCCTACTTTGACAAATTGGGCGCTGGCCAGATTATCACACGCGTCACGACAGACACAAATGTCATTCAAGAAGGCATTTCTGAGAAAATTGAACTGGCGCTTGTTGCCCTTTCTACATTCCTAGCGGCATACATTGTTGGATTTATCAAGTATTGGAAGCTCACGCTTGTCATGACTTCGGCGATACCGGTGCTGTACTGCGCTATGTTCGGACTAACGAAGCTCATCATCAAGTACAGCAAGCTGTCGTTCATCGCATACAGTCAAGGCGGAGTTCTGGTCGAGGAAGCTCTTAATTCCATCAAGACTGTCACAAGCTTCGGGGCTCAAGAGCACTTGGCCAAGGAGTACGACACTCACTTGGCCCGCGCAGAAGGCTTTGGGCTACGTTTGAAGTCCATCGCAGGATCTGGGCCAGGCTTCACAATATGCATCTTCAATTTGGGGTATGCTCTGGCTTCTTGGCTGGGAAGCCAGTAGATCGTCAAAGGCGAGACCAGCCTGTCAGCCGTTCTAACGATCTTGCTGGTCATGATGCTCGGAGCTTTCTCTTTGTCGAAAGCCGCGCAGCACACACAAGCGTTTGCCAATGCTGTCGCTGCAGCCACTGAGATATACGCTACGATTGATCGAGTGCCGCCTTGGAGCGACAGTCTGAGCAACGGGACAATTCTGAAGAATTTGGAGGGGCGAATTGAGCTCCGGGATGTGAGTAATGACACTGTAGCTTGTGGTACGACAAAATGCTAACTATTAGTGACAGATCAAACACATCTATCCATCTCGGCCTGATGTCGTCGTTCTAGAGGATCTAAATCTCACCATACCAGCCGGGAGCACAATAGCCATCACAGGAGCATCGGGGTCCGGAAAGAGCACTATCGTCGCTCTTCTAGAACGATTCTACAGTCCGGTATCTGGCGACGTGCTAATCGACGGGCACAACATCGCAGACTTGAATCTCCACTGGCTGCGTCAACAGATTGGACTTGTCTCGCAAGATCCAACATTATTCTCAGCTAGTGTGGAAGAAAACATCTTGTATGGTCTGCGAGGTCCAGCAGCGCAGCAAAGTGCCAATGAGAAAAGGAACTTGGTCGAAGAAGCTGCTAGACTGGCTAACGCCCATGACTTTATCATGCAACTCCCCGAAGGATACGATACTCATGTCGGAGAACGAGGTTCTTTCCTTAGTGGTGGTCAGAAGCAGAGGATCGCGATCGCGAGGGCGGTCATCAGCAATCCCAAAATCATGCTTTTCGACGAAGCTACCAGTGCACTGGATAGTAAGACAGAGGGGGTGGTGAGTTCGCCAGAGAATGTCAACAGGGTTGCACAAAGCTGACAAGGTGCCCGTGTTTCACAGGTCCAAGCTGCATTGGATCAAGCTGCTCAAGGTCGAACCACCATCGTCGTCTCACACCGAATGAGCACCATCAAGAACGCCGACAACATCGTAGTCCTTGGCCAAGGCGGCAAGATTCTGGAGCAAGGTACCTACGAGGAGCTCTCTTCCATCAGAGGTGCTTTCCATCAATTCGTCGAAGCTCAAAACATGGCACGAAAGACCTATCAGCACGATGACATCGACCTTGTGCAAGATGAGAAAGCTGCACTCGCGGCCGAAATCACAAACGAGAAGTTTCCAGCAGAAGCCCTAGCAATTCGAGCATCCAGCACCAGCAGCGAACGAGACCCTACGGCAACTAAAGCCACAGACGCTGCAGCTTCCTTCCAACAACAAAATGATCAAAACCCCACTCCCTACTCCCTCTGGACCCTCATAAAATTCACCGCGTCCCTCAACCGCCAAGAATGGAAAGTTATGCTCTTCGGCATCATCGTCTCAATCCTCTCCGGAGCTGGCGAACCCGTCCAATGCGTAATCCTGGCCCAAACCGTCGCAACACTCTCCCTCCCAGCATCTCAATATCAGAAACTCCGAGACGATGCAAATTTCTGGGGTGGAATGTTCCTTATGATCGGGCTTGTCATGCTGCTCTTTTCCCTCGTCTTTGGGGTATCATTCGCTTATGGCAGCGAGAAATTGGTGCGAAGGAGTCGAGATCGAGCTTTTAGGTCAATTTTACGACAGGATATTAGGTTTTTTGATCGGACGGAGAATAGGGTTGGGGGGTTGGCGGCTTTCCTGAGTACGGAGACGACGCATCTTGCTGGTGAGTAACCGCGAATGGCTTTGGCCGCTTGGATTGCTGACGGAAACAAATAGGTATGTCCGGACTTGCTCTCGGAACTATCGTCCAGCTTGTAGCGACATTGGTGATCGGTTATATCGTCGCACTCGCTGTGGGCTGGAAGTTGGCGCTCGTTTGCATCAGCACAGTGCCAATCTTGCTTGTGGCTGGCTTTCTCAGCTTCTGGAGCTTGGCACGATTCGAAGCCTATCTCAAGGACTCCTACCGAGAGAGTGCATCATATGCCTGCGAGTCCACATCTTCGACACGTACCATCGCGGCTCTGACGCTGGAGAAAGAGATCTGGCAACGATATCATGATCTACTCGTAGATCAAGCTTCGAGGACACTTCGGTTCAATCTCAAGTCCAGCATACTATATGCTGCGAGTCAGAGTCTCGGATTCTTGTGCATGGCTCTTGCCTTCTGGCACGGCAGCAGCTTGCTTGGCGAGTATTCGCTTTCGCAGTTTTATCTGGTGTTTTTCTGTGTTATCTTTGGCACTCGCTCTGCGGCCAACATGTTCGCTCTGGCACCCAATATGGCTAAAGCAAAAGTTGCAGCTGGAGAGTTGAAGAGCCTGTACGACCGAACGCCCGATATCGATGTCTGGAGTACCGAAGGCGACATTCTGGAGGATATCCAAGGCACAATCGAGTTTCGAGACGTCGAATTCGCCTACCAACCAGAACAACCAATCCTGAGAAACATCAGCTTCAAAGTCCTACCAGGCCAATACATCGCCTTGGTAGGACCATCAGGTTGTGGCAAATCCACAATAATCTCCCTCCTCGAACGCTTCTACAACCCCTCAAACGGAGACATCCTCGTCGATAACAAAACCATCTCAACTCTCAACCTCGCATCATACCGCAAACACCTCGCACTTGTACTCCAGGAACCAGCACTTTATCAAGGCACGATCCGCGAGAATATCCTTCTCGTAGCTGAAAACGATGTCTCGGAAGAAAAGCTAATTCAAGTGTGCAAGGAAGCCAACATTCACGATTTCATTACTTCTCTGCCATCCGGATTTGATACTATCGTCGGCAGTAAAGGTACAATGCTGTCAGGAGGTCAGAAACAGAGAATTGCGATTGCGAGGGCTTTGATGCGTGATCCGAAAATTCTTTTGCTGGATGAAGCGACCTCTGCGTTGGATAGTGAGTCGGAAAGTGTGGTACAGGCGGCTTTGGATGCTGCTGCACAAGGACGGACGACGATTGCTGTTGCGCATCGTCTTTCGACCGTGCGGAATGCTGATGCGATTTATGTTGTTGATGGTGGACGAATTGTGGAAAGCGGAACGCATGCGGCATTGATGTCGCAGCGAGGGAGATATTTCGAGCTTGTTCAGATACAGAGCTCGGAGAAAGATGAGACAATGGTCAGTTGAAGAGAGGAGGAAGAGCGCCACACCTCTTTCCAGAAGCCGTCCCGTTTGAGAGCCAAAGAGACGCCATGGAATAAAACTATTGCCAAGACAAACACGAGCTAGCTTCACTGGGTGCCTGTAAGTTTCACTGGAAGTAATAGCACAAGATATGCTTAAAATGATATAGTTATCAAGTCGCTATGGTAGATGTCAAAGTCTAGTATAAGAATATAGATCCGAAAGTATCGTATTAAAATACTATAAGTAGTACGCGATACTTTTATTTCTATAACTATAGTTCTATTTACTTCTTAAAAGAAGGTAAACGATATTAAACGAGGTATATATATTTACTAGTACGAAACCCTATATAAGTCTCTATAGTACAGTAGTCTAGAATTAGCTTTTTATAGTATAGTAGTCTAGTATATTTAGTTCGGCAATGGGTGTATTCGGATCGAGCAGTCGCGAAGGACAAAATCATCCCGCTAGACCTCGTGCTTATGGTGATGGCAGTCCGTGGAGGAAATCCCTTTGGTGTGGCCCGAGTCTGTAGATTCTTGCGTCTTGCCTGCCCAATCAGGCTGTTCTGCCAGAAGGTAAAAGTTGCCTGGCGGCTCTGCTCACAGGAGCTCGGAGGCGGAATCGCAAATGCTACAAGTCCGCTTCAGCCCACATGAACACTGCTCGCTTCTTTGACCGACCGAATGATGTTCTTTGTACATTTGAGAATCGGCTCGAATTCCCGGCCTGTGCATCTTCTGTTGCGATGGATGCGCGTTTCTCTCGTCGCTTTGCTATTTCCTGTAGCAATCGCGACTGGAATTTTGCTTGCCTTTCCTCCCCGGAAGCGAGCTGCTCCAGAAATTGGGCGTGATGGCAGTTGAAGACAGTTTTGGCTTTTCGAAATGGGAATTGAACTGCCGCTCGCAGACATCCAAGTCTTGTCTAACGTTGTCCAGCTAGTCCAAGCACATTGTTTCGAATTGCTTAAGCATCTGGGGTGAGTGCGGCCGGAGCGTTAGTCATTCGAAATGGGCACCGAACTTTCGCTCACAGGAGTTAGTCTCTCGTGGATTGCTGTAGCAGTAAGTGCATGGGAAGCGCAGTGGATGTGTCGTCCATGGGGTCCCCTCCAGAGCCGGGCTTGCTTGCAGCCCAGCAGCTGATGGGAACCTCAGACTACAAGAGTCGTTGGCTGAAGGCCTTGAACCCAAAAAAGAGTCTTCGGCGGCGAAATCTCGAACTCCGAAGAGTCGTCAGATAAAAGCCTTGGGCTCGGAGAGTCTTTGGCGAAGCCTTGTACCTCAGAAAGGTCGTTGGCGAAGCCTTGTACCTCGGAAAGGTCGTTGGCAGAATCGTTAACCCAAAGAAGAGTCATTGATTAGAGAATGCTCCTCACCCAGTCTCATTGCATCAGCTAGTCGTTTGGCCCGCGAGTCTTTCAAATACTGTTTCGCTCGCTCGCCAGAGATCATCCCAGGCACGTCTTGCTCGACCTTTGAGTTGCCAGTCCGAGACGCGTCACGCCGATTGTTTCCATGACCTTGACCTGCGCGATTGTTCTCGTCTCCAGCTCCCATGTTGTCGCCGGTCTTGTTTGGCGTCTTGTCGGCGGTCTTGTTTGGCGTTTTGCCGGCGGTCTTGTTGTCGTCGCCTCTGTTTGGCGATTTGTCGGCTGTATTTGGTGCCGTTTCCATGACAGACTTCTTTTTCTACCACAACAGGTTAATTCGGTTGAAAATGTTACGAACTCGACATCTTACCCGCTCTATCATTGCACGCAGTTCAACCATCACTTCCTCGGCTTTCGCTTCCCATTGCCTAGCATCGCCGAAATTGTCCGCCGCTGCAGCGGCTAACCCCTCTGCATTGCAGAATTCTGCATTTTCAATTCTACAAATCAAATCGTAAGCGTCGTGTACGAGGTGACATGTCGTTAGGCCACTTACAGGCCTTGAATGTTTTGACCCTTGCACGGCAACAGCGCGTCAATCTCCTTGCGTGTGATCATCATGGGCGCCTTGATGTTGGTTGTGTGTCGGATTGACGGGGAGGAATTTCGACGAAGTTCCAGAGTGCGCTTGGTGAGTGTTTGCACAGCTCGCTCGCGCTAATCGGCGACATGCATTAGCGCGATCGCCTCTGGGCAACGCCGCACTCACGCAATTGAGACACTCCTCGACGCACGCGACGAATCAACAACAACATTCACCTCAAACTGCGCGGCGACCAACACTGATTGCCTACTCCAACCCCAACACTGCAAAGCCATCGATATGAGCAGAACTTACTCCGCCATCCCCAAGGGTGGCAAACACGCGGTGCACTTGCGCAGCGCCATCAAAGCCTTCAAAGATGTGCCTGGCAGCATTGGGCTCTTCTGGAAACCCAACAAAGGCGACGCCATGGCTGCCAGCGCACTCGACGACGTCGCCAACAGCTTGACAGGCTTGCTGCTCTCGCCGCCAAACAAAGCAGAACTTTCCGAGGAGATCGCGAAGATCGCTGGCGAGCCGCGTCAAGTCGAACACGAAACTTTTGCCGAGATGCTCATGGAGCAACGTCGCCAGACGCTGAGGGGCGTCTACGACCCGACAGTGTACAATTTGGATGCCGCGGCGTGCAGAGGCTGTGGCCAGGGCCGTATGGGTCACGTAAGCGAATGCCTCCAAACATGCCCATGACAACGAACTGACGTTGCGTGCCAGTGCGATATCTCGCGCAGTGATGGCCAGCATTGCACCAACTGCATGTATGTACCCACTGCCAGCTTCCGGTCCTTGCAGCAAGATCCGCGCGTGCTAACGAGCTCCTAGCCTTTGGCGGCCAGACAACTGCGTCTGCAACCCCGACGACGCCCCTCCACTCATAGAGTGGCTGATCATCGAAGCCGAGCAAGCGCGCAACAACAAAGAGAAATCGAACGTCCTTGCACAACCCAAGAACTTGGACAATGTTGCTCCTAACAAGAAGAAAAAGCACACGATCGAGTTCTGCAGAAAGATGTTTGGGCCCAGCTTTGTTTGGCCGCAAGGTCACCCGCCTTCGCCAGCTATGCCAGAACAATATTGCCACAACGTGCTCGGCTTAGCCGGTCAGCAAGAGCGAGACAATGTCACTGCGCGTCTCCAGGCGCTAAGAGACAGACGCCAGACCAAGAAAGCGAAGTATGGCAGCCGAGACGAAACTGACAATGGCGGATCCGCGGCTCCGGCCAGCAGTGCGGCCGACTCTGACAAATCGAAGTCGAAGAAGACGAAGATGACCGCAATGAGTGCGCGCGCCGAAGAACTGGCGGCCAAGAAGCTCCGTGCTGGTATCGTAGAGGAGGAGGAGTAGATGTGCATTGCTCACGTTCGATGCGGATCTCCTGAATGTGTCCTGAAACACATTTTGACGATCTTTTCCTGGCAGTGGGTGGATTTCCTTCCTCTCTGACCAACGTTCTTTTGAAGAACTGCTGAAAATTCTTCTGGGGTTTGACGCTTCGCGGACGACTCTTTGAGTTCAACGCATCATCGGTGACGACTCTTCCGAGTACTAACCACACTGCCAAAGACACTTCTCGTGGCCAAGGCTTCGCGAAAGACTCTTCCGGGGCTTGACGCATCACGTGAAGACACCTCGTGTGTTTGAACGCGTGTCGAAGACTCTTCTCGAGTTTAAGACTCGAGGTCGCTCTTGCGGCCTCCCCTATCACGTCCTTCCGGGGACCTCTGTTGGGGCATCAGTTCTCCGGTGACTACCATCACCAGAGCCCTGGAGTCTCGCATATTCCGTGACAGATTGATCACGACCTCAACGTCTTTGGAGTGCTCAGCAAAGTACCTGCTCGTCTCGGTGTACGATCTGCTTTCGCAACGCTCGCATGTGAAGAGGCATGACCAAGAGGCCAATTGTGGAGCCGGTCCATGTAACACACCGGCCTTTCGCGCCCATATTCGACTACATGCTGAAGCTCATGTATGTTGACAGCCCGGCGTAAGAGCGATCGTAAAAGCGAACCTCGCAAGCTGGGAGGTGACGTTGGGTGGTCCAGCAATCGCCAAGATGTTTTATTCCTGATCGGGTTTGTGCTCACCTCGAAAGGTGGCGGGTTCTGCCTCCTTCTCAGTTGCTCCACCTTTCCCGATTGGCTGGCACTTTGATGCGACTTTGATGCAATTTGATGGAATTTCTATTAGCGCGCTCGGGAAGGCGGAGCGCCTGAGGAAATCATCGCGGTCTCGGTAATTTTTGCGGTCTACCATCACCTCCAGCGACACTTGGATTCCACATTGCATTAACTACAACATAGACATGGAGAAACTGAGATCAAAACAGGCTCCAGATATTAGGGTTCCGCACATATTGGGAAGCGTTATAGAGCGCAACAGATAGACAGTCGAGAATAAACCCCAACAAACACACTGGACATTTTTGCATTCTGTAGCATTCTGACGACTACCCCTTCAGAATGGGGAGCAAACCAAGGCTGCAAACTGCAACTACCCGATAATCCGACAGTCTGGGTACTTATAGAATATCGCCAAGTGTCGCGAGTGTCGTGTCGTAACGCGTTTGTTGCTGTTCCCCCCGCTGTTTGCACCCACTCGCAACCTCCACTCGACAGCGACAACAACACCTGGAACCACAACCAAGCACATCGTCATCCTCCATAGCCCTAAGACGGTTGACAGACAAGTTTGAAGCCCAAGCGCTGCACCAGAACTGCTCGAACGGGGCTGCCACCCAATTTCAGCGTCAGTCGGCGACACCGACTCGGCGGCGACGGGCACCACCTGAATCAACAGTTTCAAGCTCCTCAAGAAGTGGCTGAGAAGGCGTTGAATCCACTAGAACGAGCCAGGAGGATCAAGAGTGTTTGCGAATTCGAGTCGGCGCTGCTATTCCATCACCATCTCCATCACCACCTCCGTCATCGCACCGAGCGTCGAACCCGTCGCCATCATGAGCGGGTGTCTTTCAGCACGCGGCGGCTCGAAGAAGAACCAGCGCAAGGTATCAAGGGCCGTTGGCGCAGCAGCAGACGACAGCAACACCACCGCCGCAACGACCGCCACCCCAGAACAAGCACGCGGCAGCCGCCGGATTGTTAGTCGAGTTGAGCCGCAGAGGACGATCGAGCTCCATCCATTGCCACAGCCAGAGATGCCAGGTGCAGTGTGGAAAGCCGCCTTTCAACGCCGCATCGATGTTATGCCTGAGCTCTCACTCGAGCAGGTCCAGATGCTAGTGTGGGATGTTGCAATGCGCAGCAAAGTAGAGGTTAGTAGTACTTTTGCTATAGAGTAAATAATAAGTAGCTAAAAATAAGAATAAAAGTATAGAAAGAAAAAAAAAAGAAAAGAATACTACTCTAAATCTAGCTTCTATAGTACTTTATAAAAGAAAAGCTATATAGAAATAATGAATAAATACGGACCTACGCAAGTCGGTAGAGCGGAGTCAGAATTACCTTCCGCTATATCAAAGTGCTATACTATAGCGTCTGAAACGAGCTGCTGCACTGTTGTGCGTCCCGAGTTCTGCATAACTCTTTCCTCTGAAATCAATGGTATGAGTTATGCTTCGATGATACAGTTACAAAGGCGCTATGCTAGATGTTAAAGTCTAGTATGAAAAATACAGATCCGAAAGTATCGTGTCAAAATGCTGCAAGCAATGCGCGATGCTTCCGTTGCCCAGGACCCATATTGCTCCACGCTGTGCCGCTAAACGCTTGCAAAACAACCATCATGTGCTTCTGGGAAAAGCGCATCCGGCGCTGATTGTACTTCAATCATCCATGATCCTCATATATCGTATAACAGAGCTCATCGAAACAAGGATGCGAAGAATCCCTTCGATTTCTGCTCAGGAGGTGCGGACCTCTTGCTTCTGCGCTCGCCATCCCGTCGCTCACCTTCCTTTCGATCTCCTTCTCGCCGCTCTCCTTCCCTCCGGTCGCTTCGAGGTCGCTCGCCTTCTCGTCGCCGATGCGAACCTCGCTCTTCCTCGGACCTATGCCGGTGATGACGATGTCTTCGATGCGATGAGCTGTCTTGCGAGCTCGTAGGCGCAGGCTCCTCCTTGGCTTCTATGACAACGTCATCGACAACCACAATCTCTTCTTTGGGGGCGATCGAATGCCTGTGACTTCTGCGTCGTTCTCCGTCGTATGAATCTTGCCGACTGCCTGATCTGTAATTGCTCGCGCGGATTGGAGCACTACCCGTCCGAGCCATCGAACCTCTGGCAAAGCCGAACAACTTCGGCACAGTGGAACTGCTCTTGCTTTCGCGTTGAGACCGAGGTCGCTCAGAGTAAGATTCGCGTCGACGTCGCCTACGTTCGGCTTCCTCTCGAGCAATCGCCACAGCTTCTTCTTTTGCGATACGAGAAGCCTCCGCAGCAGCCGCCTTTCTTGCAGCTCGGCGAGCTTCGTGTCGGATACGTTGTAATTCTTCCTCTTCGGCCACTCTTCGTTCTTCTTCGTAAATTCGAGCTGCTTCGAGCGCTCTCCGTGCCTGCTTGCGCCGTTGATGCTCAGCCTCTTCTTCTGGTGTCCTAGGCTTGTCTGATCGAGATCTACGACTACTGTGCTTGCTCGAGCGCGGCTTCTCCGAGGATTTCTTATCGCTGGAAGAGTGCTTCTTTGGTGGGCGTTCCCAATGATCTGGCTTGCTTCGTCTGCTTTGCGTTGGTGAAGGAGGAGCGTCGGGACTGGTAGGGCTCGCTTCCTCCTTCTCAGCGGCTGCTGGAACTTCGATGACCAGAGGATTGTCTCCGGGCGCGACGGAGTCTTCGACCGGCTCCTCAGTCTGCGCCTCGCCGGCTTGCTCATTATCAGCTGCTTGTGGAGCTGATCCGTCTTGCACGGCTTCTGATGCAGGGTCGGGAACTTCCTCTTGAGCTGGAGCAGCTTCCTTATCACCATCATCGACTTCCGTAGCCTTTGCTTCTTCTACAGGGTCGCCAGTAGCCTCCGCAGAGTCCTCAGTCTTCTCCGTGTTCGCTTCTGGCTCCGCTACAGCTTCGACTGAGGGTTCCACATCAGGCTCCTGTGCGGACTCAGGAGCGAGCTCTTCCGATGGAGGTTCTGGATCTTCTTCCTTCTGCTCTTCCGCAGGTGCTTCGTCCACGGGCGCTTCCTCCGCTGCCGGTTCCTTCGCTGCCGGCTTCTCTGCGGCTGGCTCCTCTGCGGCTGGCTCCTCTGCGGCGACCGCGTCCGCGACCTTGGCTGGGTGGCTGACTTCATCTGGAGGATGTGCCTGATCCTCGTTTGCTTCCTCGACAGGCTGCTCGTTCAATTCGGCTTCGTTGGTGGGGCTGTCCGCTTGCTCTTCCTCGCTTGCTGCAGGTGGCTCCTCGTCCTTGGCCGGCTCGTCTGGTTCTTCGTCTTGTGGCCCATCCGTTGCAACTTCTTGCGTCGCGTCATCGCCAGGCTCCTGTTCTTCAGTCGGTTCGTCTGCAGGCTTTGCTTCGGCGGTCTTCTCTTCTGATGCAGGCTCTGCATATTGGGCGTCTACCGTCTTCGCCTCGTCCTCATCATGAGACTCCTCCGTTTGACCGGCGACCGCTCGCTCGCTGTCGTCCTCGATCTCTGTTGCGGAAGGTACAGAAGAATCTTCACCTTGCAACTCAACCTCAGGCGCTGATTCTGCAGTTGCAGGCTCTGCCACAGGTTCGACTTCAGCCTCAGCTGGTGTTTCAGAATCATCTGTTGCAGGTTCTTCTATTGCTCCAGCCTTTACGCTCGAATCAGTTTTGGACTCTGCCTCATCACCGTCATCTTCGTCTTCCGTGTCGGTTTCGTCGTCAGCCGGTAAGGGCGAAGGAGCTCTGTGTTCGTCGACTGTCTTGATCTCTTCCACGGAAGCATCGCCCGCGGATGTCGTTTCGGAATTGCCGTCCTGGTCGGCCCCTTCAGATGTTGCTTCTGACTCGTCTTCGCTCGCCAATTCTTTATTGTCTTCGATGTCAACAGCACTGTCTACTGGGCTCACGGCTTCCAAGCTCTTTTCCTTCTCGTTCGCATCATCTGCTTGCTCATCAACTGCCTGTGCTGGCTCGACATCTGCAGCAGCAGCCCCTTCTTCCGGTGACGCCTCGTCATCATGCTGCTCGTCTTCTACGTTGGGCATCTCGGTAGGATCCGTCTTGCTCTCTTCCTCTTCCTCTTCCTCTTCCTGAGCTTCTGTGGCGACGTCGGCTTCTGTCTCAGCAATTGAGGGTGGTTCTGCGGACGCTTCGGCGGTCTCCCCTTTGTTGTCTCCAAGTGCAACCGCCTCCGCTCCGGTGTCGGCTGGCTGACTTGTGGCAGCATCCTCTGTCGATCCCTCTAGTACTTGCGAGTCAACCTCGATAGCAGGTTCTCCCTCTTCTGCGGGCGTTAACTCCTCGGAGACAGGACTTGACTCTCCAGCGGCGGCATCTTGTTCATCAGGGGCAGGACCAGACTCTTCGAGGCCCGACTGTGGTTCTTCAGCGGCAGCAGCAGTGTGCTCGGAAGCTGGGCTTGGGTCCTCCGGAGCGGCAGCTGCTTCTTCTGGTGCAGGGCTCGACACCTCATTAGCAGCAACTGCTTCTTCTGGAGCAGTGCTTATAACCTCCGCGGTAGCTTCTTCAACGGGCGCAGGCGGTGGAACTGGAGGAACATCGCTAAAGTCGATACCAAGCCCTAGGGGTGGCCCACTTGAATCCTTAGACTTCGATTTGGACTTTTTCGACTTCTTGCCAGACTTGGGAACCTCTACTACCGGCTCAGGCTCTTTACTTTTCGATTTGCTCTTGCTCTTGGACGATTTCTTATCCTTTTTCTTCGATTTGTCGCTTCCTTGGTCGCTCTTGACAGGTGCTTCGGCAATTTCGGGCTTCTCCTCTGCAGCGGCTGCTTCCTCGACAGGGCTTACAGTGTCCTCTGGTGCAGGCACGTCAGTAGGAGCAGGTTCTGGGACACTCTCGCTTGGAGCCTCTACAGGCTGAGGATCTGCACCAGGGCCCTCGACGATGGCCACTATTTCATCAGGATCTTCGCCGTCGTTGACAGGCATTGATTTTTTCTTCTTGCCTTTCGCGCCTTTGGCAGCCTTCTTAGGCCGTTTTGTTGGTTTTGGATCCGGAGTACCAGGAGCCCACTGCACGCTTTTCTTCTCGGGATCGTCGTTATCGTCATCGTTGGAAGCACCTGTCTGCTCCTCTACTGGTGGTTCAGCAATCTCCGGCTCAGCAGATGGAGGCTCGGGCGCTTCAGGAGGCAGGTCCACAAATACATCGTCGTCCGATCGAGGTGAAAGTTCGCCACCAGCTTCTTCTTCTTCAGCTTGATCTTCCTTGCTGTCATCGACTTGCTCGGGTGCTTCGTCGGCTGGGGGTTCGGGCACTGCAGGCGGAGTAGCATCTTCTTTCATAGCTTCATCCTCTGCTGGGGTTGGCTCGGGTCCTGCCGCCTCGCCACCCTCTTCGGGAGGATGTTGCGCAGGTGCAGACTCAGTACTTTCGGCAGCAGGCTCTGGAGTGGATTTTGCGGGAGCTTCGATTGGTGTTGCCCCAGGAGTTGCCTCTGCCGTGATGTCGGCAGGTGGTTCGTCACGCTGAGCTGCTTCAGATTCTTCAACGGGTGGCGGGTCGACAACAGCATCGGCTTTGTCTGCCTTTTGCTGCTCGGCTTCTGGTTCGGCGCTGGGCTCTGGTTCGGCGCTGGGCTCTGGTTCGGCGCTAGGCTCTGCTTCAGATGGTGCCGGCTGGTCAGCTTCGCCAGCTGGGTCGTCATCTGCGGTCGGCTGAGCATCAGCAGAAGGTGTTTCTGATATAGCGTGAGTGGCGATTAGCTAATGCACGCCTCGGCGAGCTTACCTGCGGATGGAGGCGCATCTGCTGTCGGTTGTTCTTCTTCCCCGCTCTCGGCTCCATCCTCGTCTGAAGTATCGTCATCTGTGGGTGGTGGTGGCACGGGATACCTCACTTTGTACTTTGGGATGAATGGCTGCGAGACGCTCTCTGGGTCGAGTGTGGGTGTCTTGGGCCCGCCTCGCGCTGGATGCACGCTGAGTCTGGGGTCCCGCCATGTTGCAAACGAGATGTTCTTGTAGCCATATTTGTCTCTCACTGCGTCCAGAGACATGGCTGCTTTGGCGAAATTGCTGGACTATCAATCGGGCTATCGGCTTCTTCGAGGCATCAATTCGTGGTGTGCAGAGGGCGTCGCTTCGTGCGGTGACATGACAAGTGGTGAGTAGAGTGGTGCTGTGTTGTGATATTTTGCTCACGAGAGGGTGGGATGACGTTGCAAGAAGAATTAGTTTGGGCAGACTCCACTGCTCACCATGTATCTCTGAAATGCGACATGTGCGATGCAGCAGGGTTGGGGCAACACCAAACGCCGATTCGACTTGGGCGGCGCGCGTGCGAATGTTTCCTCACAACGGAGGCGCAGGTTGACCTCGACGGACAGGTCGCCAGCCTCCACGTACCGTGTCGGGAGCAGAGAGCGAAGATGTGAGCATGAAGCATTCAGCGCGCAGCAGCGGTCCGACTGGAACCACGCTTCACGACAGGGCAGGCGTCGCTGCCCGTCGGGTAGGTGCTGACGAGACGGCATGGTGGCTAGCGATGCAAGTGCAGACCAGAAGGAAAGTGCTTTGGGCGGACGTGCAGCGGACAAGCATTGAAAGCATTTCCGATTCGCTTCGTGCCCCGTGGAGCCAATGCTGGTGCTTGCCTTGGGATTTCCGGAGGCTCCCAGACAGCTGCAGACATGTCCGACGACGGAAGCGCTGTCCAATGGCTGGTGCGACGCATTGCGCGGGCCGGACGACTGGCCTGTGACACAACGGGCACCCAATGGCGGGCGGGCGTGGGAGCTGGGGCGTGTGGTGGTTCACGAGTGAAGTCCAGTCGACAAGTCCGTGACGTGGCGCAACGAGAGCAGAGCAAGGGAGGAGCCGTCGTCGCTGCTGGCCCCCACTGGGCCGACCCGGGCGCGCCTTCCTTCCTTCGGTGGGAAAGGTACGTACAGTAAAGGAAGAGCACTTTGCATTGCATGAACCTGCGGCGATGCAGTGCGGGAGCGTGCATGTCTCTCCTGGAAATGACAGCTGCTGCAGCGATACGATGCGTGGGGGACAGAGCGATCGTGGTACACACGACAAGACATCTGCGCTGGTCGTACATGTCACTAATTCTACCAACCGTCATCTCGTCCATCACCTGGCATCGCCAAAGCATCGAAGAAGACACGTCCACGTAGCCTCGTCACACGTGTCCGACCCCAAGAACGCCGCTCCTCCACCAATGCTGAGCTCCAAAATCACCATGCTCTTCCCGCCCGGCCTGCCAGGACCCTCGCCGCCGTCAGCCGATGCGAATGCTGCTCACAGTCAATCGAGATGCCGCTGCTCTCACGCCAGGGAGTCGGAGCTGGGAACACTGCCGCGCTTTCGGCTGAAAGTTGAACCAGACTTGACTTGCACCTTCCGCGATACCGCGAAGCATCATGGCTCGTGATCGCACAAGGCCGTTGCGGGAAGACGCGGTCCATACTGAGACCTGCAACATTGCCCAAAGATTCCAACGAGGTGCAGTCGTCGTCGTTGACCGCCTGGAGCATCCAGCCAAACATTTCCATCGCGGATGTCGCCGCCAACCGGGACGTCGTTATTCTGAGACATATCTCTGCAAGGTGGTTTTGCGCCACCAGCCACTGCATGACTGCCTTCACACTCCGCGATCGGAAAGCGCTTTCGTGAACGTTTTCATGAAGGCCTGGACATGATCCGTGTCGATCATGGTATAATGCTCACCTCCAACCTCGTGGCAGCGGACATCCGATGCGAAGTCGTTCCACCGCCTCAAATGCTTCTCCAGCCACTCCTGCTTGCTCTGTGCAACCACGGCCAGGGGATGACAGTAGAAGACGTCCATCTTGGAGACTTTGCCGCCGGGCTCGTAGTCGCGAGCCATGGACTGCATCTCGTGCGCCAGATTTGCCCAATGATGGAAATTCGCCCGTGTCAGCGAAAGTTCACTGAGACGCTGTTGAGGTGCACTGTCGAAGATGGCCTTGACAGTCGATGCATGATCTGCTGGCCCTGTCCCTCCCGGATTGTCATCCAGGTCCGGATCATGGAGCAGCCCCAGGAAATGCCCAAGATGCAAAGCGCACGCTCGCCAGTCTAGCTGCCGCATGCGGAATTTGATATGCGGAGGTAAGTTGAAGCTGGCGAGAAATTCAACCTGATCGCCATTGCCATCATTGTTCAGTCTCTTCGCTGTCTCGAATGCCAGCATCGCGCCATAGCTGTAGCCCGCAAGTGCATATGGGCCATGCGGCTGTTGCTTTTTGATGGCGCGGTAGTACGTGTCCACTGTCTCCTCGATGCTGTTGAAGAACGTCTCTCCGGGATTGAAACCTCGAGCTCGGAGGGCCAAGACTGCCCGGTCTGTAACTTCCTTGGCCATGTTGATGAAGACCAAGACCTCGCCGACTCCTGGATGGAAGAGCCAGAGAGGTGCCTTGCTGCCTTGGGTCCGCAGCTTCACCACAGGATCATACGCAGCCGATGGCGCCTCTCCTTCAATCTCCACATCCAAATCCGTAACACTGTCTCTTCGCCTCCTTGGCTGAAGCTCCACTGCCAACTCTTCAATCGTCGAACACTTCAAAAGCTTGACCAAGGGAACTTCGGCCAATTCTAGACCAACCTCGATCTTCCGTTTCAATCGAATGAGCTGAATCGAAGTGATACCTAGGTTGAACCAAGGAGTCACAATGTCCAAGGTCGAAAGATCAAGGCTGTGCTCCAAAGCCTCTCGAAAGATCCGAAGTAGTCGTGCCTCCAGCTCGTTCCTTGGCTCGACGGCAACAGAGCGAGTCTTCGCAGCATTGGCCTGCTCATACGAGCTCAACTTGCCCTGCTCCAGAGCTCGTCTCAGTTTTCCTCGAGAAAGCTTGCCCAGTGTCGATTTCTGCAGAATGGTGTCGTCAACAGGCAGAACATACGGAGCGATCCCATGACTTCGCATGACACTCTTCACAATAGCGCCATTTGTCGCCTGTCTTTGGACGTCGTCCTCAGCCGAAGTCGGTAAGTAAAGGATTGCTAGACTTTCATCGCTTGTGGGAGTTGGTCGATACCCAAATGCAGCGAAGAAGCCGTCTTGCGCGCCACTGAGTGACAGAGCATTGAGTTGGCTATCCAGATCAGATGCCACGATGCTCACGCCATTGATTCGAATCTGATCTTTCATCCGCCCAACGAGATGCAATCGTCCAGCATCATCGATGATGGCCTCATCGCCCGTGTCGAACCAGCCGTCCTCGGTAAAAGCTTCTGCCGTCGCGATAGGGTTGTTGTAATATCTCGAGAAAACCATAGGCCCTCGAATCTGTAATATTCCACGCTGTCCAAGCTTCTGAGTTGAGTCCTCTTCCTGCTCAATAGGTTAGCCCGTACTCTCCCACCGCAATTCGAACTAGATACCACTCACCTCTTTCTCCCGTTGCCCAACAACCCTAACCTCAAACCCTCCAACCAGCTTCCCCAGCGATGCAAAATCCATCCCACTCTCCACATCCTTCGCAGGACACTCAACATTATACGTACAACCCGCACAAGTCTCCGTCATCCCAAACGCAGGCTGTAAAACTCCCGCCGGTGCCCCAAATTTCTGCAGAACCTCGTCGAGCTTCGCACAAAGTCTCACAGGATTTGCCTCTCCTCCTGAAACGAATTGTGTGAGGGTTGATAGATCAATCCCGTCCAACTCTTTTTCATCAGCTTGCTCAATGGATTTGAGTAATCCCGCGAGCAAGAAATTCGGCGCTACAGTCCTCGCTACGCGGTGTTTTGTTATCATTCGAAGCAAGAGCAGTGGGTCCGAGACGATGTCGGCTGGTTGGATGTGGATTTGATCGAGGTTGCGATGCATGGCGAGAAGATGGGTTTCGGTTAGGGCTGCGACGTGGTCCATTCCGATCCAATTCAATAAGGAGACGGAAGATTGCTCATGGAGTCGAGTGATGCTGTCTTTCCCGGCGATAGAGGAGAGGATTTGTTCGTGGGTGAGTTCGACGGCTTTGGCGTTGCCTGTACTTCCGGATGTGAGCATCAGAGCTGCTAGATCGGAGGGGTTTGGTGTAGGGATGGATAGAGGGTCGCTCTGGCTGTTTTCGCCTGTCTGTGCTTCGATGGCATCAATTGCGAGGAGTGATAGACTTGGGCAGACGGCGAAGTCTGAGAAAGTAGTCTGCCTTGTCAAGCATATCGGCTGATCGAAGAGCTTGTTCAAGTGATCCAGATGTTGTCGTCGTTGATCAAGGTCGTTGGGTAGTGGCGATGAGAGAGCTGGTATACATCCTGCAAAGAGGACCGACCAGAACCAGATAATATTATCAAGATGATCGCTAAAGTGAAGTAGAATGATGCCTCCTCTTGTGAAACCTCGTTGTCTTGCTAGCAACGAAGCTCTCCTCCTGCATTCTGAGAAGAGTTGTGAATATGTGATGCGTCGTGCTTCGACAGTATTGTGAAGAGGACAGGCAACGATGCCTGCATCCGTGCCATTCTCGGCACTCTGTCGCAACAAATCAAAAAGAGTCTGTACTGTAGAAGCCATATTTGATCATGTAGAAATTCAATAGATCGATGAGATGAACAAATCTAAACCGCGCCGCAGCATTGCAGTATTATACCATCCAACAACGACAAGGAAACCAGCTCGTCAGCAGCGGCCTATCTTTCGACACATCACTTACGCCCTCCTTCATCGTGGCCTACAAGCCGCCCACGAAGCCGTGATTCCGAGAAGGCATCCGAACGACTGGCCAGTGGCTGCCACATGGCGGCCTTCCTTTGTCTTGCGCACGTGGACCAACGCACGCCACCTTCGTATGGGCCATGAACAAAAAAGCCCAGAGCCCTTTGATCCAAGTGGGGAGAGAGACAAGAAAAAACGCGAATTGCTATCTTCAGCAGGCAATAGACCGCAGTAGAGTGGCACCAACAAGAGTCATCAGCAGCGTAGACTGCGCAGTACTCGAAGGATTCTCCAGTTGATTGGAAACTGAGCAACAAGTTGGTCTTCCGTCATATTCTTCGTAGCAGGTAGGGCTGAGGCGGCCGTTCCTGCATAACATTGCCGAAGTTTACCAACGAATCCTTCATGTGACACTGCGGCCTGGACCCCTTCGTATCGTATTAGCGGCCTGAGCCTGGGACGCCCATCCTTCAGACACTTTTCACTGCCACCATTATACTATTCGGGGCGTTTGTCTTGGAAGTGGAGACCTTTGCCTGCGGCTTTCAGCGTTAATACAAAGTGCCCATTTCCCGAGCCTTATTGTCGCTTGACTCAAAGCACTCGGTTTTCGGGGTCAGACGATCGATCGCAACAACCTTTGCTATGGCTACTTCATCAGAGACTTTTGCAAGCCTCCAGTTGCTGGCTGATACAGCGACCGGCACCACTTTTCAGGATGAATGCGAGCGCCGAAATGCTGTGCAGCTGGCGTATAAGCTGCTGGCCAATATTGAGACTCCATGGGAAACCATTTCTCGAATGTTGATGATCGATCCATTTGCGATTGCAGCGTTGAAGACGTTGATCGACTTGCAACTTTTCGAAAAATGGCAGCCAGTCGAAAGCGCCAAATCGTTGGACGAGCTTGCACAGATCACCGGCTGCGACTCCCGACTGCTCTGTACGCGATGCTTCGAGCAATTCCAATGACAGGCACTAACAATTCCCAGATCGTCTCCTCCTCACCATGGTCCCACATCACTGGCTCGAATACTGCCCAGAATCTCAGACCTTCAAACTCACACGCTTCACGCAAGCACTTCAAGACAAATCACTCGCAGCCGCGATGACTTTCCACGGCCATGTGGTTTCTCCTGCGGCAACCAAGATGCCCGAATTTCTCGCTGCAACGCAGTATGCCAACCCAGCAGATCCAGAACATGCCCTTTGGCGTTACCACTCGGGATCAGAGCTAGTGCCATGGTTCCAGCAGAATTCCGAAGCCTTCATCAGCCTGCATCACGTCATGCGACTTCGCGGTAACCACAGCGCAAAGTGGACACAATTCTACCCTTGGAAAGATGAAATCGTCGACCGCTTAGAACCAGGCACAGTGGCATTCGTCGATATTGGAGGAGGAGTCGGTCAAGATTCAGAAGCCTTGCGCTGCAAAGCCCCAGAAAGGTTTCCAGCTGGCAGCATCGTCCTGCAAGACCTCACAGAAGTCGTCGATCGCGCCGAAGCAGCAGGCGAGTCCATCGTCAGGACAAGTCACAATTTCTTCGAACCACAACCAGTCCTCGGAGCAGCCGTATATTTCATGCACCTGGTCCTGCACGACTGGCCGGATGAGGAAGCGAAGAGGATCCTCGCAAACCTCAAGCCTGCGATCAAGCGCGGGTATAGTCGACTGCTTATCAACGATATTGTGCTTTCGGCTAGCATGGACACCATGGTCTCTGCTAGTGATTTGCATATGATTATGAATGCCGCGCAAGAGAGTAGGTCCTGATCCGATTCGAGTTATGCCGAAAATTAAAAACTGACGTGCAATCAGGAACCAAGGAAGAATGGCAGTCGCTGCTCGAGAGCTCCGGGTTTCGTATCACGAAGTGGTACTTTTCGCCGCTGTCCGAACAGGCCTTGATTGAAGCTGAGCTTGCCTGAGTTCTCTGCGTGCGACTTGCTTTTGTGCGAATCTTGTGATACCCTTGCTACTGTGTAACTGTCTGTAGCAGATGAGCTCGCTGCAATAAATATACTTACGATATCAGACTTTGTGCTTTGCCAGAGTGGCTGGTTCAAAAGTTCTTTTTGAGACTGATACATAAACGCTTAGAGGAAGTATTTTACAAATGACCTATTCCAATTTCAGTTTCGACTAGCCCAAGGATTCATCCTGAAGAGCCGTTTAAGTCACCTGAGGCGACTGCTGCAACAATCGAGTTGACAAAGTCAGAGTTCGTAGGAAATACGCATCTAGTTCTGGCCGTTGGCCTCGATTGCTGCAAGTTGCATCTGCGCGAGAGCGCTCTTGATGAGGAGACCGAGCCTCTCACCACCGATGACATAGATCTCGGCGACCATCAAGTGGACGCTTACGAAGATAAGGCCGAGCTGCATGGCAGCCATCTTGACGTACAGCTTGATCAATCTCCATCGTGCAGAGCTGTCAAAAGACCTCCATGCTTGGATGAAGACGGCGCGAGAGCTGCCCTTAGCAGTGATGTCCACATTGCCGACAATCGCACTGCGATCGAAAGGAACAATGGTGTCTTGGTCCTCAGGAAGAAGCAGAGCTTCAATCCGGGTGAGAGTGACTGTCGCAGGCAGCAAAATGGCGAAAGCGACAAAGAGGCCAGTAGCTGGAACGGCCAAAAAGCGCAAGGCCATCCACACCAGCTTGCTGCAGTCATGCTTGGCGGCATGTGTGACCTGGCTGTGGTCGATGTCAGGCAAGCCCAAGGCGACAGCGACGATGAGTGGTAGGATCAGAGTCGCTTGCTGCGCCATAGCGAAGACCAAAGATGGGAGGAGAATGGCCTTGCATTGCTTGCGTGGAACAAAGCGGCGGTAGAAAGGCTGAGCTACGGGTTGACCGATCATGGTGTGGGTCCAGACCATGTGCAGGCGTGCCAGTCCAAGCGATGCGACAATGTACATGATTGCGCTGCCAAACAAACCCATACCCAGCAGTCCAGATAGGAAGTTGGTGATCAGGCTGTGCGCAAAGTGGTACACGACTGACACAGCAGCGCCTCTGAACCTCCCGCGGAAGCCGCCAATATTCGTGAGATGCCTGACAGATGCGCGGATGCTCGAAGTGACCGGCTTGTTGTTGATCAGTGTGACCTCGACGTCGGCCTCAGCCTCGGAGGGCATCAGCGGCTCTTTCTCGACCGGCGCGTCTGGCTCGTCGGCATAGGCGGGCGGTTTGTCCTGTACGATGGCAGTGGTGGTCGGCGACTCGATCATAGCGAGGCTGGCAATCACCTCGCCGACAGTGTACTTGATCTACTCGGTACTGGTCAGTTTGTGGCGCACGAGGGGTTCGGGGTGTCCGGGCGTACCGCTGCGATCATGAGAAGCGTGAGGAGACCAGTGACCATGACGGGCAGCATCTCCCATGGCTGCACCTCCATCTCCGGTCCTGCCTGGTCGTAGAGATTCGCATCGTGCTGCAGCTGGGACATGTGCTCCTGCACCGCCTCGTAGCCGCGCTTGGCCACATGGCCGAGAACTTGTCCGTGAATGCCGGACATGGTGATGATGGTTGTTGTGGTCAGTCGAGGGCGCGGTTGCGGGTGAGAAATGAAGAACAAGGAGAGGCCGCACGGGTGCGCAGTGGTCGAGAAGGGAGAGGCGAGGAGTGAGGTGGTGTTGGAGCAGGCAACAGGCGCACGAGGCGCAGCCCGGATGACGAAGTGTCGGATCCTTTGTGCCGGGCGCTGGCGCGGCTGTCTAGATCACTCACTTTTGACGCGCTTCGTGGTTCGTCCTAATCAAATCTCCCATGAAACGCACCGGTGAGCAGCGTCAATCCACGCCACTCGCTGTTGCCTGGTGGAGTCGAAGGATTATTGAGGACGCTCTGAATACGACTGTGCGGCCGCTGTGATAGTCCAGCTGTCCAAAACGGGCTGAGGAATCATGCAGGCAGGAAGTCAGCTCGAGCCGCCATTCCGATAGTGTGGCCTCGGTACTATAGGTATGCACTTTCTACAGTTCCGTTTCTATTCTGCAACGCCCTGTCTTGCATGTCTCGTCTCTCATCCAATCATTCGTAGATCGTACGTCCTCGTCTAGTCCAACGTATCCATATCTGTCTCAGCCCCGTATTCCAACACAATCCACTGACAGTACTTTTCGAATTCTTCCTGCCACTCCTTCAGTCGTTTCGCTCGCAGGCTCTTGCCAAAACTACCCTCCTTGACTTCTTGCTGCCATTGCTTGGCCGAACACTCTTCGTAGTTTGCCCATCGCACACTGTTCTCTGCCAGGCTGCCCAGTCCAGCCAGGCCCAGATTCTCCCAACCTTGTAGAGCCTGCCAGAAGTCGTGCGTCATGCCATTCATGCCATGTCCGAGGATTGCTGGATCGTCATTTGCCAGGGCACATGGCACGCCTCGTGCCAAAAGGCTGGGCAAATGATGTGACATGATGCTTCCAGTGTATCGAAGAACTTCGTTACTGACTGGGCAGCTCTCGACAAGAATCTTCTTCTCCTTGACCATGTCAATGAGTAATGGGTGTTTCTGCAATGAGACACCGTGGCCGATTCTTCGTGTGCCCAGAATGACTGCATCGAACAGATTCTCGTCTACTTCGTCACCATCGCCCAGCGTTTCTCCAGCGTGGAAGAAAAATGGAATGTCCACGCCTTCTTCAGCACAGCGCTTCTTGAACCAGAACAACTCAGGCAAGAGGTCTTGCAATGGCCGTCCCGCGTCCTCTTGCCCAACCAAATCGTAGCCCAGAATGCTATCCGGGAATGCGAGCTTGTGCTCGATGCACTGCTTCATGTCGTCAATAACATCTTTGGTTCCAAATTGCCGAATGGTAGTCCAGATCACGCTTGCGCCCCAGAACCCTTTGCCCTCTTGTGAGTTCTTAAATGCCTCAATTTCATCTTCGAGCACCTCGAACCAATACATGTAGTCCTCATCCGGCGTCTCTGAGCCATCCCTGTAGAACGGATAGCGGAAAACGTGCCTGATATCAACCCACCTCACGCCGTCGTCGTGCAGTCCCTTCAACATAAGGCGAATGAACTTCCTGAATACAGGCTCGTAGTGATGTAAGCTGACGAGAATTGGGAAGCAAGCCTTGAACCGGTCCCAAATGTCGCCAGGCCCCAAGTGGTGGGAGATGGCATCCTTTTGAGACAGTGACACTCTTGACTTGAGCCACTGCTTGAAGCCTTCAGCGCCACCATCGGGAAAGCTCTCAGCCGCAACAGTGATAGGGATCAAGTCATCTGGCTTGTACGACTCGGACCAAATAGGAGGCCCTTCTGATTGAGATTCCTTCTTGGCGAACTTGAATATGAAAGGTAGCATATGATCTGTGCGAATTTGCGCAGTGTGCATAGAGTGTGAAGCTGTTATGCAGATCCCGGGTGTTGTGAGTGCAGTCTCTGCCAACCAGTCGAGGTCACCCATGGCGTCCAAATGGCAATGCAGTAGCGCACCCTTTGGCATCTTCCTCACGATTTGCCATAGTTTACTGGACTCCATACGCTCCTTTGCCAGAGAGAACATCATACCGGGGTAAATAGGCTGGTCCGTCGTTTTGGCAAGGTCATCTTCGAACCCTGGCTGCCAAAGGGTATTCTGCTCTGAGAAACGGATTGCAGCCACGATTGCAGCGGCTTCATTTTGCATAGGGGTCATGCCTTCTCGGAAAATGTGATCACTGCGGCGCTGCTTCTCCTGGGCAATGAGCGCGTCTCTGCCATCGAGATACTTCTGGATGAAGGGCTGGTCCATAGTTGGCACTCCCTCCTTCTCTGCCCACTCCGCGAACTCTCTCCGTTCACGCTCATCTTCTGTCTCTGAATCGCCATTGCTGACATGCAGCTGGTCCATTGCTGCCTGTGCGTCCTTGACAGCCTCGTCGGACATCTTGATCTCGGAGAGACTGCCAAATGACAAGTTTCTGTCGATGTTGTTTGCACAATGTCCTGGAAAGGAAGGTAGTCAAACAGTTGAATCGGCAAGTGGAGACAGGCGATGTTGGTTGCCAAAAGTAGTGGGTTCAGCTGGAAGTCACTTCCTGGTCGGCAAATACCACTGAGCACATCCTAGCTCTTGTTACCTGAGGCACAGGCGGGCACACCATTGATTGACTACAAGAACTTCATTCCTGCGACACCACCTGAGGGAGAAGCTGGTGCCCGCGCTCCCTTTCCATACGAAGCCACCGCGCGCCAAGCTTGCGCTGACGTAGCACCTGAGCCGAGAGCATTGGGCCCAGAACAATATAAGAACCAGATTGCCCAGTCTGAGAGTTCGGAACACCATTATCAAACATGGCATCTTTCCTGACGTCTGCAGTCGAGAAGCTGAACCCATTCGCAAAGCGTGAGCGAGACGAGGACGACCATGGAGAAGCAGTTGAGGTTGACTCTGTCGCTGGCGGCGGTCATGCATCTAGAGTCTCCAAGATCACGAAAGAGCAGTTGCGGGTCAGCCATGCTCTCAAGATGTTCTTGATCAATGAGAAGATCCTCACGCCACAGGATGTGAACTTGAATGTTCACGGGGCCGAGAATTCGGGAGCCCTCAAGGAAATGCTGGACAATCCACATATCCATGTCCCAAGAGAGGTCACAGACCGCAGTCACCCTCTTACGGAATATTTCATCAGTTCAAGCCACAATACCTATCTGCTAGCCCACCAGCTCTATGGTTCATCTTCTGCTGTGGCGTACGAGACAGCACTGGTAGCCGGCTCGCGATGTGTGGAAATCGATGCTTGGGACAACAGCGACGACGAAGATGAGCCTAAGGTAACTCATGGCTGGACTCTAGCTTCCCGGGTACCTTTCCGCGCTGTTTGCGAGACCATCAGAGATGTGGTGGACAAAGAAGCGAAGATGCCACAGGAGACATCTTACGCCTCTGCCCCAATCCTGATCTCACTTGAGAACCATTGCGGCGACCATGGGCAAAAGCGACTTGTGAGTATCTCACTTGTAGTGTCGGAATGTGTGATCTCTGCTGATGCTGACTGGCTCAGGTGCACATCATGCGCGAAGTATGGGGCGATCGTCTACTCAGCAGCGAAGTCCGGGCTGAAGGCACGAGGGAGCAGAACAACTCCGGCGAGCATGTTGACCTAATTGAACTGGGCTCGAAGATTGCGGTCATCGTCGAATACCATCTTCCAGACGAAACAGAGTCCGATGACAGCGATGACGAGGAAGAAGACGAACAAGCCAGGATCGACCACGAGAAGTGGCGCAAAGAGAAACGAGAATGCGCACAGGGCATCATCGTTCCGGAGTTGGCAGAGCTCGGTGTGTACGCACAGTCTGTGAAACCGGCGAACAACTCCTGGTATGAGAGCGTGCTTCAAGACGGCCCCCCTCACCACCTGATCAACGTTTCAGAGTCTGGTCTGATGAAGCTGGATCTACATCTAAACGGGCCTAGAATCAGTCAACACAACGCACAACATCTTATGCGAGTCTATCCCAAAGGCACTCGCATTTCATCCAAGAATTTGAACCCTGTGCCATTCTGGGGAGTCGGCGCGCAAATTTGCGCTTTGAACTGGCAAACATTCGATGCCAGTATGCAGTTGAACGAGGCCTTGTTCAGTGGCAGCGATGGCTATGTCCTAAAGCCCGCTGCTCTGCGAGCAGGTGGATCTGGAAAGCTGAGCACCGGCAGGAAGAAGCATCTTCGTTTGCACGTTGCTGGTGCCACAGATGTGCCTGTTCCGAAGGATCGTGATGCAGATGATCCCATCAAACCGTATGTGACTTGCACACTCGAGCATCCAGACTCAGTCGACAAGCCACCAACGAAGCGGAAGACGTCAGCGTATAAGCAGCACACACTCGGCATTCTGCATCGTGGGGAGCAGCCACCTCCGACCGACCCGTTGTGGAACGAGCAATTGGAATGGGACTACGAGGAGAATGAAGTCGTCTTCTTACGAATTCTCATCAAGTCGGATGACAAATTTGCAGTCAATCCGAAGCAGTGCGTTGCGGCGGTTAGGCTGAGCTACGTCAACAATAATCAATGGGTGTTTGTTAGAATGCTGGATCTGAAAGGGAAGGAAACTCACTCTACTCTCCTGGTTAAGTTTGAGATCACGGACGCCTAGAAGAGGTCCGGAAGAAGGCGCAACATGGTCAAGAAGCTCAGTCCAGAGGCTGCTACAGGACTCTTCGCAGAGGTAACGACCGGCTGCTCGCATCTGAAGATGTGAATCAATCGACAGCAGGCTTGACCACGAGATTCTTATCTCAATGGAACATACGGTCTGCGGGGCTGATCAAAGCCGTCAGCAGATTGTACCCGTGTCTCACACATTTCAGTTCCGCCTACTGCGCCTCTTTCCTAGGCCGAAAATCAGTGAACGCCTTTTATTTTCGTAGCAAGGCTTGTACTTTAGCGATCGCTGACCACACCTCAGGAAGTTCCTACGGCCCAATTTTGGCCGTACTTGAGCTCGTGAATTGCGAGGTCTCTTCAACTTCAGGGAAAGGTGTCCTTTGTGGCCATCTAAATCTGTCCCCGAGTGCTGGACCAACTGTGGCTCTCCTGGAATGCAAAAATCCGCCTGACGTCGGCTGAAAGATTCATGCTCTCGCCACACCATACCATGCGCCTGCATTCTGCCGACAGCCTCCTCACTTCCGCTGTACAAAATATGTCTGCGTACGCAGCAGGTCCCGAACGAAGAGCTTCAGACCTGACCTAGCAACCACTCAATTCAACTGCAAATATGCTCTCGCTTTCATTCCTCGCCCTTTTCTGCGCGGTCCTGACAGCCCCATGCGACGCGCGACACATGCATCGCTTTCACATGCACCACGAACATCGTCGCCAAGTACCATCTGTGACAGTGACGAGCGAGAACGTCCCCCCAACCACCGAATTTGCATCACCTTCTATCACCGCAGGCGATGCCGCCATCGAGAACATACAACAAATCCAAAACGGCCTATCCGACTTGCCTGCCAATCTGCTATCATTCGTCCAGGCCGTCGAGGCTCGACTGGAAGATATGGAGAGCATGCTGCTACAAATGATGGGCAGCACTAGTGCGGAGCAGACAACGCTACCCACAACGTCAACAGATACACTGGCACTCGCAAGCACACCTGCAAGTCTCGAATCGCCTACAACTATACCAACCTCGACCGACTCAAGCCCAGCGTTCTATTCCTCGCCCAGCTCGACTCTTGCGGGTATCATACCGGTGGTGCCAGTAGAGTCAGCATGGAATACCACAACTCACACATCAAGAGTGACATCTACATGGATTCAGACGCTTACAGTACCCGAACCAACAACAACAAGCACTTCATCGGAAGTTTCCCGTGGCTTGCCAAGTGGTTCAATCACGAATTCTGCGAACTGGACAATGCCGTATATTTCGAGCCGCGGCTCAGCAGTCTCGACTCTTCTGTCACGAACTGCAAGGAGTGTTATGAATGCATCTGCACCGACTGCCGTGGAGAGGTAATGGGATCTTGGGACCGCCTAGCAAGGAGTGAAAGGTTCGCCGCTCTCTGCAAATTGTCGCTTCATCGCACATGTTTCACAGTCCACGGTTTGCAGAATCGGACCGCAACATGGTTTCATCCATGCAAATATACAATTGTACATAGCAAACGATACCAATGACACTAAATGAAAGCCCCAAAGTTCCAAAAGCCTCTCCGTGGAAAGCGCGGGGACTTTTTAGCGCCAGAATGGCGCACAGCACGTGGCAGAAAACAAAGATCCACTCCGACGAATCACATTCCTCGCCGCACAAAGCATGCAATCTCGATTCGGCAGTTCATCGCGCAGCTGTGCAGCATTGTGCAGAGAAAGAATCGTACTTTTGCGTCTCCACTCTTCCAACGAGGTGTAAAAGTACGATGTGGCGGTCACTGTGACTTCACTAGCTTCGGGGCGTTTTCTCTCTCCGCACTTCGAGTGTTCTACATACTATCGGTTTGCTGTCGCAATATCCAAGTGAGTACATGTTCCACTTCCATTCGGGTTTCTGTGTCTGGCCAGACTCTTTCGTCGATTCTGCGAAATCTGGCGACTGGGTCGCTTCGTGTTCCGAGAAAGGACTGGAAATACTGGAGGCCATAGCAAGTGGAGCTTTGTGAACACGCTGTCGCCGCTCCTTGCAGTCAAGAATTCCCCAGAGTTCAAAAGAAAAGCCGGAGCCAGGCTACAATGCTCGCATGGCTCTACGGCTCTCCTACCAGGCCGCCCATTTTTCTACGACTCCGCAGCTCCAAGACCTTCATCATCGTCGTTGTAGCTTCGGCTGTCTTCACTGATGTCTTTGCCTATGGAATTGTCGTTCCCGTGTTCCCCTTCGCTCTCACTGAAAGAGCAGACATTCCGGAAGACCAAGTCCAACGATGGATCTCCATATTTCTCGCTGTCTACGGCGCCGCGCTGCTGTTCGCCTCTCCAATATGTGGCTGGATGGCTGATCGCATGAAGTCGAGACAAATGTCATTCTTGCTCGGTCTCTTGGCGCTCGGAGGATCGACGGCGCTATTGTGTGCGGGTCGAAGCATTGGAGAGTTTGCGGCGGGAAGAGTATTGCAGGGCGTCAGTGCCGCAGTTGTTTGCGTGACTGGTTTAGCACTGTTAGTAGATGCAATGCCGGAGGAGATTGGCGCTGCGATGGGATATGTCGGCCTGGCTATGAGTTTGGCTGTGTTGTTGGCGCCTCTGCTGGGCGGCATTGTGTTTGCCGAGGCCGGATACTACGCCGTCTATGCGATGGCGTTTGGCCTGATCGTTGTGGATCTGGTGCTCAGGTTGGCCATGATTGAACGCAAAGTAGCGAAGCAATGGTTGCCGGATCTTGATGTGCCGGAAAGTTTGGAGAAGACCGAGTCGAACAAAGTAGACGGGGCCCAGGAAGGACAAAACGCAAAAGCTGTTGGCGGGCCGGAGAAGCAGTTCGCTGCGAGAGCCGATTCTAGGCCATCATCCCTCATGCAACGGCAGCCAAGTAATGCGGCTGAAGCAGCAGTTCCCCTCAATGCGCCGACCGCCGTTCAAAGCATCGTCGCCAAGTTGCCTCCAATGGTTTTCCTCTTCGGGTCTCGACGAATTCTTGCTGCGCTCTTCGCCACAACAATGCAGTCATCGCTGCTCACTTCCTTCGACGCTATCTTGCCGCTGTTCGTAAAGAACACATTCCAATGGGACTCGATCGGAGCCGGTCTCGTTTTCTTGCCCGTCGTCTTGGCGTCATTTCTTGGCCCTGTGGTCGGAACACTGGCAGACAAATATGGCCCGCGATGGTTGGCAACAGCTGGATTCATCCTCTCTTGCCCTTTCTTGATTTTGCTGAGACTGGTGGAAGAGAATAACATCAACCACAAAGTGATGTTGTGTGCCTTCCTGGCATTTATAGGTGTAGGGCTGACGCTAGCATTGGTGCCTCTTATGGCAGAAATGTCGTATGCAGTCGATGCCAAAGCAAAACGGCGGCCGCCAGGGTTCTTCGGAAAGAATGGTGCTTACGCTCAAGCTTACGGTCTGTTCAACATGGTAAGATAACTACTCAGCAGTTTTTGACTTCGCTGTGCTGACTTCAATGACAGGCCTGGGCTGCCGGCTCAATGATAGGACCTCTTTTGGCAGGACTGGTGGTCGAGGCTCGAGGTTGGGGTACGGCAGTCTTAATCCTTGGGTGTGTGAGCATCGTCACCGCATTACCAACGGCTATCTGGACCGGTGGCAGCATCTTCAAGTCGAAGGAGTCGCACAAAGCCGACGTAGTGGACAGTGTCGAGGGCAACGGTGCCCAGTCTCCAGCATAATTGCCATTAGATACGTCTGACGGCGAAGCGCTGGCAGTTGAGACGAGAGATTCTTCATCGCTTCCACTCCAGTTCTAGAACGCTCTCGACATCAGTCTTCAGTCTGTCGTGATCGGTCATATTGTGGCCTTTGCGTCTGATGTAAAATTGACGGACGTCGCCAGTCGGCGTTTTCTGAGCGTATTCCAGTCGCCAGCTGATTTTTTCTTTGATGGAGAGTTTTGGTCGAACCGCGCCTAGACTGAACAAGAACTGCTCATCATCGTGTTCAAAAGTGCCTTCGACGCGAGCGAGGTCAAGATGATCGGCACCTGCGGGATAGTGTGCGACGCTGTACCCATTGGTAAGGACAACATTCTCGTCGAAACGATAACGCTGAAGAAAGCAGTCGGCTCCACAAATGTCCGCCACGAGGTGTCCATACTCAACAGGGTAGAGGTGCCAGCTATTGTAGTGGTGCAAGCTGAGTAAAGGTCTTGGTACGGCCTCGTACCATCCACTTGCATCCACATGAAAGTCCAGTTGATGCAATCCGGAGAGCAGAGTCAGCTGAACAGGAGGCGAGGTGTGGCTATATATACAGAATTTGTAGAGCTCGTCTCCTCCAAAGCCGTTTTTGACACAAGCATCGAAGTTTTCATGAAGCACGTCGAGCAAAGGTCCAGAGAAGAAGATACCAGCACCACCGTAAGCCATGTAGCCGTGTTTCTGCGCAATCTGAGACCAATCCTCTGACATTGATCCAATATACCAGGGTTTCGAGGGGTCGTAGGGCTGCAAAGCGTGGAGGACTGCGGGCAAGGATGGGAAAAATGTGTCCTCATCGATGACTGCGAACCACTTGTGATGCAACTCTCGACGCCGGTAGAGACATTTGACAATGGCGAAATTTTGTTGCGCATGATCGGCACCATTTCCTGCGCTGCCCACCTTCTCATGCAGCAGCACAGCGTCAATCCCAGCCGCTTCAGCGAGCATCTGAACCCTTTCCATCTTCGCCGGGTCTTTATGGTCTCTGATGTTGACGACCAAAGACGCCTTAGTATTGGCTAGCCAACGAGCCAACTGCGGTATAACTTTTTCAAACCGGTGTAGTGATGTCGAGGCTCCAAGAAGCAAGCGAGAAGTATCGATGTTTTCGAAGGAGGGTTCGTTGTACTCCACCATTGCGGGCTCGCCTCCGTTCTCCGAAGCATGTTCTTTCAGGTGGCAGTCTTCATTATCGAATCGAACAGAACCAAACGCTGGGATCAGCCTCGTATCGACTTTGATAGGTGATCCTTGGCTGTTGATAGGGTTGTTGACAGATCGAGACCGGATCACGCGCCGCGCATATTTGATCGTAGGAGGAAGGCTCAGTGCTTCGCGCACATCGTCGAGGAACGCGCAGTCAGTAGAAATCTCGACTTGAGTGAAAGCGTTGAAATCCAGTCGCGGCGCCTGTCGTCCAGTTGCGATCCACCCTATCAGTAAGAGCATGGACGCCGCCGTCGCAGCCAGTATAAAGCGGATCGCGCGTGCCATACCGCCAGGCAGGACGGGCGTCGCGCCCACCGTGGCAACCTTGAGGCGCGCGCCGTACAACAGAAAGGCGACGAACGCTCACCCGCGCTCCGTAACCTGGAACCTCAGCTGGCGTAGAGGTGTGATATTTCGTCAACTTTAGAAACAAATATGCTTCGACGACTGTTGCAGGCTGTGACGTCTTGGCCAGGGACTCTCAATCCCTAGTCCCGCCTACAGCATCTCTTGCGTCCTGTGAACGACTCTCCTTGCTTCCCTTGCTCGATCCTTGCACAGTGAACCTCACGCAAGGCAAGCGTCGCGGGTCCATGTTGAAAGGAGAACAGTGTCCTCAAGTACTCAGCAAAACGGAAGACCAGCCAACAGCCAACGAGCTGTGCAGATGGCTGTAGCCACATCATCATCGGAGAGCTTCACACGCGGCCCCTTGATCATGCCATCGCTTCTGCTGTTGAGGGATTTGAATGCCACGCCTGGCGGAAAGGCGCCAGAACGGCAGTTTTCATGGCTGTATTCGGACGCAGAGCATCATATCGATCGCAATATGCTTCTGGCCGCGAGAGGGCATTGTGCGACTTGTCCCAACTGTTTTCCATTGTTGCGGTGGTGATCGGTGTGGGCGGCAATGGCGCGAGGAAATAGAGTTGTGTGCTGCTGCTTCCGCGTCCGCGCCCGTCGTTCGTCGCTTCCCCGACCCTGTTTCTGCCTTGGAATTTGGATCACTGATCTTCTCAAGCGGCTGCGTTGGCCAGGAAATGCGGCGAGCTGACTACAATTGTATGTGAGGCTTGCAATTCGGCTGATTGTGGCATGGATGTGACGGTGGCCCAGCGGGCGACGAACTTGACACAGCGCCAGCAAAGGCAAAGATTCCACCGAGCGGCCGCCGGCCATTCGCCGCGGTGCACCTCATCAAACATGGCCGTTGTGATGACATGGTTCCGAACCTCACTTTTCCCTCGACCTTGTCCCCGCGACAGCCCGTCCCTCCCCTCTGCTGGCCTCGAGGATCAGCGCCCTTGTTCTCCTCGTACGGCATCCTCAGCGCTGACGCTGGCGGCACCGCCCCATCCTCGCTATAGCAATACCCCGGTACAGCTTTTCTGCAAGACATTGGCCATGCCATCACGGCCGCCAGCGGCAGACCGCATGGCTTCGTATGGATGTGTTGGTTCCAAGGCGCTGAGTGGCCCAGCGCGTGTAAATCTTGCCCTCTCGTGGCCATTGCAAGGGCTGTAATGTTGCATCCGTCGCGGCACGGCTTCTATACGACTCGTTCGACTGCACCAGAACGTGCTAAACTGGCTCGATCAGATCTTCAAACGAGGCACGAGTAGATCCTCGCCTTGTGCAGTATTCTCTGCGACCATGGTGCTTCTGCATTGACCTATACCTCAGCCTTATCATCCCATACTCCTCCGAGATTGGAGCAGACACTCTGAACGCCAGCGGGCGGCCGCATGCCTTCATCTATTTGACCTCTCCGATTACCAAGCGGATTCTCCGCGCTTGAGTCTATGCCCACCATAAGTCTGTGCCCACTGGTACGATCAGGACCCGAGTGATCGGATCGAATGCTTGCGCACCGAGACCCAGCAGCCACATCACACGGCACATTGGCCCGCACAAACATGGGCACGACTATACGTCAAAGGCCTCCTCACAGGACAAGCCACGACGGAAACCAGCGGATGTCTGCAAATCTCGTATATTAAAACTGAAGTCAGTTGTCTCAAACCACTTGCTGGTCACCTCTCAGGTGGAAGCGACTTGCACCCTAGACCAATCCAAGACTGCGTGCAATCTCTAGTCCTTCACTGTGGAGCGACCAGGCACTCGGTAACCATCTCAAGCCTTTGTGGCTGCCTCAGACCATCAGCCTGTCTTCACGCGATATCACTGCCAGGCAAGTATAAGCATGGAGCGAGTGTCGTAGCATCTGCTGCGTACAACGTACAAGTTCGTGAGTCAGCTCAATCTCCGCAATCAGCACATCATGTCGCCAGCATCATCGGCCAATGACAGTCTCTGGGCATTGATGCAGCCGAATTTATGCTCAGATCGATATCACAACCCCCATGCGCACAAGATCATTCGATTTTCCGATCATTGACAAATCCTTGCAATCGAGACGTAGAACATGGCTGACATACGAGAGAACTGTCAGCAACATATCACACCTGACGACAACGCTGCGAGTCTCGAAACTCTGCCCAACACTAGACAATAGTTAGCTTTTCTATTGGCAACAACCACAGGTATATGAGCCACATGCCTGACCGTAGCATCGTTATCGACATCTCGATCTTTGAATGAACATCTCCACGATGGAACAACAATTGGATAAACCATCTCCTTCGTCTACGCAACGGCTTGCAGCTATACGCACGTCGTCAAAGATCAAATCGCGAGTCGTGTCCAGTCCAAGCTCTACCATGTTAGTTCGAGTGTGATGTTTCAAGTAGACAATTACGACGCCACAACTGCCACAACGTCCGAACTCAATCTGTCAACAAGCCATCCCTGTAGACCCACCGCAATTTTGCCCAAGGCACGCACCTCACTGCCAAGCATAGCAAGCCAGACCAGCGACATATCAGAATTTTGCATACTGCACGATCAACTCATCGCTGATGTAAGGGTCTCAACCTGTGGCTGTCACTGCGACAGCTCTGAGAGATACCGGAATTACGGACAGCTTCTGGCACAGTACAGCCTCCGCATCTTTGCCCCGAATATTTTTGGCGAGCATCTTCGTTAAGCGACTCAGCTTACTATCTCTGCTGCATTCCATATCTCACGAACACCGTGCAGCCATTTTGACAATGCCGGAATGGGATGGCAGAGTCTCTGCCACTGTTCCAACAGTTCCAGATGAGAACCAGCTTTCTCCAAGAATCCAGGCTGCACCGTCTCAGTGGTACCTGAATACAAGAAGACTTTGCAGTGGTGGCATCAGCGCCGAAAGTCACGGCACACCAGTGGTGCGAGCGAGATCATCTCGACAGCCATGTCACCCCGAAGCGGCAACACTGCCCCGAGCTAAAGTAAGTCCTCTCCAAACCCCAAAGAGCACTTTCCCCTGGCGACGACCAACGTAACATGATGAGATAAGAATACAACAAAACATGATAGGAAGAGTCTGACCTGCATTCGCGGGCCTGATTACATGTATATATCTGAAAGCACGATTGCGTTAGCACCTGTCTTTGATCTTGCGGCTTGGAGGGATGATCGCTAACATATCTCAGGTGACCAGAATGGCGATGACGATGCCACTCACGAGTGAAGACAGCATCACATCGTTGCGAAATGCCGTCGGAGACCATCAATACGATCAAAACGTGCGTGCAAATTGTCATGTGCTGAGCTTGGCTACCACTTATGCCCGTCTTCTGCGACGTGATGTTTGCGGCCAGGATCATAGTCATCTCGTTCCGGCACATGTCGTGCACAAGCTGGATATTGTCGCTGGTGGTATGCCAGTCGGCAGCAATAACATGCGGCAGATGGAAGGAGGCAAGGTGAGAAATTCAAGAAGCTGGTCTTAATCGTATGTGCTGGTACATTGACTTCGTCGTCGTCGTAAATCCGTCACGCTCGCAGGCATCTACTTGCCGCCGAACCAGCTCGAGATGCCGCTCTTGGCCTTGCTGGCACCCTACAACCTCGTCAGCACATATTCGAGTATAGAAGCCACCGACAGCACCTCATTCGGCAGTGTCATCGCCTCCCGCCCACTTGTAGCCTTCGCGGCCGGGCCTGCAAAACAGTTTACCACTCACCTCGGTAACCTTCTGATCGAATTGGTCGATCGCCTTGTTCGCGTTCGCCTGCGCGTCCTTGGCTGCGCTGTTCAGCGTGCTCTGGGCATCTTTGCGGTATTCCTCCAGCTTCGCGTCCACCTTTGACGCCTCTTGCTTGCCGTCTCGGACGAGCTGGTTGAATTTGCTCTGGGCTTGCTCACCATAGAGCTCTGCATCCTTCTTCGCTTCCTTGGTCGAGCCAGGCAGATGCGACTTGACCTCGCGAGAAGCCTTTGCGGCGTCGGCTGCGTGTGATCAGGATTTGAAGCTCTAGTAAAGAGGTCAGATGAAGCTTACCTTCGACTTGCTTCTGTGCGACCTTTGGATCACCGCCAGCGGTGTACAGGTAGTAGCCAGCTCCTGCGAGGACAGTGCCTCCGAGGATGGTGACAGCGCGGTTGGACATGGTTGCCTAGAGCTGGGCGATGGGATATTGAGGGCAGGTGAGGATGTGAATGGGTAGACAGGTCGATGAGGTCGAGCGGTTGTTACTGTGTAGTCGGCGCTGGATGAGGAGAAGGAGCAACAAAGCAACCAGTCGAGCTTGCCGCTGTGCCCAATGATGCTTCGTGCAGCCTTCACGCGTCGTAGCTACGTCACTTCCCAGTCTGTGATCGCATGCACGCCAAGCCGCGCTAGTTCCATGGAGCAGGAGGCGCGAACCTGTTCAAGGTCTGTGAGACGAGATGCGAGCCTTCTCTACCAAAACACCACATGTCTGCGCCATGAACATATCGCTGCACGATCGCGGTCGAACATGAGCTCGTCGGCGTCGCCAGGCAGCTCGTCCGCAAACCCCACCCCGGCTTCTCCATCGACAGCGCACCGCCTTACCTCGCTGGCGGAAGTCCTGCACGGCCACACACGAACGACTGGGGACGACGCCAGCAGCCATCAGCCCATCACGCTCATTAACAGGTGACCACCTTCTTGTTCGATGCATACATCCTTCTCTACATTTTCTTGTATATTTAATCCTATAGCATAATGTCCGAAACTTCTCATTCCTCCCTCGCCCGCCTGCCCAGTCCGACGCGGATCAAGGCTGAGCACCACATTGTCCTCGTGGACCGCAGCATCGCTCGACAAGCCTCAAATCAACCCTCAGATGCTGAAGTCAGTGATAGTGAGGGCTCCAATGCCACACCGAACCGAGGTTCGCTGTACAAACGCATGACCAATACTTCGACCGGCCTCCGACAGACAGCTCGCAATACATACAACAAGCAGAAGTACGCAAAGTATGGTCAAGACCGGTACCATGTCGAGGAACCCGCGCACGAGCCGATCGATGAATCCAACGCCCCAGTCGTACCCGAGTCTGTTCAACAAGCGAGCGCCAGGCAGAAGAGTTACCTGGATCGCGCTCAGTCTACTTTGCAGGCGAAGAGAGATCAGCTGCTGAAGCGCAAGAAGACCCTCGGGAAGAGGGATGAGCAGGACACGGTCATTGATGTCCTGTACGAGAACCAGCGCGGCATGTTTCTCTTCGGCATACCAAAGTACTCTTCGGCTTCACTGCTGCCTAGTGATCCAAAGCCATGGCAAAACGGACAGTTCCGTACTGCGGCTGTCGATATTCGCAATGCTCAAGTGCCGGATCCGAGCTGGGAGTGGACGTGGAAGAGCTGGTACGTGGATATGAGTCGTGACGTGGACGAAGAGGGATGGGAGTACAGTTTCGCGTTCGTTGGCAAGAAGGGACAAAAGTTTGCATGGCATGGCAACCATCCTTGGTTTCACAGTTTCGTGCGTCGAAGGCGCTGGCTGAGGATGAGGAAGCGAAAAGACACCGTGCACCGTACGCAGGAAAGAGCTCACGAGTTCACATCGGACTACTTCACCATCCACCCAAAGATGGTGCGTGACGATCAGGATAGGACAAGCACTCTTGTACAGACCAGGTCAAAGCTCGAGCCCGTGCTCGATGTCGACAAGATGGAAGTATTCACAATCGCAGATCTTTTCCTTGCTCTCCGCAAGTCGACTGTAGATCGGGAGAAGATTGGTGCTATCAAGAGATTCACAGATGGGGGCGGTGATGAGCTGTACTACTTGAGCGAGTCAATGGAGGACATCATGAAGAGCCTGTTCTTTCAATCATCCCGCCGACAGTTGCTAGATGATCTGATCGCGCGACATGACCAGCTGCGAAATGAGCAGCAGGAACTTGAATCTCATGACCACCATGACGAAGATGAGAAGCAGCAGGAACACGACCGCAAATCGAGGCATGCTGCGAATCTGCATAAAGCCATACATGCTGCTGAGCAACAAGTGAAGAAGCTAGAATACTGGAGCGACATCAAGAACTTTACCAACACCGATGCAAAAGAGGAGGCACACGATGAGCCGCGTTTTAAAAACAAGCAGCGAGCAAGCGAGGGCGCTCCAAAATTGCCGTCACGTACTGTGAGCAGCAACTCGGTCGCCTATGATGATCTGGACTCTGCCACGCCCAGCCAGCACAAAGATGTGTGGTTCGAAACTTCATCGAGGCTCACGAGGAGCTCAAAGGGTAAAGAAAGCAGCGGGGATACTACAGAACCCGATCGCTTCGTGACTGCACCAGAGAATCCCCCGGACGGCGAGAAATCATCACAGAACACAAATGCTTCCAAAGGCAAAGGCAGATCACCCGCGATCGGCCTTGACGGCGTCGCCGAAGAGATCGAAGCCGAAGCCGAGGAGGCCCGCGATGCAGTCGATGCACAGCTGATCTCTCAGGCTACAGGGTCGAAACATAATGGCCAGCGACGCAGTGTGCAGATTGTCGAACCGATCGCGATTGATAACTCTCTCAGTGAGCATGGAGATGAGCACGGCGCAAACAGCGCGCAAGCTGACTAGCAGGTCTAGACGGCGACCAATACGACAGCGAACAAAACCAGGACCAGCGCGTGGGGTCGCCGATTGACAGAGAGGCTGCCAAAACACCTGACAGTGTGAGGAAGTTTATGGTGGAAATGCGGAAGCCCAAGAACTGGATTGACCAGGCTTTTGGGTGATGGAAATGAGGCGGAATAGAGACATCATCTATATACCGGCGGCTCTCGATTTCTTATGGGCCCTGCTTATGGGTACACAGCGACGGCGTTTCATGTGAGGGAAAAGCGGGCAAAGGCTGGCGATATACCCATTTGAACTTTGGGAAGCATGGATGGCGACAGTACAGCATTGATGAGAGACATATTCATATGTATGTCAGTCGAAAATGAACACTTTTGGAGTACTTCAGCCCTTTGAAAGTTCAACGGCGACTTTCTGGGAGTCATACTGGAGAGTGTTGACTGGGCTTGTTGTGATTGGCTCGCTTAGCAGCTGTTCGTCTGGACTTCACATGCAGGTCGAAGTGAAGCTCGCGCAAACAACACCACCTTGACTTACCAACAGAAATCATGATTGAATCTAATGGCACTAATACTGCTCATCCGCTGAATACTCTTTCCAGAGACCAAGTTGATGTCCCCAGGATGTTCTCACTTCACCACTTCCTGGCAACTCGATGCGCCGAATGCTGTCTGCACAAGTTCCTGTACTCAAAACGGCCGGACAGACACGCGAAGTCCCTGACGCGCGTATCAAGATGCTGGGTCAGGTATCTACCAAACTCGAAAGCAAGCGCGTCGATATCATATCGACATCTCCATGGCCGAACAAGATTTTGCGATGTTTGCTGATGTCTCATTTGACTTCACCAGTCACGCCCGAGGCAGCAAGGCATTCGTCCACGAGATCGCCCATCTGAAAGGCTCACGTCTGTGGCGGCTGCTACCGAATCGCGTGTGCTTGATCATGTTGCCATCGACCTGCACGCAGAGCCATTGTCGCGCACAGACGAGACGACCATTGACCAGCCACCGGCCTTCAGTTCCGCACAATGGCGGGATCCACAATGCAGTGCGCACAATAAGCTTCGATTTTGGCGTACATGAAGCTTGCGATTGTGCTGGTTGAGCTACAATGTCGCGGCCAATGCATGCTATTGTGGCACGAGGCCCGAGCGTTTGCTAATGGTGCCATACCACGTATGCATGACCATTGACAATAGGACTCATTCACGAGTGCACAATAACTAACTTTCTACAATAGTGCACCTCTGGACTGACAATGGTATACCATCTGACAATTGCGCGCGCTGAGGATAAGTATTTTCGAGTTTCCTCGTTACTTCCTCTCTTCTTTCTTCCACTTCCATACCAGACGACTCACCCGACTTCACTGCAAGTACTGCCCTTCTCCAGCCTTCTACTCCGATCCAGTAACTCTTCGATCTCTCTTCACTCCTAGCCGTCTGATCTCGCTTCGCTCCGGTTTCGACTTTTCATCAATCGACAGAGAGCACGATTCTGCCCAGCAAGATCTTCTCTCTTCTCTCTTCTCCGGCCTTTCTCCAGTATACCTCGCCCCTCGAACCACAGACCATCTCTCCATCCAGCACCATGGCCGCCACCTCCACCACCCAGAAGCTTTGGTCTTGCTCCGATCTCGACTGCTCAAGTGAGCAAACCTCTCTCCCCCGCGCCACACATGGCCGAAAGGTCATCTCCGATTTCTTTGGCCGCAACAAGGCCGCCACGAAGGCCATCCCAGACGATGTCTGGCACTGGCAGTGCCGGAAGGGCTACCAGGTAAGTCACTCACTCCTCTCGTTTCTCACCAATATTTCCTCACCTATCCCGTTTCTCCAATCAATTGATGTGTTACTGATCCATTATGTGACAGCGAGCCAAGTACAATGCCGACAAGAATGGCGCGGAGGGCCATCGCCGGTTTTTCCTGAGCCACCTCCACCACCAGATGCTCCGCATCAAACTTTGGCGGCCAGAGAGCACCTTCGTGGTGCAGCTCAGCCAGCCGGCTCAGGAGAGACTGGCGAGGTACCATGCCGCTCTCCGCCACTCTGGCAACGACCCTGCCGCTGCGCTCGCCGCGATCGCCCAACCCGCCAAAGTCGGCCGCGCCGAGAAGAACCTCCTCCTCACCCTCGCCAACGCCGTGAAGCCCGCCCACGCCGACCACATCGACACCCACTTCGTCGGCCCCGCTCGCTCTGTCGACTTTGTGATCGACAACATCCTGCCGTGGATCGACGGCGAATTCAACAATGGCAGCATGCAGCAAATGCCGCCCGTTGAATTCCTCATCAACGATCCACGGCAGGGTGAGACAGTGAACGATGCTGGCGGCAACTTCGCGGCGTGGGCGGCATCGCAGGCCAACCAGGCTCCAACCGGCGTGGCCCCTCGGCCAAGCAAGAAGCGCAGAGCGACCGACGACGAGGACGACATCGCCACCACGGCACCATCAAAGAAGCTGCCGCGTCTCAAGGCTCTCCACGGCCCACGGCCACCCAAGCCAACAGCTTCGCCCTCTGGTCGACGCAACATTTTCCAGTCTGGCAGAGATACCGCACCATTCTCCTCCTCTCCTCCTCGCCAGTACACGACCGCAGAGAGTGACGCCGCCGATGCTCTTCTCCTGCTCCGCCATGGCCCTATCACACCAACAACTTCCCGCCGCGGCAGCAGCAAGATCACGATCGCGTCTCTCCTCAACCCAGCACCTACTGAGTCATCGCTTCCCACACCACCAGCAGATGCCCGCCTCAAGAAGAGAGACGACGCCGTCGCCTGCTTGCCGCTTTTCGTCAACCCACCACCACTTCCAAAACCCAAGACTGGCGCCGCGGGCCTACCACTTTTCGTCCCAGCGGTCATCATGCCATCCATCGAGAAAGACGACGAGCCAGAGATTATTCAAAAGACAGGTGACGCGGTCGCAGGCGCAGACGAGAGCACGACAGACTTCGAGGACGATGCAGAGATGACAGACGACGATGAGGAGACTGAGGTGGATGAGGCTGATAACGACGATGATGACGATGATGATGAGAGCGAGACACGAGGCCCGATCATGGCAGGTGGCAAAGTCTACGCTTCTGCGAAGTACTGATTGCGAGGCGATGAATGATATGATGAGGATACAAGAGTATTGACATGGTTACGAGATGCATGAGTGAGAAGCGAGACATGACATGGTTATGAGATGCACGAGATGCACGAGATGCGAAACATGACAGAGAGTTACGAGAGAAGACATGAGAAAGCTACGAAACATGCAGGCCATGTGAGAGCACGAGACATGAGACATGAAAAGATACCCAGTAGTAGCTTGCTTGCACTTCACAGAATTGAACAAAACCACTTTTGTTTCTGCCTCTGTATAAATTTGTCCATGATACACTCACTCGTCACCACCAATGTACCCACCCTTCCTTCCACCCATCGACAAGAAATACATTACCAAAACCAGGAAAGTTCAAAGAACAGGAGAGAGCCTGCTCTCATAAGCATCTTCCCTTTCACACATAGGTCTGCTGCTTTCCTAGGTGAATTGAAGAGAAAGAGGAACGGGAACACTGACAACAAACGACTCGCTCCTTCACACCGCCGTCTTTCCCTTAATCGTAGACCCATCGCTGACATTCGAAGTCGAAGATGGAGACAACGACCTCGGACTAGGTCCATCTTCATTGATACTCCACGTACTGGCATTTCTCACTGACGGGGACATGCTATCATGCCGGAACGCATGCAGCGAATGCTTCGAACCGCTCTTAGGCAACAACGTCATAGTTTTCGCTTTCATCTTGTGGCCTCGCATTGTCAAGTTGCGCTTCAAGCTCGATCTGCGTCCTGCGTCAGGCTCATCAATTTTGGCGAGACTGTCCTGTCGCAGAGCTGCTGGGCCTTCGGAAAACTATCCCGAAGGTGTGACGCTGCGCTCTCGCGTCGACGAACGACCGAGAAGTTTGCTAAGACCCTTTTTGCCCGTTGGCGACAGGTGGCTGTGCGCTACTGAACCAGCATCGGCCGGGATGAATGATGTTCGGATGACCACGATGCCAGCACCACATCTCACTTCGCGCTCGCCGCCGCTGGCTGAGTCGTTAATGAAGAATGTGTTATCGCCGAGCTTCTCATCGTTGAAGACCTTATCATTCTTCACTTCGATCTTGAAAGGAGCCGCGGCGTTGCATTCGATTGTCTTCTCCTTGTCTTCCCACGAAGCCTCACCAGTCTTTGCCTTGATGGCCTTGGTCTTGATGATCTCTTTGCTTCCTTGGTAGACATGCACCTCCAGTTTGGTGTCCTCAGGAAAGCCAGAAGCACTGACAATGCTGATCTTGGCAGTTCCGACCTCACCATGAGCTGGGCTGATAGACTGAGCTCCGAAGCTTGCCTGTCGCTGATGACTAGCGGGTGTGCGTGGTGCTTGCAGTGAGTCTTTCCCAGAAGCGCCATCAATTGCACTTCCGTTGGCGTATCCGCCATTTGCAGCAGTAGTTGGTCTGCTGGCAGCGTCGGGTTGCGATTCCATGCTGGTCGGGCGGAGCTCACCTGTTGGCTCTTCCGATGCATCTTTCTCCCCGCTGACGGTTCTGCGCTTGAACCCGCGACCCACGAACGTTGCGCCGCGGAATATGCCTCCACCGACCGCGCTACCGACCTTGCCAACGCCTTTGACGGGCGCGCCAATGATTTTCCCGGGTGCAGCGAAAGTACCGCTAAACGTAGAAGATCCTTGTCGTGACCTTGTGATATAATCAGGTTTGAAGAGCATTTTCAATCTGATCGCACCACTCTTCCCGTCGAGCGGGAGGGACACTTCCTGCGCCTGGAATGGCTGGAGGACGTTCAAGTCGATCTTCGCGGCGCCGAGGAAGTCGTCCTTGTCACCGAAGTCCCAGTCATAAACGTCGACCTGGAATTTCGCCGCTGTTCTGCTGATGACAGGAACCTCGAAGTACTCATTCCAAGCCGGGTGCAGTGTCTTCTTCTGCTTCTCCGTCTTGTAGACCTCCTTGCCATTGAGCACAAATTTGCAGAATGGATCCGACAGGCCGTTACGGTCAGCTGCTGGAAGATCAGCAGCATCAAGAACTTCAACACGGAGGTTTCCTTGGTTGTTGAACGACTCGCTAGGGTCGAGCTGCATCTTGACGGGCAGATATCTCATCGAGACCTTGATCCTGCTCTCATGGCCGTGCTCGTCCTTCATAGCGATGATCTGTGGTGTATACAGACTTCGCTTGAGAGTATCGATCGTGGGTCCGGCTACCTTTGCCTTAATGTCGTCGTCCTTGTCGTGCTTGATATCAAGATCCTGGACAAGCCGGAGTGTGATGCGAGAGAGATCCAGCTCTCGGACCATGGCATCTCCAGTCTCGTTGAACGAGTGGTGTTTGGTCTTCACCTTGTGACTCTGCCATGCCGGATACTTCATGTCGTCCATCAGGACTTGAAGATAGCAACCGGTGTGTGCAAGCTCGCTTTCGTGGATTGTAAAAACGACGAGTCCAGATTCTGCAGCATCATCAGCACAAGCATACTCAAACTGCATGAGTGACCAGTCTTACCATAGTTGACAAGATCGTCGACGCCAATTTTGATCTTTGGCACTTCTATCTGCTTGACTTCCTCGGTCTCCGTTTGCTCGGTCTCGTTCTGTGCAAGGGCCTCACGCATTTCCGAGCTCGCTCCTGACTTGATCTTCGTGGCGCTGCCGTTTGTGCTGCCTGCGTCGGTGCTCTTGCGTTCGCCGTCGACGCCGTTTTCGCCGCCGACTTGCTCTTCTTCCTCTTCTGGGTCGGCCACATTCAGTGTTGGATAGAATGCGACCGTGAAGTTCAAAGTGCCCTTCGGTTGACCGTGACCGATGCGGAGCGGCGCCGATATGACTTCGTTCTTGCTGTCATGAACGGCGTACTCGCCAGTTTCAGTTTGGCGGATGTAGTCAGAGGTCTCAATCTCCATTTGTCCCATCGTCTGGTCTTTCCCGACATTCTCCTCGTCCATAACCTCGACGACGAGTTTCTCGCGAGTGGAGTGGACTGGCACGTAAAACACCTCGTCCCACTCAGGGTTGAGGTTGTTCTTGAACGTGACAGTCCGACCCTTTTGGATGCCAGACAGAAGAACTCGCGCGTACGGATCAGATTTGCCGACTGTGTCAAGGTTCTTGAGACCTTGCGCATTTTGGAAGTGGAAGCGCATCACGCCGATGGGATCAATGTAGCCGTTGCCACCAGCAGAGCCGCCCTTCAAGGCCACCGGCTTCCACTGCAACCTCATTTTCGCGCGACCTGTCTTGCATCCAGCCAAATTGTACCACTCTTGGCCTTTGTTGCTGAGGGTGAGCATGTCATCAAGTTTGATTTGGTAGGATGCAAGAATTAGATCAGCGGCCAGATCACGGTCGTCCTTGATGATCAGCCCCAGCTTGGCCTTCTTACGGTCAGTGATAAGCATTTCTTTGGTCGCATTGGGCCAGATGGGATTGTTGGTGCGCTTCAACTTCTGCGAAATCTGCACTTCCTTGCCGTTAAGAAGGAGTACGGCGTATGGGTTGAGCTGACCGATAAGTGACTTGCTGCCATCGAGATCCTTTGCTTGTTCGACGGTGAATTTAGCAATGCCCGTGAGGCTCTCTGGCGGTGGGAGTTCGGTGCCGTCATCAAGCTTCTGTCCTTCCATGACTGGGAAGAACTTGATGTCACATTGCACGCGTCCACGCGGCCTGCCGTTCGCGATAACCTCGAGGTCTTGGTTGATGAACTCGGTTTCGTTATTGAGTTGCTCCAGGTCAAACGTTGCAATACCCAATTCCTTGTCCTTGCGGAACTCGTTGTAGTCGAAGATTCCGAGGGTGAGAGGCTCTCTAAGGCTCGTCAAGATAATGTTCACAGTCTCGTTCCATCTTGGGCTAGCATTGCTTTCCACGGTCTTGGTCTTGCTGAGAACTTCTCGGTTGTCAATCGATACAGTAGCATATGGATCAGGCGTGCCAGAGAACTTGTCAGGATTCTTGAGTCCCTGAGCGCCGTGGAAAGTGATCTGAAGAACACCAATGGCTTGATCGACAGGTGTTCCAGCGAGCATCTTGGCGAGTTCAATGGGAAACACGTTCGGTGCATACATCATTGGCCCCAGATTGGCATGAATCTGTTCCTGAATGAAGCTTTCCAAGCCTGGTACGAAGTTGATGTCGAACCCAAGCATGTCGCCGCCGAGCGGCTTGCACACATAGTCGATCATGGGCCTTTCCAGGAAGCAAATCTCAACCTTCTCGACGAACGGGAAAGACAACATCAACTTCATCTTCACACGCATGATACCTGCACATGCCATGTCTTCCACAATCACGTCCAGGCCTTTTGAGATCATGGCCTTGCCAACTCGGACTTCCAGAACAACTTTGGGGTTGACCTTGTTCTTGACTTGCCGCGTCGTCAGATCAGAGATGTCGTTGGGTGTGAAGCTGAACTTCCAGTCCATAATGACAACGTCGTCCTCCTCGCGTGGATACGTCTTGACGTGCTCCAGCCTCGGAGGCTTCGTTCCGAGAGTGAAGAACTTCATTCGCATGCTGTCCAAGAAAGCAGGGGTCGATGTGCTGAGGACCTGATCCACGGATGCGACAATGCTTGCACAGAGAATCGGCGCGTAGATGGGCCAGAACTTGGACATGAAATTGTTGATCCATTCCAGCGATTCCACGTCTGTCTCCAGCCTGTTCTTCGCCAATTGTCGGACCATGTCATCTCTGAAGTTCCGTCGCACTCTCCGCAGCGAAGTTCTGTAGTAAGTAGCGCAGACGGTCATGAGAATGAAGATCCAGCCCAGACCTCCACCCAACACGGCGATTGTCCACGAGCTGAGGCATGCAAAGATGATCAACCCGGCATTGTGATACCAATCGCCAAAGAACTTGTCGTCGATTTTGCCTTCCAAGAATGTCTGGTGATCTCGCGTGTCATCTTCATCCTCGTTGTCTCCCGGGTTGCCAAAACGCGGCGCCCATCCCACTTTGGCGTATTGATCATCCTCTCCGTTCACCTGCCCATTGGGTGCATCGACAGCGGGGTCCTGTATCGTCGAGATGGCGCCCTCTTTGCTCGGCGGTGGCAGGTCGGGGTTCTCGTAGCCGTCATCGGTATCGGTCACTAAGGCAGCAGTTTGGTGCTTTCGATGTATACGTGGTCCTGCTCGCTGTGACGTGGGCGGTCAGTTCCGCTTCCTCAACACCGCACTACTGATGAGCACTCACTGCCTTTGCCTGAGCAGCCTTCTCCTCCGGGCTCGCATCGGGATTGAATTCGAAAGCAGCGGCGCCTCCAGCCTGCGCGTGGTCCTTGAGGGCCTTTTCCGCGTCTGCAGCGTTTACGCTGCTGTTAGGATCACGAGCTGCTTCCACGACGCCTTGCGCCTTCAGCTCCTCGTTGCCTTTCGCAGTGCCCTCCATTGCGGCGGAATATCAGCGGACCAGTATTGGCGGGGGGTTTAACAGGCAATGCACGCTGAACTCGCCGAGCTTCGCTGTCCTCGGAAGCTTGGCTGTGAGGGATGTTGGCTGGCAGCGGTCAGGGCCAGCTTGTTGTCGGCGCAATGGCCCCGGTTGGAGGTGTGGAGTAGAAATGCAATCGCGGCGTGGGGAGAAGAGGGAGAGGCGGGAGGAGGAGTTGGTAGATTAAAAGAGCGTTGAGAGTTGCAGCACAAGCTGGTGGCAGCAAGCTAGACGTGAGCTTGGCTGGCCGGCTGGCGATACAAGAGGCTGTGCTGTCGAGAGCTTTCCCACCTCCAAACGAGCCAGAAACAGGGCCGCGTTCACCACTGCAACGGCATTGACCTCCATCACTTACGCGGCCCACCACGACGATCGCGTGCATATTGCGCTCCCACGCCCACGGTCGCCATATCTGCAGGGCCGTAGCCCTATACCACGAACAGCAGCAGTTGCCCCGTCTTCACGCGTGCATGTCTCACGCCCACTCTTCACTCAATCCCGACATTCGTCACCTGTGGCTTGATGCTAGAGAGCTGTGGAGGTACAGCCACAATTTAATCAATTATTTGACCCGCGACCCACTGCACGGGCCCTCGGACCGTCCGTTTGGGATGACTGGCGCCTGGGTTCTGGCTCTTCCCAGGACAACTCCTCGCTTACATCCAACGCCTCCAACTGCTATCGAGCGCCGCCCGGCGTGGCAAAGAGCCCAGCGCTACACAATCCGCGCCATGCGTCAAAAATCAAGCTGACAATCAGTTTCCACAATGAAGACAAACCGTCCCCAGAATCCTCATCTCGAACTGCTCTAATGTTACACCAGGCATCCCAAGATCGACGTGAACGCAATGGAGATCGGAGACTCTATGTCCGAGAACTTGAAATATACTCTCTCGTAGTGAGTGCTACAAGAAATGTTCACGGACTTATCGTAGCTTAATCCCCATACCACTTGCTGCCGTCACATGTGAGCAGGAATTCCAGTAGGTCTATAAAGCTACGTCCCCCTTGACATCACCTCCCTCTCCTCCCTTACAGCCGCGTTCGAAATCATAAAACAAAAACACGGCAAAATCGACATCCTCCACGCCAACGCCGGCATCGCTCCAGAATCCTACATGTCCGTCGACAAAACTCCTATCTCTGAGCTGATCAAGACTGCATGCAACACAAATGTCGCCGGAACAGCTCAATCCATTGAGACATTCATTCCTATTTTACAGCAATCCGAAAACCCCAGGATCGTAATCATGTCTACAAGCTTGGGCAGTTTGACACTGCAAACGACGCGTGATTCTAGGAATTGGTCAGCTTATGCGGCGAGCAAAGCTGCATTGAATATGATCACGTTGGTGCATTATCATCAGTATCCTGAGATGAAAATCAATGCTTGTGCGCCGGGGTTTAGGGTAAGCCATCGTCCTTGTTTCCTTCTCCGAAATGCACTTTATGCTGATTTTGATCAATGACCAGGCAACAGCTCTGAACAACTTTGGTCAAGGAGGAAGTTTTGCGCCGGGAAAGATTGAAGATGGGGCGAACAATGCTGTTCGCTTGTCTTTGCTGGGCAAAGATGGATAAAGCGGCACATTTACTGAAATGGATGATCAGACTGGTGAAGTCAGAGTTGTGCCGTGGTAGACGTGGAACTTGGTTACGATGCTCACGATCAAGTCAAACAAGAGAAATGGGATGCATGCGTCATGAAATTCTGGCATTGGAGTTATACAGTCACTCCTTCGAAGTCCTTTCAGAATTTTGTTTCCAGTCTTGCACAAGCCTACAGCGACCGTAGTTCCTCCCATGCTAGTACCTGCTCAAAATTACAGTGCCTGCAAGCGAGCAGTGTCTCGCTGTCCTAATATGTATCCCATAAACAATGTTGAACCACCAACTCCTCGCTGCAATGAACGCTGTCTCGCTCGCTCGCTGTCAAAACAATCACAAAACATCCTTCTCTAATTTTATGTCGAAACTCTTCCCTAATGCCACCTGCGATCATCGTTGATTCTGCTGCTGACTCCATGTCTCCGGTGTGGGTTGCTGCGACGAGCTCGTCGACCCTGTCGCATTTGCTCGCGCATAATGCTCTGTCACAGCATGATCGTACTCGGGCGGCTTAAGCCCTGCCTGCTCCCTCGACAGCGTCTGAAGCGGCACCGCAAGGTTGTTGTTATCGTTGTGATTCCGCATCGGAAGTCCCTGCTCCTCGTCTCGTGTCTCTTTTGGCATGTACGGTGGCGGTGCCTCTCCATGCTCATTCAATCCTTCTTCTCTATGCGTGACATCTGTTGATCTCCACCTCCCTTGCCAGTACCTCCTTCTTGCGCGCGAGGGTTCCCAGGCGCCGACATCTTGTTGCAGAGCACCTGCTTGGCCGTTTTGGTAGAGCAGTGCGATTTTACGTTTGCGCCTGTAGACGAAGAAGGCGCCGATACCCACGAGAATGACGATCAGGGCGAGGAAGACGAAATAATAGTTGACGAGGCTGTCCATGTCGCTTTCTGGTCGGGCCTCGTTGCTTTCAGTCGGCTGGGCTGTCGACGTTGATGATGCCGTGCCGGCTGGCGTCGATGCGGAGGTGCCGTATATGCTTTCCGACAGGTCTTCGCCATCGTTATTCGATTGTCCCACGACGAATGGCAGTAAGCATGTTGCCAGGAGTAGCCTGAAAGTCGGATCCATGGCGAGGGTCGAACAGCGAAGTATCGCCGTGGGTGTCGAGCAGTCTCGTGGTATGTGTAAGTCCTGTTGGCGGTGTGGGTGAAAGGAGCAAGTTCTAGACCTCTCTCTGTGGTTGGGCAAATGAGGTCGCTTTGACGGAAGTCGTCGCCCTCAGCCCCGGGTCGCGTGTGCTTGCCGCGTCATCCGGTCAGGATATCGATTCTTGTCAAGCCTGCGAAACGCTGCCAAGGTGACTGTCCATCGTTGCGTGGGCAGCGATGATGTCTTTGTGCATGCGGGGTGAGGGCAAGTGAAGAACGTGGCAGGTGAGTTGTCCGTAGAATCTCACACGTCTCGCAGGCGCAGTTGGAACGTTTGAGTTTGATACGCGTCCAAGCTTTGCGCCATCCATCGCCGGGGTCTGTCTTGCGTCGATCACCACGAATCCATCACGTCCGTCCCAACAACAACGTCAGATACACAACCGTCACCATGCCTCGTGCTATGGCAGGTGAGAAAAGCTGCAATACTGCCAAAAAGCTGCCACCGCGGTGCCAACAAACCGTCTAGGAGTCCTCGTCCAGTGCGACCCGTCCATCAAAGCCATCGTCATGAGAATCGACCAGCAGAATCAACACAGCTTCGTCATCGAAGAAATCGACGACGAGCATGTGCTCGTGCACGCGAAGAAGCACGAAGAGCTGAAGATGAGACTCAAAGACGTGAGCCGCCCCGCTACTGTTTGTTTGCTACACTGTGTTACTTACTGTCTGTAGACGCTCAAGGACACCGTCCGCGAACCCGAAGAAAGCTCCGAAGAAGACTGATCGCGGACCGCTTTGGGAAGATTGCGGTATGCGATTAGGCACAGCATGTCAGTGTCGCCACCCGGCTCGGTACCGGGTCAATAGCCCTTTACTTCAGTCCTTTGCGAGCCGCGTTGTCGCCAGCGGCTTTATCTCGATCTATAGCTGTGGGAGTCACAGCTTGTTCAGTGCATCCAATATCCTCCGGCGACTGCTAGACGTGCGCCAACCGATGCCGAAACACTGGCGATACTATACTATCTGCCGAGCGAGCAACACGAGCAAGCAGGACCGAAAATGTGCTGTCCACATGTATCTGTGCACGCAACTGGACGACTGCTGCAGTGACCTCTGACGCCACGTCGACCGCGCAGCGAGGCTCTCTAGCAGACTTCACGCTGGCGTTTTCGAGATAGAGGAGGAACATTCGAAGCATAGCAATGGGATCTTTGCTGGAACAAAATCTTTACCATAAACGTGTATCAAAATTCCTGTTCCATTTCTGATCGCCTCCGATCTCTGGCTTCATATTTCCATCTATGCGTCCGCGCTATCAGGCATGCCGACCTTCTGTCCAGCACCGCTAACAGCAGACACCCAGCTGACTCTGTCTTTGGTGTACAGCTCAACGCCTGGTGTGGCCTGCTCCAGAGCATTACCATCCAACACTCCGACCTTGATCACCTTGGCATCGCCAAAGGTCGGTCCCTCCCTGTAAAGTGTCGTACCACACTCGGCGCAAATGTGAGAGGTGATGGGGTTACCAGAATCGGCTGTCTTGGTCCATTTCTTGGTCGAACCCTTGGTCACTTCTACGCCTGGAACAATGATGTTGGTCGAGTATGTGGAACCAGTGATCTACACAAGACCGTCAGCGAAGGGCTGCAAATGATTTCATGGTCGCGTACCTTCTTGCAATCGGCACAATGGCAAAGAGCCTTCGCTTGAACCTCTCCAGCCGTCTTAATGCCAATGGCACCGCAGGCACAGCTTCCAGTAGACATGGTGCAATAAAGTTAATGTATCGAGAGTGTAGTTGATTGGCTGCTTGATCACTAATATGAGGACCTTGATGGACACAAAGCTGTTCTCGAGTGAATACTTATACCTCTGCATCTCGCCTTCTTCTGTCAACGAAACGATTTCCGCTTAAGTGGGCAACGCGGGGTCGAAACGTGGACATTGACAAATACTCGCCTCCGTCTACGATAGTGCAGGCTCTTACCAATGACAACGAGCGAGATGCATCTACGGTGGCGCTGATCTAAAGCCAATGGATGCTAGAACTGGGGCGAGTGACGACAGATCTCGAGCAGATCTCGCTGTCTGAAGGAGAGCATGAAGCTCGGTTGATAGCTTACGCGCAAAAACAGAGAGGGTCGTGGAGGGGTCAACATCGTCATTCTTGCAAAGAGCTGTGGAATTCCCGAGACCCACGATTCAAGTCTTCTAGAACGAAGAGATGCAGCGAAGATGGCACGCAGACCAAGATGCGCATTCTCCTGGTGAATTGATTTACTCCTGCACGGAAGTGCAAAGATCGTGACATTGGAATTTACCGTGACATCTGCTCTCGAACACCTACCGGCCAGTTCCCGAGGCATGGAACTTCCTTGACGATCACAACAAGACGCGCTATGGTCCTTCATTCCTGCTAGATGCGAAGGTGGATCGCAGTTCCAATTCGACGACAGATGTTCCCGACGCATCAGCATGCTATCCAGAATCTTGGTTCTTGCGCCCATTTGCCTAGAATGTGCGTAATGAGGCGATCCGAAGTGAAGACTTTGACGCATCTCACATCAAACCTGATGCTAGCACGTTCGTCTTTTGCGACTTCGCATGAGAAGGATGATGCAGAAAAACAATGCCAGGAGCAGCAGGACTGGATCTCGAGCGCAATGAACAGAGGGCCGTCGTCCGTCGACTCTGAAATCCTCTGCGAAGGAGATGGCCTTCGCCCTCTCCTCCTATGAGAACTGTTAGACCTGTCAGATACTGGAGTGGTGTCAATTGAGAGCTTGAAAACGCTTTTGCACCGAGCCAACAGAGTCCACAGAGTCCAATGTGAAGCCTATGGTTTCATCAATTTGCCTGGGCAGGAATCATGTTGCAGGATGAATCTGCTGCACCGAAGAAGAGCAAGCCACTCACAACGCCATACCTGTGAGGACGGGACAACGTTCACATACCGTCGGCCGAGGTTCGCATCAATCACCAGACCTCCCGAACTGCGGCTTGCGAGACGGCAGTTACTGTCGACGCACACCAGCCAGGCAGTAGCATTGCGGAGGATTTCTCCAACAAATACCCCCGAACACATACCGTGATGGATTTCTTGGCCCCTCCATACGGGCCAAGTGGGAACTGCAGAAGTCTCAGTTCACCCAATTCTCTGGGACTTGGTGGTTTATTACTGGAAAAGCCTGGGATCTGCATGAACCATTACATCGTCGATGTCCCGAATGCCCGCATTCCCGGCAAGCGTAACGCTCACCGAATGACTGCGCCTTCGTAGTGCCACCCCGCCATTGAAACACCTTGTCTCTGGTGCTGAAGAAAGAAAATTCAGCATGCTGTACTGTACCACCTGCAGGATTTGACACCCGCCTCATCCGCTCGCCGCTCGCGAACTGCCGGGTTGGTAAGAATAGGGCGAGCCTCTTGGATGCGGCCGCGTCTTTTGTCGTGCTGACTGGGTTGCGTTGCGGACTTCACGCATGTTTGTGATGAGAACCGCAAACCAGCAGCTATTCCCCGAGCCCTCGCTTGCGAACTTTCATTTTTGTGAGACAAAAGGTACAGCACACGTTGCATGGCCTGAGGGTCCGAGACGCGTGGCTGCGGAAGTGCGATGACTTCCGCATGTTCCGCAGAAGTGTTTTCGAAAATGGAAATCTTCTCGTCCTCGGGCATCACCGCGAGTATGCGTTCGTTCTCGCTTCATTGCCACAGATGTCGAGACAAATGTCGGCACAGGTGCCACAGTCGCGAACGTCAGGCTCATTGCCCTGGTATCACCAGCCACGAACAGCAGGGCCAGCCATGTCGACATTCCTAGACGACCTCGACTTCTTGCTTGCTCTTGCGTGGTCCCGGGCTCCTGAGGCTTGCGCAATCCTTACTTCTCACTCTTGCGCAAACTTCTGCAATGCTTCAGCCTTACCGTGATGTTCGATGTGTGCACTCGCGCACTCCCAGGGCTTGATTTTGCCTGTGTGCAGAACCCTTGGTGAGCATTTCGAGCATGGGAAGCTGTACAACTTATGTAACAGATCAGTATGTGTGTACCCTCGTAAGACCAATCACGAGAAGATGTCAGTCAGGCTACTGTACGATGTGACAGCGCCTCACATTCGTGTCTCCGTCCTTGCCGCCCTTTCCCATACGCCACGTCGGGGTTTGTCCGATTTGCAGACGTACGAAAACAATGCGGCGTTGTCCTGCGGCACAGCAGAGCCTGTATGACAGCCAAGTCAGCACGGGTTTAAGCGCTCTGGCCAGATGGTGGTCTCATGGGAGGCATGTAGTCGTCTGACCCGATGCCCAGAAATCGGGAGCACGCGGCGAAATTTTCACATGCTCTCGGGCTACAACCGTACTGCCTAGAGATGGCAGCCACAGCTCGCGGTGGCTCGTATCGGTCGTTTCTACGGCCGTTGCAAGCAAAGCCCGAGTTCGCCGAAGACCATTTCCGTCTCGTTGCAATCACTATACAGAGTATAGTGTGGTGCCGAGGGACAGGTTCTAAACTTGAGGCCTCCGTTGACCGTAACATTGTGCTGGACCCGCGCCGCCCAGGACTATGGCGGGAATTTTACACGTGCTTGGCTTCCCTAGGTAGAGTCTAAAAGCAACCGTCGCCGGGGGTCGTTCCAAAACCCATGCCCGCTTAAAGAATGTTGCTACTAGGCAAGGGGACCGTTGACTGTTCCAAGACATTTCCAGAATGTGTATTGGATCGCGGGGGGATCGGTCAGCTTGCGGGTGATGAGTGGGCGGACTACTCTATGTATGCCATGTAACGTTTGCAGAAGACTGCTGCAGACTTTTGTGGGTGAGAGACAAAGTTGGGCTCTCGCAAGCCACACTTCGGGTGGTTCGCATGGCTAGGGGCGTGTACCGGGATTAGCCCACTCGAGACACGTGGACAGACGTCGTAGCCTGTCTTTGAAGACGTCGTCATATGTCTCGGCCTGGCGGGTCCCAGATCTCGGTCGACCTGAAGCTGATTTGATTAAATAGGACACACGCTCTCTTTCAAATGCCATCTTGGGCATAGCCACATGCCGTGTATGCAGGTTGCGTTATTTTTTGTCCCATACGAAAACGCTCAGCCACACGTTGTGCCACTGCTACACGATGTGGAGTCAACCGTTGTGCCGCAGAGTGGGAGTTACTCAGATATCATGCGTTGGCTGGAAGTACAGCGACAGTGGGAGTGTCTTGATGCCAACGAAAGTTCTTGAAACCTCGTTGTATGGCCGGTAAGCCAGGTCGGCGAAGAAGTCCTTGCTGCTGCAGAAACCCATGGCGAAGAGCCGTGAGTAAACGATTCAGCCTTTGCGTTGGATGAGTGCTCCGGCCGAGCGGGCAACTTGCCACACGTGGCTCTCAAATCTGCAGACAAGACTGCATTGCCGCCGCCTGCGAACGTGAAGCGCAGAGCAGATGAGACAAGCTCTGGCTGTCTTCTGCTAATCTCTTAGGTGCATCCCGATATGAACAATTTCCGTCCTCAGACACCCTCATTGCTGAAATCGGCAGAATGTCCGCGATAGTACACGATCGCGATATGTATTGTACAAGATCTCTGACCACAGCATTCGGACCCAGAACGCCGATTCTTCGGTTGTTGCTGAGCCAGGCTCTGAAACCCGGACGGCAGTTTGGCCAAGAGCACGTGGGTTGGCCTCCTACGGAGAAGCTGATCAGGAGTCGAGGGTTTTAAAGCTGATCACAGCGACAAAGCGGTCAGTATCACCTTCCTTCACGATGATCAGGCATCTTGCAAGGTACATGGAGCGTACGTGGCATGCCTTTACGTGGGAGATGTTCACGTCCAACGCGGGACCACTTGGTCGCACCTTGTTCGAATCTGGTTGATAACGCGAACATTGGGGGTCGACGGTGTTATTCGTCGTTAGCTGTGTTCACATTCCGACCAAGCTCGCGCTTCCCAGCAGACGCGCGCGCGTACCGAAATCCCAGAAAGGCCTTGCCAGCAATTGTCCTCAGCCACTTCACTCAGGTTTTGATACCAGGAATGGTGCATGGTAGCGTGATTTGCGTAGGCCGTCAAAGAGTAGCTCCGCGCAATTCGAATTCCGCCACACCAATAAATGGCAAAGCGTCGAGTGCTTCCGGAGAGATCGCAAGCCACTGAAATCTCTGGCCGGTATTGCACTACGCGCGTTGTGCCGCGTGCCCCCCGCAACTAGCAAGGGTCAGTCATGGTTGTATTGGCTCTGAGTGGCTTTCGGCATTTTCGATTGACTGCCCTTCATGATCGCCCACTTCATCGTGGACGGTGCAGCTTTAACCTAAGGTCGAATTCTCCAGACGTGTGAAGAGAAGCTCTCGTTGGACAGGTCAAATTTTCATTCAATCTGTCGGCAAATACTCCGTGAAAAGGAGAACCGTCAGATCCCGAAAGCTGGCGAGCAGATGAGCATTGAACAACGTACTGTCTGCCGATGATGACCAGAGAAGAGCCCTTGAATCGGTAATCACGAGGTGCTCGTAGAGCGACCACATAAGGTGACGAGGCAGCCTCACGCGTAAGGTCGCCAAGAGATGTACTTTTGTCACCCTGCCACTGATGTGAGGATCTTTTGGTTCACTGGGGTGCCTGGTTGGACGCCTTCATGTGCTGACTAGCGCTTGTCTCGGGCGAAGCGGAAGATGTGAGGCCAGGATTGACAGTACTGCGACAGCGACTTCAGACGATTCTGCGGTGCGTCTCGTGGTTGGATGCACGAGATTACGCGCTGTGTGATCAGCGACGAAGAATCCCAGCTGTTCGTACAGCAAAGTTCATGCGAACACTCGTCCACGTCTCGACTGTGCAATGTCTGTCTCGGAGGGTCATCCGGCTGACCACGTTGCTGCGGCATTCAATTCTCAGGCATTCACCAGCATCATCGATGGAAGTGGCGGTGCGTGCCCGAGCTGTGGAGTGACGGGGTCGGTTATTACGGGAAGCTGCCAAGCTGGTGACCTTTTCCTGCGAGGCATGATCATTGTAGGACAGGTCGCGGACTGGAGGTCGCGCGGATCTGCTTCCCTGACGAGTCTAGAAGAGTCCGGTACGGTATCAAGCGTCCTTCTCCTCGAGTGACTAGCAGCGCTGTAGCCGGTTGTGCAAGCGACGGGTCCCGGGGGCAGCGCCTAGTAAGCACTAACCCGAGCGCTTGCGCGACGCGCTTTTCCAGGGGTGACATTGTTGATCTCGCTCTGCTGAGTCTGCTCAGATATTTTTGCTTGCTGCCTGCTCTTTAGGTATTTTACGCTCCTCGTTCATTGCCAAACCTGAATCCTGACAAGAGAAACGCAAGTTCTATTAACAGTCATGGAGAACATGGGCTCAACATTCCTGCAACTGCCGCCGGAGCTGATTGAGGCTCTTGCTGCGGCCACCGAGGAATCGGACTTGCTGGCGCTGCGCCTCACATCGACCGAAGTCGCCAAGAATGTGGACAAGATCTTCGTGCAACGATATTTCACCCACCGAAGGCATCTGGTTACGAAGGCATCTTTTGAAGCGTTACTCAACATCACCGGGAGTCAAAGGTTATGCCGCAAGCTGAAAACGATCGAGTTCGTGGTGACCAACGTGTCGCCTTCGATCGTCCGTTCAACTGCTCATGGTGTGGCCGCCTGTGTCCAGGATGACTGCCAGCGAGCAATCTGGAGCTCATGGGACTCAGAACCTGAAGGAGGGTTCAATGGCCGGTCGGACGTGGCGATGCTTGCAGGATCGCTTGCCAATCTCGCCCGCGTTGGAGTCATTCCGGAGCTCAAAGTTTGCACACACTCTCACTTCTCGCCAGTATCTTACGGCTTCCGTCAACTCGTGGAGCATCTGAGCAGCACCGGGAAGTCAAGCATCAAGAACGAATTCTTGCTGCTTGGCCGTTCTCCAGACGACAATGGCGAGACTGCTTCTTTACTCTTGTCTGCCATCGCTCAGGCGCAATTTCCAGTACGCACAATCTGCCTGTCCGATAAGAAAGCTCCCCTGAGCCACGGTTCAATGACTCGTATTGCGAGAAGCGTCAAATCGCTCAGCTCAGCCTTGTCACAACTGGAGTCGCTCGCTGTGAGCCTGGGATGCGTGCACAATTTAACGCTGCAGGACATCATCACAATGGCAGAAATCACACGTTCAATGCCTTTGCTGCGGAAGTTGAGCCTGGAGTTCAGTGAAAACTGCTGTAGAGTTCAGAAATCCTTTCTACCACCGAGCATTCTGGGCGTTTTCACTGCTAGTGCACTGGAAGAGATTCACTTGACTGGAGCCATCTTGAGACAGCAGGATCTCTGCGCTTTCCTGGCGAGGCATCAGGACTCTCTGAGAGCATTGACACTGCGCCATGTCTCCATCGGTCCATGGGACAAGTTCGCAGACGTCTTCGATTGGATGCAACAAACGCTCCACGTGGATGCCTTGGTCCTGCACTGGCTGCGACAAGGTTACGATCACATGGACGAGGCTATTGGTCGCGGCTCTCAATACTCGTTCAATGGACGTGCGGAGGTCGTTGCTGGACTCCAGGAGCTGTCGCGGTCGGTAACATTCGGAGACCCGCCAAGCCACGCATTCCAGCCTGTGGAGCAGAAGCCCGCTGTCCAAGCGATGGTCGCATGATAAAAGAGGCATGGCAAACACCTCACGTTGCTCATGCGTATAATTGTACCGACCTCGGCAATAATTGCTGCGAAAGTTGCGTAGCCGGTCGCCGAAGACGGAGGCGGGGTGTTCTGGTTGGGTTGCATCTTCAGCAATTCAGTTCCTCTTCAGCCACTGTATCACACAGAACAAGCTTCATTGGTCGCCATTGCAGTCACATTTGAATTCCAGCAAAACAACAATGCCTGCAAACAATGTTAATGGCTCTACGGTGAACCCTCCGGCTACTCATGGCAAAATATTGGTTCTACCAGGTGACCATATCGGCCCTGAAGTCGTCACCGAAGCATTGAAAGTTCTCGATATTGTGGAAGAGGCCACGGGAGCTCGATTTGAGCGAGATTTCGATCTGTGCGGTGGCTGCTCACTCGATAAGCACAAAGATTCAGTCACAGAAGAAGTCCTTCGAAAGTGCGAGAACGTCGATGCCGTGTTCTTCGGGTCTGCAGGAGGTCCCGAATGGGGGACAGTGCAGCCGAATCCAGAAAGCGGCCTGCTACGGATCCGGAAAAGAATGCAAATTTTCGCCAATCTTCGACCCTGCAAATTTGCTTCGAAAACCATGGTCGACTGGTCGCCTATCAAGCGCGAGGTCATTGAGGGCGTAGATTTCATGTTGATCAGAGAGAACTGCGGCGGAGCGTATTACGGGAACAAGATCGAGGAAGCCGATTATGGATGCGATCCGTGGGAGTACTCAAGGCCGGAAATCGAGCGTATTGCTCGTGTTGCAGGCGCGCTCGCGCTGCAAACGGATCCTCCCAGGCCAGTGTTCAGCGCTGATAAGGCCAACGTGCTCGCCAGCTCGCGAGTATGGCGCCGAATCGTGACCGAGGTGTTCGAAAAAGACTTTCCCACAGTGAAGCTGCAACACCAGTTGGCTGACTCCCTAGCGATGCTGTTCATCACCAAGCCAACCGCCTTCAATGGAGTGATTGTCACCGACAACACATTTGGCGACATCCTTTCAGATGAATCGGGAGGCTTGACGGGAAGTCTCGGCTTGCTACCCAGTGCAAGTCTTGCGGGCGCCCCAGGCACCAATGTAGGGCAGAATAGTGTCGGCGGAGTGATTGGTCTGTACGAGCCTGTGCATGGGTCGGCACCAGACATTTCAGGAAAGGGACTTGCGAATCCTGTGGCTCAGGTGCTGAGTCTGGCGATGATGTTGCGGTATTCGTTCAACATGCACCGCGAGGCGGATGCCATCGAAGAGGCAATCGCGCAGGTGCTCGACTCGAAGAAAGATGGCGGGTTGGAGATCAGGACGGGCGACCTGGGTGGCAAGGCGACCACCGCAATCATGAGCGAGGCCATCCAAACAGAGGTCCGGCGCTCGCTCAGGGCACAGAAGTGACCGGATGGCGTAATTTAATGGTAATCTCTCATATGTCCAACGAACAAAAGTCGATCGTTTCCACTCTTTTCTCATTGTGCTTCGTGTCTGTGTCTGTGTCGGCCAGGCGCGTCTCGACGCGTTCCATGCCGCGGATCCATCGGAGCGGTGACCTGGGGACACGCTGGCATTGATGACTGTCGGAGTCTCCGAAGCAGCTCGTGGGGATCATCTCGTGGAAGCTGGGATGTCGTGGCAAGCATGGGAGCGGAGGACGGCGGGGTCGTGGTCAGCCAGGAAAATGCACGCTCCTGTTGTGGAAGGCGAGCAGGGCCGGCTTGGCATCGGACCAATCGCGCAGGCGCGGTCCACAGCAGCCGAGGAAGCAGGAGCACGACGCGCGTGTGACCAGTGCAGCCGCACGCGTGAAGCCATGCGCCGCCCGTCCGCTGTTAAGACTCGCTCTGCTCCGGGGCTGAAGGAGCTGAGGGTGAGCGTGCGTCCGTACGCTCGCCAAGCCTGCGTCGATCGTGCCGCTCATAGGCCACTTCGTTGGCGGTGGAGCGCCCTCACGGACATCAGCGATGGTCCAGCCTGGCAGTACCAACACCGCAGGCAGGACTACTTCTCCACCTCCGCATATGACCCGCTCTTCTGCTGACTCTGCTTGTATTGATCGTGTGCCAGCTCTTCCACTTCTCGCTCGTCGTTGGTGGCCTCGTCCAGCATGAACTTCGCGGAGCTGCACTCCACCACCAAGGCCGTCGCAGGCTTGGCTGTGTTGTACGTCCTCTACCAGATCGCCACCTCAGTCGACGTATGGAGCAAGCGACGAGCGTTGAAGCGCGAGAAAGGCTGCTTGGAAGCTCCGAAATGGCCGCAGAAAGATCCCATCTTTGGGCTCGACGCCTTCTTCGAGAACATCGCCGCGCTCAAGGCCCATAAGATCCTGGAAATAAGCACCGATCGCTTCCGGCAAGCTGGTGCAAATACATTCCAGATCATCGCTCTTGGCCGGCGCATCCATACGACCATTGAGCCTGAGAACCTCAAGGTGATTCAAGCCATTGACCACAAGAAATGGAGTTTGGGCACCCGCCGCAAGCTCGGATTCCGTCCTCTGCTAGGCGATGGTACGATGATCAGCTGCTTCTCCCTTTCTGATCTGGTACTTACCGTTTCCCGCAGGCATCTTCACAACCGATGGCGCTGATTGGAAACACTCCCGCGAAATGCTCCGACCAAGTTTCGTAAGATCTCAAGTCGGCGATGTGGCAACCTTCGAGAAGCACGTCTCGAAACTCATTGCAACAATTAACCCAAAGCAAGAAGTGGACTTGTCTGAACTTTTCTTTCGTCTTACAATCGACAGCGCCACGGAGTTTTTGTTCGGCGAATCAACGGACTCGCTCTCCAAAAATACCAATGACGGTTTCGCCGAATCGTTTACCTTGTCACAAGATTACATAGCAAATCTGTCCCGCTGGGGTTCGTGGGCCAAGCTATTCCCCGCGAACAAGCGTTTCCAGAAGGATAAGGAGTTTGTTCACAACTTTGTCGACTATTATGTATCAAAAGGGCTTGCCAAGCGCAATGAGCTGCTAGCCGAGAAAGACAATGCCGAAAGCAATGGCCGATATGTCTTCATCGACGAGCTAGTCCGACAGACAACAGATCCCATCAGAATCCGGAGTGAACTTCTGAACATTCTACTTGCCGGTCGCGACACCACGGCCAGCCTTCTGTCCAATACCTGGTTCATGCTTGGCAAAAGGCCAGACATGTGGGCCAAGCTACAAGCGGAAGTCGCACAACTCAACGGTGCTCAGCCGTCATTCGAGCAACTCAAAGAGCTGAAATACCTCAAAGCATTGCTCAACGAATCACTACGACTTCATCCTGTGGTACCCATGAACAGCCGTGAAGCTATCGAGGACACAACTCTTCCCATAGGCGGAGGCCCAGACGGTTCTGCACCGCTCTTCATCCCGAAAGGTGAAGTCGTGGCATGGAATGTCTACGCCATGCATCGACGAAAAGATTACTACGGCCAGGACGCCGACGAATTCAAACCTGAGCGATGGCTTGATGACCCCGAGACAGGCAGGAAAGGTCTGCGGCCCGGATGGGAGTACTTGCGTAAGTGTTTCCGTTTCAGACTGAGATGCACTGCCACGTGGACAGTAACTAACAAGTGATGACGACAGCTTTCAATGGCGGAGCACGAATTTGTAAGTCTAGTCGGTGGACAACACCCTCGTCCCGTTCACTAATTGCTCTCAAAATTCAAGGTCTCGGTCAGCAGTTCGCATTAACAGAGGCCAGCTACACGACTGTACGACTCTGTCAAGCCTTCAGCGGCCTCGAAGGACGAGACCCAGAGCCCTGGACCGAAGGCCTCACTTTGACATGCACAAGTTTCAATGGCACCAAAGTGATTTTAACACCGCGATGATAGGTTCCTGTTCGTTTTCTTCCAGCTGTCTGCTTCTCGGCGGCTGTAGATACATGTACAGCTCATTGATGACGCTCACGACTTCTCTGGTAATAACAACGCATACAATCGTAATGGGCAAACGATCGCCCCTCACTCGCTTATTTCACAACTTCAGTTCTGAGGTCCTGCGGCCAGTACGGCTTGTCGTAGCCATTGCCTCGAGTTCCAACGTTGTACTCCAGCTTGACATTGTCCTTGAACTGAGCAACCGGTTTCAGTTGCAAAAATGGAAGACCCATTGCTTTCGATGCCCGAGGCTCGAAGAATTCCGGCTTGAACAGAGTCTTCGCGTCGTGCTGCATCAGCAGACCCAGCAGATTGGCCACGGTGTACCCCATGTTGTGGTAATTTCGATACACGAACGATCCATGTCGCTGCCAGACATCTTGCCAGACCGGCTTTGGATACTCACCAACAGATCGAACAAGCCACTGAGAGTAGTAATTCAGCGCGACATCGACGCCAAAAGAACCGCCTTCCTCTGCACGTCGGATCAAAGCGTGGAGGGTAGCAGTCGCGCCTGCGATTCCGGTACTTTGGCTCACGTCAGCCCAGAAGGTTCAATAAATCATAAAAGAAATCACCGGAGAATCACCTACCAATAATCCGAATTTGGGAATACTGGGGTCACAGCCTCGTTGTCTTCCAACCCCATGGCTTTCGCAAAACCTAGTGATACTCCGCAGCATGCATCGCTGATTTGTTGCCAGCCACTTCTTCCCTGCCAAGGACCGTTCCAGCCATAGCAATTCTCTTTCACGTGAATGATACCTCGATTGCGATCCTTGACCAGTTCGAAGATATCTTTGCGGCTGAGTCCGTATTTTTCCATGACGCCTGGACGGTATCCTTCGACGACAATGTCGGCATCTTTGATGAGCTCGATCAGTTTGGCCCTGTCTTCTTCATTCTTGAGATGCAGTTCCGAAGTCCATTTCCCCCAGTTCAGATCTTGATGCACCAAGCTGAGATCGGTGACAAGAGGACTTGTTACCCGCATGACCCTTGCGCCCATTTCTGCGAGTCCTCGTGTTAGAGCTGGGGCGGCGATGACGCGAGTGAGATCGACGACTTTCAGACCAGCCAGAGGACGAGAAGCCGATGATGGCAAGGAGTCATGCTCCGGCCACCAACCTGCTGGCTGACTGTATTCAGAAGACCTCTTCAGCTCGTACAGACCGACATGAGCATTGGCTTTGCCATGCTCGGTCTTCCAAAATTCTTCGGTTGAATGACAGATCGTACCAGCCTGCTTATACTTGTCATTCATCAGAGCATCGAGCTCCTTCGAGTCGTGCTTCCCAACAACTTCTTGGAACCTCTGAGCAACAGTATCGTAGTCCTCGCCAGGCGCGCCTTCGAGATCCATTCCCAAAGCAGTGAGCGTCGGTTCCGGATTCATCGATCCGTGCACATGGTAGCTCCTTCCATCTTTGGTTTTGTAAATATTTGTCGCCAAGAGTCTCTGCGTCGAGGCTCCAGACCGGTGCAGATCGCAGTTCTTGATACCTTTCTTCTCCAGCTCGACAACATCGTGAAGGTTCCATGTTGCTGGCTTTCCGCCCTCGATGGTTTTCACCAGGAACGGCGACATTACGAACAGAGAAGCGTGATCGGTGTCGATTGCAACGTCGGACATTGGACTTCCATACTTTCTTGATCGAAGGATGTTCAGCATCGTTGCTTCGAATCCCTTCAGTGCCGCGGCACTCTCAGCGAAACGCCAGTTGATGGGAATGCTGGGCGAGTCATTGCCTGTGAATTGAACATGTTTGCCCGCGGCTTTGGCCTCTCCGGGCAATGCTGGAATCAGAGGATTGTTGAGAATTCCTTCTTGAAAGATGCGCTGCGTTTCCTTTGGCACTGAGTAGCCTTCACTGGCGCTGATCGAACCCATTTTGCTCGTGCCTCCGGTTTTGTTGTCAATATCGTGGGTATGTGCTTGAGCTTCAAAGGTTCATATTTGTCGCCTATAACGCGGGGCACGACGTGATCAGCGGAAACGTCTTTAACTTACCAAGGAAGCTACGTGCTGTGGTATGCCGAGTGAGTGAGTCGAGCAGGAGATGTCAAGGTTGTCGGCCAATGCTGTTTGCCGTCTGCCCCACTTCAAGTCACCACGGAAGCTCTCTTGCCGACGGGTTGTGGCACAACACGACGAGGCAGCAAGGCAGCATGTTGTACAGACGTCTGGCATGATTATTGTGACTACTTTCACTCGACAATCCGCATTTGCATGCAACATTCTTGTAACTCGAACCGTCATGTGCACGACGCCAGCTCCGATCAGTAGGATGGCGTACAGAGTAATCTTTACATGTATACCGATCTCAGCAGTGCTGCAGAATGAGAGGTGCTTGCAAGAGAACTTCAGGTTATCACTTTCTTTGCAGATTACCGAGACCGCCTGCGCTATGCTTCATAGAATATACATATCAGCATCATTCACTCATTGCGTTTTTGACTATACTTTAGACATGATTCCAGTCTACCGGCCCAACCTGATCACACCAGCAGCGACCAGCTTTTGCACCTTCATCCTGATGGCCGGGTTCTGCATGTGGTTCTGCAGGGCAGCTGGGTCGCCCTTGGCTTGTTGCAGAATGCTCTGCATGACAGGATCTTGCAGAATCGCCATGATATCTGGATCACGCTGGATACGCTCCTGTGCCTGCTGCTCTGTCTCGCCCTCGCGGGCCGCGAATTGTGCTTCCAGTGCCTTCTGGCTCTGCTGTTCAATCTCGCGGGTGTTCTTGCCCTCAGTGTCGTGCTCGAGAGCCTCTGCGCAGACGTCGATACACTTGTTGTATTCCTTCATCGCGAAAAGAGCCTGCGCTTTGCGAAGATATGCTCGAATGAACTTCGGGTCACGCTTGATCGCTTCATCGCAGTCGGTCACAGCGGATGGGAATGTGAGGAGCTTGATGAGACATGCTGCACGGTTCGAGTAGCCGCGGGGATCCTCTGGTGCGCGCTTGATCATTTCGGAGTAGGCTTCCACAGCAGCTGGCCAGTCGCTTTCCTTAAATTTCTGGTTTCCGAGCTCGCGTGCCTCTTCGGCCTTTTGTGGATCGATGTATGCGTTGATATCTGCCTGCTTCTTGGCCTTCTCTGCTGCACGAAGCTTGGTCAGAATGTCTGGCGTGCGGTGCTCAGTCAGCGACTTGTTGTAGAATTCGATTGCGTTCGCAAGGTCGCCCTTCTTCTCATACGACGATCCAATACGTCCAAATGCCTTGGCGATGATCTTCCAATCCGCGTAAACTTCTCGGCCGTGCTCCACAGCCTTCTGGCATGCCTCAATGGCGGCGTCGTAGTCGCCCTTCTCGAACTGTGCGGCACCCAGGTTGGTCAAGTATGTGATGTCCTGGTAGATCTCCCAAGCTTTCGTGTAGTGAGCGATGGCCTCATCGAACTGCCTCTTCTTGTATGCCTCTGTACCAGCAGCCTTCTCCTTGTCAGCCTCGGCTTTCTTTGCCTTCTTCTCCTTCGCCTCCTCATCCTCAGGTTCCGGCTCGGGCTCGGGTTCCTTCTTCGGCTCTTCCTTCTTGGGCGCTGGCTTGAGGTCTGGCATTTCCACGTCCTCCTCCGCTCCGCCCTGCTCGCGGAACTTGGCAGCATCGCGATCGGCATTGTCGGTGGGGTTGAATGACATATCGATGCCAAGCAACACGCTCATGACTTGCAGGAAGCGAGGGTCGGAGAACATTTCCTGCTGCATGCCTTGTGGGTTGCTCTGCATGTTCTGTAATTTTGCCATGAAGGCACTATCTCCGAGCAATGGCGCCGTCTTAGGATTCGCTGCCAGTTTCTGGAAAAGTTGTGGGTCGCTGAACATGTTGCCTAGCCCTCCACTTGGGTCGACACCATCCGCTCGTGCCTCCGCGTCGATCGCCCTCTTTACTGACTCCAGCCCAGACTTTGCTTGAGCATTGTTGGGGTCCAACTTGAGAGCCTCCTCATATGATTGCACAGCGCCCATCAAGTCACCCACTCCGTGCTCTGCTGTTCCTTTCCGGCCCCATCCTTTGGACCAGTCAGGCTTGATCTCAGTTGTCTTCTTGGCTGCTTCGAGTGCCTTCTCCCAGTCTTTTAACGATGCATATGCGCCTGACAGATTCGAGTAAAGCACGTGGTTCGATGGGTCGGCGGCAATGGCGGCAGAGAACTTCTCAGCTGCGCCGGTGAAGTCCTTCGCAGCAAAGAGCTTGTTGCCCTCGGCCTTCAGCTCGTCTGCCGATGCCATGTTCGTGTCGCTGTTGTTGACTGCGGCTTCCTGTCGAGTTGTGCGAGGTAAATTGAGGTATCGCGTCAAAATGTGACAGAAAAGTGTGTTTGGGAGCTACTCCAATATTCATAGCAGCACAGCTAGGCTAGAAGCTTCTCGATGTGGAGGCGCACCGCTTCGACGAAGCTGTGATGTCGTTTCGGAGGAACCATTTTCCGATTCCTCACGAATTGCTCACTCTCCTCTTGCACACATCCCTCATTCACTTTTCACGATCACAGTCCGTCCACACGTCATACGCGTTATCTATCTTCATGAGCCCGCTATGCACCCGCAGCTGTGTCATGAGCTCGGGACCAGTGCGATGGGCCACCTGCAATTTCTTTGTCTGGAGATCATGCACGACTTCCCACCCTGACATCGTGCTTTCTCAGTTGATGGCCAGCCAGAACAGCTCTGCCAGATGCGAATAGCAGCAAGAAGTAGAAGGCTTCTGTTACCAATTCCATTGATCAACACGGCCCTCGACGTTATTGCTAGCTTCGAGAATGACAGGTTGAATTAGCCAAGAACCGATTCGCAGCCAAGATATCAAGGTGCCAATACCAATTTCAGCAGCCCGAGCTTTGACACAGCCGTGGTCCGGCATATTCGTCACGGGATAACTACGTTCTATTCCTCTCAACACTGACTTCACCATGATAGGTGCTTGAGCACGCTGTGCTGACCTTTCTCTATATATCTTCCGTCCAGCGAACCGACAGTCATTTCAGCATGTCTTCAAAACTCCTCATGATCGCAGCCTTAGCAGGCATCACCCTAGCTCAAAGCACCACAGAAGCCAGCGTCGCATCCACGACAGTAGATCTTCTCCTGGGAACGTTGACATCAGGCTTCTCTGGCTCAGTTCAAACAGCAGCGCCTTGCGAGACTGTTTACTTATTGACATGTTCTGGTCAACCAATATGCTCCGATCCGGTCACTGTATTGTTGACACTTTTACCATGTGTTGTGCTGTCTACTAACTAACTCCAGCTCACGGCAACCCAAGGTCCACAACATTACATCTACAACTTTGAAAATTCTGTCAGCGATTCGAAAGGTGAAGGCACAGTCACAGCATCTCAGTCTTGCTCTTTGCAGAATGCCAATACCGCCGTCTGTAACCAGTACGAATCCATATCATTTGGGGGCAGGAGCTCAACGATCCGGAGACAGACCACTTTGTCGGGCGATGATCTGGTCTATGCCAACGTGGGAATCACTGGCGGCGTGGAGAGGTTGACCGAAGCGATGGGAGAGTGCAGCACAGCGACCGCGTTTCCAAGCAGAACGGGCGTTAGTGAAGGGGCTGCAAAGCCAACCAGTGTTGTCGAGGTTGTCAAGGTGGTTGTGCCTGTTGGCATAGCAGTCGCTGGAATTTTCCTGTAATACTACTGTCGAAAGGGCACTGTATTCAATACTGGGACAATCTGTAACTGGTAGATACTGTAAATGGCATTTGGACACTATGCTATTAATTTCAACTGCCCATGAAGTCGTCCGTCTCATCTGTCGTTATGTGGTGGTATCGTGCAAAAAATACAAGTGCTTGAAATGTCGAATCAAACCCATCTCAGTCCTCTTCGTTAAATAATCCTCCCAACAGAGCGCCAATTAGAGCATGGCACCAGCACCCGCGACGACTGCAGCGCCAACTGGTACCAAGATCTTGTACAACTCGACCATGCCAGTTGGCGCAGCTGCACTGTCTGATGACTCGGCAGCATCGCAGGTTGCACCCGCAGATGGAAGGTTGTTTGCGCCAGCAGTGATTGGAATCTGAGCGTAGGTGAATTCGGCTGTGTCCGTGATAGTCGAGACGGTTGAAGTGGCTGTCTCCTGGCCGCCGACAGAGGCGTACACTGAAGCCGTGCAGGTGGCTGCGGTGAAGCTACCAGAGGGGCCATCGAGATCGCAAGACTGGGCAATAGTGCCCTTGCCGCCGTAGATAGATGTTGCGTACACAAATTCGTATGCGGTTGGACCAATAGTCACAGTGGCCTGAGACAAGGAAAGTATGTTAGCATATGCTCAAGGGCTCCCGCGGGAGGCGTTTGGGAACGACATACCGTAAGGTCTGGGATCTCCTCGCAAAGAGCAATGGCGGAATCTGTGCAGGCAAGAGCGAGAGTGGTATCGCATCCATTGGCAGAGATCACAGAGCCTGCAAATCCACTTGTGAGAGAGCCAAAGAGAGCTGTGATGGTTGTCTCGGCATCAGCAGCAGAAGGACCGCTTGTGGTTGCTGGTGTTGACTCGGTTGCTGAAGCATCAGCTGTTGTAGAGGACTGTGCATAGGCAGCGACTGCCAGCGAGGCGACAGTGAATGTTCGTGCAATCATGTTGTTGTAGTTGTGTGTGTGTGTGGGTGAGTTGGAATCGAGGATGGAATGGCAGATCTTAAATTTCTACGACTGGTTGTTGTGGTTGTCCGTACGACAACGGGTTCAGCAGGACATCATATAGCCTGCTGCGCGCCAACTAGCGCGTACACACAAAAGTGAGGCCGTTTCTGGCTCGGCTGCGACACCACGCGAAGGAAGGCGCCAGGCAAAGCGAAGTGAACCAAGTGATGCCGCCTAGGACAAAGGCCGCGGGATCTCGCCTACAGCTGTGACGCTGCTCGACTCAGGAGCCTAAATTGCAGAAGGACGACCTGGTTGTAGGATCCTGATGCCTCGCCGGTTCTTCAGATTTGCCCGGATTGGTCGTCCGCGGTACGAATTGAGGATGGTGAGCTCGGGCTGAGCGGGCTGAGAGTGAGTTCTGGTTCCTGGCGGGTCTAATTTTACAGCGCCACTGCGGAACCATGCCAAATTCGGTGCCGAGGCCGGAAAACCGCAACAGATTTCCAATGTCAAGTTCTAGGCAGTGCTTCATTCTCGCATGGCACCAGACGCTGAGAGAGAAGCACACCACGAGACACGTCACTTCGCCATGTGCGCTACATCACGCGGCAGTATGCAGGACGTTCTGCCCGATCGCTGTTAAGCCAAGCCCATACTCGGCTGCACAATACCGCATGCCACTTCAGTCCCGATGATAGGTCGATGTGGCTGTGAAGCAACTTCGCTGGAAGTGGCCATGTCCATGCGCAGTCAGTAGCAGTGACTCTCTTTCGAGACGCCGTGGAGCCGCAGTTCGATTCTGAGCCAACTAAGACTCGTCAAGAGCAAGTTCAGTGTGCATTCGGGTTCCAGCATGAGACAGCAAGACCGGGACAGGCCAAATACCTCTGTTTGCTCACAGGCGAAGCGGAACCTGCGTCCGTCCACGCGTAGCATAAGCGGCAACAGCGTACTGAGAGCCAGCTTTGTAACATGTCGATCGCGAAGGACTCGCAAACGGCAGCGGCTCAAGCAGCGACCATACTGCGCAGCCTCAGCCACTGTTCCTGTATGAAGACTTCTTGTCTTGGCTAGTGATTTGAGAGCTCAGTGTCGGCGCACAGGATCAGGCGCAGGCGTTGGCAATACGCTGCCATTCTCGCTTTCGCTGAGAGTGCGGCGAGCTGGATAACGCACGGCAGACTGTGACCTATGTCGTATCAAGACCATTGTCCCAGACACAAACGGAGGAAGAAGCTGCAGTTTTCCTGCGAACTCATTCTTTTGAGTGAGAAGCGCGCGCTGCTCAGGACATCGAGGTCTAGCAGATTGGTGACGAACATCATCGAAGCCGGGGTAGAAAGCTGAATTCCGTCTTGACAGTGATAGGTTTCACATCACCAGTCGTGATGGCAGAATCTCTGCCTGCCCTGAATCCAGGCGGAGCGCAGCGTTGTCCAACTGATGCAGCTTCTGCCTCCCTCGTTGCACTATGCACTCTTCGAGCCTTGATTCCATCGGGATTAGTATCACCAGCGCCCATCGACTCGCGAAGTGCTGCATACGCCTCTTGACTGTCTTTGGACTCCTTTCGAGCAGCTTCCAATTTTCGTTTGAGATCTTGTGTCTCCTCGTGATCTCCAGATTCAGACGATACCCGAAGCCTTTCGATTTCCTTCTGGGCAGCTTCTAGGCGCTGCTGGAGCCTGGAGAAGCGCTCCAACCAGTGCCTATCGTCGCCACTCGCCCTCGCCACCCCATTCTGCTGGACGCGCTCCTTCTTCATAGCCTTTCTTTCCGTCTCGAGCTCAAGTTCTTTTTCGGCCAGGTCTTCCTGCTTGATTCGAGCCTCTTGCTCGAATTCTAGTGCTTCTCGCTCCCTCTTCTCTGCTTCTTCCAGTTTCTTCTGCATCTCTGCAGTCTTCATCTCCAGTTCTCGCTCCTTCTCGCGGATCCGCGCCTGCACTTCTGAGCTGGGAAATTCCGATGATGCTTCAAGGCCCTTGGAAGTCTTCCAATCATCGCATGCTGGAATGTACCAAGCCATCTCTGGCATTGATGATTTGGCAGGCTTGCTCACGAATATGGGGTTATTTGGCTTGTGGCTGCCGATGTGGTTGTACAGATATGTGCTGCCTTCATCACACTTCAACCAAAACGCATTCGGCGTGTTCGAAATCTCGCACACCCAGTACTGCTTCTCAGGCCTCTGATTGACACGCGCTCCTTGGTAGTCTCCCCGAGCGCGAAGATAATTGCCCGTGCTTGCATTTTTGAAAGCGACCCTGTTCACATCTGCTCTTTCGATGATCCATTGTTGTATTTGCTCTCCATTGATCTCTGCTGTGGCAATATCGTCTTTTGTGGGCTGGATGCAAAGACCGCTCGTGGCCGGAATTAGGTAGTAGTGGCGAGCTTTGCTCATGTTGAGATTCAGAAGCTGTAAAAGTGCCGGGCGTTGATTCTGGGAGAAGACCGTGATCCGACAACGGCCGATCATGCAAGCAGTTGAATCCGGAAAGTTGTGCGGTAAGCAAGCTCGAAGTGTTTCCCGTACTGATAGGTACGCTGTATAGAATCGTGATGCAGCGCATTGGCCAGGTGCATTAGCAACGAGGACCGTTTCCGTATGGCACTGATGAGGGGGCTGGAAGCTGCATGCCACGAAGAGCTCTGAGCATGCAGAGCCAAAGTTTCCCAAACTTTTGGATCAGCCAGATCCGATCTGCATATTGTTTGGTCCTGCTTAAGCCTCCAAGGTCATGACCCCATGCAAGCCCATCATCGGCGCTTCCGAACAGCTAAAGGATCGACTGTGATTGTGGAGAACACGTCTTTTGGGACAATGCAGGTCACGTCAACCGGAGATCACTGACGTGGTGCAACGTTCTTTATCAACCTCTCCTTCTGCACTTCACCTCGACATTCCGCAACTGCAAACGAAACCTGATATTTCACAATCAAAATGGCAGACAAGGCTACCAAGACCGCGACCGATACACTGTTCGTTCAAGTTCTAACGCTTTATGCCGCTTTGACTAACGGCGCACAGTGACAACCCCACGGGTGCTGCAGGAGCTCTGGCGGGCAAGGACTCTGCTTTGGGAGGACTAGGCGGTGGTAGAAAGCCGGGGCCAGGGAATCGAGGTGATAATGAGGGCGCTGTGAGTACTGTGGGCCTGCACCGCATGTGCTATACTGACCCGTCCACAGGTCTCCAAGGAAGAGGAGGAGAAGAGCTCGCTGAAGATTCGTATCCAGCTAGATCTCGACGTTGAGGTGCATTTAACTGCAAGAGTCAAAGGCGATATCGTTATTGGATTGTTGTAAGAAGGTTCAGCTTGCTGAAGATATACAGCTGTTGATGCCATCCCAGTTAGACGCAATTCCACCATGCTCCTCAGAGCAGTTGATCTAGCACAAAGCTCCCATACTCTGCTGTCTGGAACAGTTACCCCATTCGTGATTGGCGTTATGTTGGTGGCTGGCTGTCTTGCTTGTCCAATGCAGGGTGCAGTAGATGATGACGAATGCCCGTGCTTATACTTTCGAGGCACGCATGTGCTGTCGTACTGGATGCAGACCAAGTGGGCCTATAGCTCTCAATCGGGACAATCCACAGATCTGCGTGAGGTCTTTAGAGTTCCGGGGAACGATTGCAGCTCCGCCAAAAGCTGTCCAGTCTTGGGGCTTTTTAGCTACTTCCAGTACAGAGCCAGTGCACTCTTGCGACGCCAATCTTTGCTGTTGAGCCATTGCATAGACTTCTTGGCCTCAATTAACGCACGTCTTGATCATGGTCCTGGGGATACTCAGTAAGCAATACCGAACCCTTCGATCCACCACAGACGACTGATCACAGCCACCGCAGCGGCGGTCGCAGCATGCCCCGCAATCATTGGCACCACGGAGGCGGTCCGTCAAGGCCAGAGGCAGAATGAACGCGAAGAGCAACGGGGCCGGAAAACCAATCTTGTTGTCTCACTGCTGGAGCGCAGTGAGTACAGCTCTCTATTCGACGGTGCTTATATCGTCCTCAAAGACAACAAGCTATGGGTCGACACGACGGGCGTAGGGCGAGGCTTGGAGCTGCATTCGTTTGCAGGCTACTTCATGCCCTACCCGCATAATGACATGGCACAACGCTGGCACGAAAGTGGCTTCCGTAAAGGCGAAGGCATGGTGACCACGATTTCCGACGATCCTCCATATCTGAACTGGGTTTATGTTGATAGTAGCACGCATGAGGTCAAATATGGCGTTCGTGCCGATGCGGAGCAACACCTGGTCGGGCCTTGGGACGTCACGAAAGCCGATAAGAGGCTCATCTTCGAAGGATGGGAAGGCTTCGTAGCGGTCCAGGAAGTCGATGGCGACCCGCTTTGGGCGCTATACTTTGATGTCAAAGACGACGGCTTGACCAGTGAAAACAGGATTGGAAATCAAAGCCTCCGGATGCTTGCGCTTGAGGTCTGGCGTCGGGAGCGACGGCTCGATCGGGAACAGGCTATTGGTGAGCGAATCGAGCGCATCAGAATGCGACAAGAAGTCGAGGCAGAGGCCAAGTCAGATTCGACGACGGTGTCGTGATTGACCTTTGTTGATGTAAGATGGTCAGCCTTGCTCAGCCTGCCGTGGCTGCCGCGAAGTGTTGTATTGATGGCCTGAGGCCGAGCCGCAACTTCCATCCATACTCTCTTGCGAGCTTCACGAATTCACGAATCGAGAGCACACCCGAGCCGCCAGCTCAGACGATGCCAGACAAGCGACGTATTCGGCGATAACCAACGTCTATCTCTACGATGTGAGGGTGCCAGGAAGAGCACGATGCACCGTACAAATCTCTGGCACAGGAAAGCTGCAAAACTCGCACACGGCCTTGCCAACAAGGCCACACGTGAACCATCTCCGATCGAGACCGACAACCGACGTCTCGCAATGGTTCAAAATACTGAGCTTGCGGTAAGAGGTGAACAGCGAAAACACGGTGGGCGAAGGAAGCACCCTAGAGAAGGATCAACATTTGGTGTGTCTATGCACAGCACTGGAGATATCGCAGCACGACCATGGGCGCGAATCTGATCAAAATCTGTGTACGGCCTGTTCTCGCCCCAGAGCACGCTCACACTAATGCTTTCGATCTCTGGCGGTGCCCAATCACGTCCTTCGCCCTGTTCTGGGATAGGCGCGATGAGCTTATACGCATCTCTCTTGTGATCAGTGAGATGCGTTGCCTGGCAGGAGATATCTTTATGAGCTTGAGCAGAGAATGTGTTGTGTCGGCTCATGAATGATGTAGCGCGGGACTACTCTCCATTCCACACCATACGAAGAACGGGATGGCTAGGATCGCTTTGGGTCTTGACATCTCTGCTATAACTGGATGCCTGGGTTCACGCTCATCCTGGGTCTGTTCTTCAGGTTTGACAGGGACATTCTCAGTGGACTGAAATCTCCTTCGGGTCCTGCCTGGCGACTTCTCTCCGAAATCCATCGTATGTGGCATGCCGAAGGTGCGGCAGACTGAAGCTAGGGGATCTGGCCGCCGCGTACGAAGGTATCGACCAAAGCTTGCCTCAACCGCCAGATACGTAAGACCATAAGGACGGACATATGTGTACACTGAAGGTCCGGCGTCAGAATCACAGCAGCAGCAGGCTACATGTAGAATCAGTGTTTGCGGTTGCACGACCTCATCGTGGGCCTGGCGTATGACATCATGGACCGACCAGCATCGAAACGACCACATTTGCTCGAAGACCATTCTATTCACAATATTCCCATCGCCGTTCAGCACAGTCAGATCGAACCCATGATACCATAGGAGACATATTCATTTCATGCATCCTCATGGTACTGAGCAGCGCATTGATCTCAGCAAAGTCATGACGTTTTTTGCGCGAGCAGCCATGTCGATCCTTCCGTGCGGCTCGTGGACACTGCAGATCAGGATTCCTATACAGCATGCAATCTACCTCGATCTCCAGAAGCGATCGTCCAAGTATCCTTCTTCTGTGGGATTTCGGACTTTTTGATTGTTCCTTCGATTCCTCACTGAGGACCGAAACACCACTGTGTGTGCGAAGGCCCTGCACGAACAGCAATTAGTATATATGAACAGGTAACGTCTTGCTATCCAGCGATCTCATAACACACACCTCACAACGTGAACGAATATGGGACTCTCATACTTCTATCTTACGTCTGCTTTGGCAGCCATTGTGCTGTCCGTGCAACTTGCAAAGATATTTTATAACGTCTTCCTCTCCCCTCTTCGCAAGATTCCTGGTCCATGGTACAACTCCGTCACAGGTGTTCCATCGAGATTCGCGTCTACAGTACAAAAGCGACAAGCACACCATGCCCACGAACTGCACAAGAAATATGGACCTTACGTACGATTTTCGCCGAACGAAGTACTCATATCAGATCCTGCAGCCTTCAGAGAGATTCATAAAGTCGGAACTCATTTCTACAAGACCGATCTGTACAAGTTCTTGAATCCCACCAAGCCCGGTGAAGGGCCATATGGAATGTTCCAAGCGACAGACCCAGCACAGCATTCCCGCCATCGTAAACTTCTAGGCAAAGGCTTCACCCAGAACTACCTTCGCTCCAATTGGGAGGGTAGGATTCAGGAAAAGGCCGAGTCGCTCATACAGTATCTGAAAAGCGACGCCCGGAAATCTTCGGCGAAGTCGATATCTACAAGTGGTTGCCCCTCTTTGCTGGCGATGTCGTTGCAGAGCTTGCATTCGGGCAGTCGTTTGGCATGATGGAGCGAGGCCAACCAGACGGGATTATCACCTACGAGAGCGGGAACACATTCGCATACGCCTTTCCACTGTTGTACCAGATCGTGAGATGGATTCCCCATCCAAGGATCCAGAAGGCGTTTGGCGGAAATCAGGTTCTGCTCAAACGAGGGAGAGTCGCCGTGGAAAACAGCAAGGCAAACGCGGGCGCAACCAACCTGTTTGCGAAAGCAATAGCAGATGCCGAGAAGGGCGACACCCTATTGACTGACGAAGAAGTCGTGATTGAAGCCGGAGACTTCCTATTCGCAGGCACAGACACTACTGCCACAACCCTGACCTATTTGATATGGTCAGTGCTGCGCGATCAAAATGTCCAAAAAGCCATTGAAGACGAAGTCGCTGAGCTCAGCGAGCCATACAGCGACGAGCAACTTGAGCAACTCCCGGTTCTCAGCGCTCTTGTCAAGGAGACTTTGCGCCTTTACGGTGCTGCACCAGCGGCTTTGCCACGTGTTACACCACCCGAAGGCGCCATTCTTGGGGGCTATGAGATCCCCGCTGGGACGACAGTCGCAACACAGGCGTGGAGTCTGCACCGCGACCCAAATATCTTCACTGATCCAGAGGTATTCGACCACACGCGATGGCTGGATGGCACGCTAGCTTCGAGAGAGGATGTGAAGCGAGTCTGGTCACCATACGGAGCAGGGAGCAGGATCTGCGTTGGGTCAAATCTCGCGAATATGGAGTTTAGGATCGCCACAGCGGCATTTTTCAGGAATTGCCGTGGCGCAAGTTTGGCGCCTAGCACGACAGATGCGAGTATGGAAGTGGAAAATGTATTCTTGATCGCGCCTAAAGCGAAGGCTTGTAAGGTGGTGATACCAGCGGCAGAGTAAGGGGTATAGACATAGTCAAGAAGGATGTGATAAGATATACGAATAATAATGAGCATCGATGAATACATCACCAGCTGGCAGCTGCTCAACTTGATGACGATGCAGAGGAGAACGTGGTGAAGCTGGGGAACATCCCTGTGCATGTTATCCTTGTCAAACAACCTTGTGCTCTTTCACGATCTCGCAGCTCCACACCTCGGTCTTGGCACCTTCACATGCCACCAACTTCGAGTCTTGTGAGATCACATGTCATCAGACCTTCACATGCCCTCAAGCGCTGACAGTCGCGGCCTCGCTCAGTTGCTGTCGCTCTTTGGTAGCTGCTGAAGCACGTTGTATTACCCAGCATGCCTCCATAGAAGCACGCGCGACGACAATGGCGAACCAGTCGACGCTCCGCCAAAGGCCCGGCGACCGCGTCTCGCAGTGGTTCGACTACCTCTACACTCGTGTGGCAGCGCGCGTCGAAAAGCTGCAGAATAGGAGTCCTCTCGACCAACGCACTACCCGACTCATCGCCACGCTCGCCTTTGCCCTCTCTCTCATCACCGGATATGGAGGGTACCGCTACTACAAAGCCAGTAAGAAGGAGAAGGAAGTCGGCAGCAGGCTTCTGCGGCGCAATAGTGGTCTCAAAGCAAAAGATGGCACGCGGACAATATATGTGCCGTACAAGGACACCAGCAGCAAGGTTGTCATCCATCCGATCAAAGCGACGACCTTCGATGCCCACCGACGCTTCTTCCTGAACCCTATACGACAGCGGAGCTCGGGGAGGACGATCGCACTGGATGCTCCGCCAACGAACATCAAACCTGGTCTCAATGTGGCATTTGTGCACCAATTTATGGCGATCATGCAGATTGCGGTGCCGCGACTGGGATCAAAAGAGTCCGGACTGCTTGCAACTCATGCTTTCTTTCTCTTGCTGAGAACATATCTATCGCTCGTGGTGGCAACTTTGGATGGAGAGATCGTGCGAGATCTCGTGGCGGGTCAGGGGAAAGCTTTCCTGCTTGGGCTCGGAAAATGGCTTTCTGTGGGAGTTGTTGCAAGCTACACAAACTCCATGATCAAATTCTTGCAGTCCAAGATTAGCATTGCGTTCCGGACAAGGCTGACCAGATACATTCACGACTTGTATCTGAGCTCGAACATGTCGTACTACAAGATGCATACCCTCGATGGCAGCATCGATCAAGGAGCCGATCAATTCATTTGCCAGGATCTTACTCTATTCTGCGACAACGCTGCTCAGCTGTATTCCAGTCTTGGGAAGCCCTTGGTTGATCTTTTCACATTCAACTATCAGCTTTACAAATCGCTGGGCCCTCTGGCACTGGGAGGACTGCTCAGCAACTATGCTGCCACAGCCATCTTGCTGAAAAGGCTCAGCCCACCATTTGGCAAGCTAAAAGCGGCAGAAGGACGCAAGGAGGGTGCTTTCAGAGCACTGCACTCAAGACTAATCGCCAACGCCGAAGAAGTGGCCTTCTATGCAGGTGGCCCTACAGAGCACGCATTGCTGGACGCAGGATTCAAGGAGTTGAAGAAGATGATGGAGACAATATACCGTGTGAAGATTGGATACAACATGCTGGAAGACTTTGTGCTGAAGTATACGTGGTCGGCGCTCGGCTTCGTCGTGACCAGTCTGCCTGTCTTTTTACCCGGATTGCACATTGCACCAGAACCACCATCAACGACCGGCAGCGGCGAAGGCTCGGCAAACGTTTCTGATGATAGCAGGACAGGTTCCCGCACGAAACAATTCATCACCAACAAGCGACTCATGCTCAATCTCGCTGATGCTGGAAGTCGCATGATGTATGCCATCAAGGACTTATCGGAGCTGGCAGGTCAAACTAGCAGAGTGTTCCTGCTTATCAGCACTCTCCATCGCGTGCACGCGAATGCTTACCATCAACCAAGAGACCGCTTTCCAGAGCTATACAACTTGGCTGACGTGCACGGTACATTACACAAAGGCTATGACGGCGTGCGACTGGAGAATGTGCCGATCGTAGCTCCTTCAGCCCATCCAAATGGCGGCGAAGAGCTCATTGACAACCTGCAGTTCATAGTCGGGCCAGGCGATCATCTACTCATTACTGGTCCCAATGGCGCAGGCAAGTCCGCTGTAGCCCGCGTAGTTGCTGGCTTGTGGCCGACGTACCGTGGTTTGACATCACGACCACGTAATACGGGACAGGATGGTATCATGTTCTTGCCTCAAAGAGTCTACTTGAGTCACGGAACGCTGCGCGACCAAGTCATCTACCCTCACACAGAGGTCGACATGAAGGAGGCCGGCCGTACAGAAATGGAACTTCTTGGCATCCTCGAGGAGAGCAAACTGGGCTACATTCCTGACCGTGAAGGCGGCTGGGACACGAGGAAGATGTGGCAAGATGTGCTCAGCGGTGGCGAGAAGCAGCGTATGGCGATCGCTCGACTACTGTATCACGAGCCACGCTACGCTTTCATCGACGAGGGCACTTCTGCCGTGAGCTCAGACGTCGAAGGCATCCTCTACGAAACGTGCAAGAAGAAGGGCATCACTTTAATCACTATCTCGACTCGAGCTTCCTTGAAACGATATCATTCTTATACACTTACGCTTGGCCTGGGCGAGGACGCCAGCGAGTACGAGTTTAACAGGATTGGAACTGCGACCGAGAAGAGCAGCGTTGAGCGAGAGATACAGGAGCTCAAAGAGAAGCTGAGCCAGGTTGACAAGTGGAAGCAAAGGCGGCAGGAGATTGACGAAGAACTGAGCAAAGTCTGGGTCGGAGGCGAGGAGTTGCCTGCGCCGGAATATTGCAGCAATGGTAATGGAAGTTCTGAGGGTGAGACCGTCAGTGTGTAAAAAGCGGTGCAAGTTCCGCCGAGGAGACCTCATTTGAATCTTCGTTGAGAGAGTGGAGCTTGTCTGGACAGCTCACACAGCACGCTGGAAATATCCGACATCGACCTGCCAGCTCTTGGTCCAGATTAGAGTGCGCGCCACTCGCAGCTGCCATGCTACACATCCATGAACACCTGCAGCTCACAAGGTGATGTCAAAAGGTGTGCGATGACGGCTTCAACTCGAAGTGCTTGAGAGCAAAACCCCCTCGATTATGACGATCAGGGCGCGTGGAAAATGACGACTGCGAGGATAGAGTGTACCACAACAGCCAGCGGGCACAGCTGCTTGCTCAATTCTCTCCCAGATTCCTCACATATTCGGCAGAGACCGTGAACAGATCCGCCTGGAGCATGAATACCCGGATAGATGCATCGAGAGATGATATAAGTAGAGGGACAGAAAGCTAGTGATGTGTAGCACTGACTATGATGTATAACGAAATCTATCTCGAATTCATTCTTCTACACACGACCAAATCTAACTTGCCACAAGTGCCTGCACCTTCGAAGGATCCGCCATCTCAAGCCTCAACTCTTGTCCCTGATTCACAGATCTGACTTGGATGTATCCACTGTCCTTATTCTGCTCGTAGCCTCCCTGCGCATAGCCCGAAGTCGAAGCTTGCGTGACACCATACATGACGGCTCTAGACCCAACTTCTTGAACCAACTCATCAACCTCAGCATTCGGGTGTTCATTCTTCAGGATATCCGCATTGAAAGCCTTTGCGATCTCGATTGGAGACATGCTGACCTTTCTTCCAAGGAGCCAGAAGCCATTGTACATCGTCAAAATCACGATGACGGCCGCGAGCGAGAGACCGACAGCAGCGCCAAGGTATGCGTATTGCGCTCGGTATACACCCATGGTGCGAATCTGATTGAGTTGGACTTTCTGCATATCGCTTGTGTTGGTCATTGTCAAAGCAGTGCGGAACATGAGCTGGCGAGCTTGTTCGAGGAAAGCTGGGACGGGGTCGTTGAAGTAAACGCTGCAGAGGTCTTGGTTCAGTGGAGCAGGTTTCTTGACGGCCTCCGACATGTTGGCGAAGCGAGTGCCTGCTGGACCAGTAGAGAGGATCTCGTAGCCAATTGTGCCTGCGAAACGGATGTGGGTGTAACCGCTCATCGTCTCCTCGAGGGCGTGTGCGAAGCCTCCGAGCTCGGTTGGACCTTGAGTTCCTGGGTCTTCGTACTCGTTTGCGTGCAAGACTTTGTCGTCGTAGAGAGTCGTCTTAGGATCGAGAGAGATGGTCGAGCTATTGCCATCGATGATGACGGGGTACTCTACTGTTGCTGCTTGAAGAGTACAGTTCTGGACCATGAGCGCGCCCTCGCAGTCAGAGTTGTCTTTGTATTGAATGTCCAGATTCATGCGACCTGGCTGGTCGTAGACCCAGCTTAAAGCAGACCGGTAGACAAACGTGCCGGCTTGCGCATTGATACATTCCTGGCTGATATCTGGATCGATGGAGTTGCAATTGTCGCCGGGCACTACACTGAATGGCACAGTGTAAGAGGAACAGTTGACAGATAAACCAGCGGCTTTCAGGCGACCACTGCACTTGCCATCACCGGAGCAGCCAGTCTTGTTCGCAAGGATGCTGCGTCCGCTTTCGAAAGCCCGGAAAACTGGCGCGAAGTCCTCGTGCAGCAGTGGAACAACTCGGAGGCGGCCAGACATGTATCCAGTCGGAAGATCAATCCTCTGCGCAGCCTGGATGCTGACATCAACAGTGGACACAGCTTTCGAGATCTCGACTTCCGACGACCGCTGAAGCAGTGGTCCATTGAGAGGTGTGATGGTCAAGAAAAGAGTGACGAACGCAATGAAGTTGAAGTGTTTTCCTGCCTTCAAACTTGCAAGAGCTGAACTTCCATAATCCCAGTTGCGGTGGAGATCTCCAATGTTTGTGCCTGTTATCGCTCTCTTCCACCAATTTATCGTGGCGCCTCGGCTCATTGCATCTTGAAGGAGAACATTGGCGATCGTATAGGCGAACGATACATAGACCGAAGGCGAGTACTTCCAGCTTCCGATAGGCTTGCCGTCCGAGAAGAACAAGATAGCTACGGCTCCTGCAATGCATAGAAGTGCTAGGAAAAGGGCGAGTAGCCCAACCCAGGGCATTCGTCGAAGCACGCCGCCTCTCCAGGCATGTTTGTCAGAACGAGTTGCATCGCGGTACTGTTGAGCAACAGTGGAGCGCTCTTGCAGTCCCAGGTCTCTGAGGCCGACGTTGACCATGGTTAGCGATGTGGAAGAATAGATTCCGCACGATGGTGATTGTGATCGATAGTGAATAGGGCGCAGACGATTGATACACTATGTATAGTTGTTGACATTGCGCCTAGCTCGGCCCGTACTCAAGCCTAGATCAAGGAGCGACATTACGAGAATCGCATGCTGTACGGTGTGCCCGGTCTCGCTCATCAATGTTGTGATGGTCCTGCGGATTCTTCTCAGCATTTAGCTTTGGGGGCGTTTCTTGGCACCTTCCCTCAATTGATAGACAGCTATTCCAGCGACCTTGGCTGCGACGCCAACGTCAGCAAAGCTGCATTGAGGCTCAAAGAAACCCTGTGACACACGACGATGTGCGTGCTGGCATGCTTATGGGATGTTTGTGTCTGGTACGGACCTCGCGAAGGTCTCCGGGGGCGCGTTGCAGCGCAACCATGACTAAGGTGTTGTGGGCTTGCGGCTGATGAGAGACTGGCAAATGGGCGCCAACTCGAGTGACTATATCTTGTCACAGACATAGCGCACACGGTCTCAACATCCAGAAGCACCCAATCTTGGTCTTTGGGAAATCCAGCAAATGCTTCCGCTTCGAAGTGTCCACATGCCCAAGATGTTCTCCCTTGTAGCTGTCAGCTCGCTTCTACTGGCCTCGAAGACTACAGCTACCGGGTTGCCGTCGTTGCCAGCCCGGACAGTACTAGCCGCGGACAGGCTTGATGCACGAGAGTGGTCCCCAAGACCCACTCATCGTCCAACCTATCTGCCTCGTCGCCAGAGTGATGAGCTGTCCCCACTTTGCGGCTATGCGGAGGGTGATGCTGGTAAGCCCACAGATCTTGCGCCAGCATCAGTAGTACTGACACTTGTCGTAGCAATGGCCATTCAATGCACCGGTGGCGAATTCTGCGGGTTCAACCTGACATACAATGCTTTCGGCTGCTGCTCGTCGGTTGTCGCCGCTCAAGAGCAATTGCTGGGCGAGTGCGGCTACTACACCACATGCTTGGATTTCGAGGAGCCTTGTGATGCCGAGTGCCAGAGCAATGCGGACATCTACCGATGCACGGAATCTGCATTTCCCAAGTGCGTCAAGTACGAGTTCGCTATCGAGGGAGCAACTCTCACCAACTATGGTTGTGCGGATACCGTTGCAAGCCCTACAGAGGTGCTGCAGGTGCTCAGTACCACGGTCGCAGGCGGAGGCGCAGGAGCGTCCGGTGCAGCGTCCGGTGAATCGACTGGTCTGGACTCACTTATCGAGAATCTGTTGTCAATCTCGTCTGCGATAGATGCGGTGTCAAGCCAGTTGCCGTCAGGAATCTTGACCTCTGCCGCAGCGACACCGACGGGCAGTGTTTCAAGGTCAGTCACCCGCACACAGGCGACAGCCGATACATCGGGGGGCAGTTCGGCTCAGCAGACTGGCGAGGCTTCCTCTTCTCAAGCTGAAGTCAACGCAGCAGCTGCGGTGGGTCCAAAGGCGGCTGCTGTCGTTGGTGCACTCTTCTATTCAAGCATTTGGGCACTGGCGAGAGTGTTGTAGATAGCCAGAGCAGCTGTGGACGGGTCGTTTGTAGTGGACCACAATAGATTAGACAAGCACATATTCAGACAAGCATTGAATTTCCTCTCATTCCAGTCGCTTTCATGCAGAGCCACTTGCCATCGCAGACTTTGAATTCGGAAATGGTCATCGAATGTATGGTGACTCCTGGGGGTCTGCCGGTGATCTCCATGTCTGTGAAGAGCGAAGCCAGTCCTCTTTTAGGATCGACTTTCGAAGTCATGCCCAGGATTCGCACTTTCGATTGAGGAAACTCCAGAGCTCCTCGGCGATGATGGTCAACCCAACCGGGCAAATCTTCTGCTTTTTGGTTGTGCATACTAGCCATGAAATCTTGGTCGTAGCCATCTATGTTAATGGCTTTATCGTATTGCCTCGTGTTGAGGAGCTCTGTGTTCATGGTGAAGAAGCTTTCCAGATGCTCGCGGATCTTGCGGATATCGGTACAATCTCCAGGCAGACGCGTAAGAGGACTCTCCAGCTTATGATCGCCATCTTTGCCGTCCAGAGACACGGGCGTCAAAGGCTCGTATTCGCTCATGGCGCGAGCCATGCGCTTTGCTGCTCTGTCTGGTGCTCAAGAGTCTGTGGCGGGATGCAAATGTCGCGAGCACGGATTTGGCAATATTCTGGTTTGGTGCATGGTGATCATCGTGCGCCATAGAGATCAGAAGGACATGCGAAAAGTGGCGCAGGTGTAGGTGTGGTGGTACAGTTTCACGTAGACAAGTGGTGGGTACCTGCCAAAGCTCTGGCCTTGGCGTCTCTAAGATCAACAACTCAAGCTCAGAAATATTGAGCACAGAGTGGACATCTCGCAAAGATGGTGAAGGCGCTGACATTCAAGGGCGACAAGAAGCCGCCCAAGAAGCGCAAAAGAGAGGCCAAGGAAGGCAACGATGCCGACATACCTTCCTCCAAGCAGCTCGTGTCTGCGCAGAATACCGAAGCCGACGACGACGAGAACTGGGTATCTGCAGATGCTATCGATGACATCGCCGGACCTGTGACCCTCGTGCTGCACTCCGAGCCCGTCGCATGCATCGCCGTCGACCAGCTCGGTCGCGTCTTCACGAGCAAAATCGAGAACATGATCGAGGGCGAGCCACATTCGGCGGAACCACACGATGTCCGACAAGTATGGGTCAGCCAGAAGATCGTGGGCATGGAGAACAGCTTCACGTTCAAGGGTCATCACGGGAAATACTTGGGATGCGACCAGTATGGCATCCTATCGTCGACTCGCGAAGCTGTGTCGCCGGAAGAGACGTTCAAAGTTACACCAGCAGAGGGCAAACCAGGACAATTCGAGATTGAGACGATGCGATCTACGTTCCTGTCTGTTGACGGCGACAAGGCACCTGCTGAAGTTCGAGGAGATGCAGAGGCTGCAGGCGAGACGACGAGCATCCGCATCCGTATGCAAGCTCGCTTCAAACCCAAGCACAAGACTGAGAAGGCCGAGAAAGTGCGCTCAAAGATTACTCGCAAAGAGCTGGAAGCCGAAGTGGGAAGAAGATTGGACGACGATGAGGTCAAGAAGCTGAAGAAGGCGAGGAAGGAAGGCAATTATCATGAAGCTATGTTGGACGTGAAAGTCAAGGGCAAACACGACAAGTTCGCCTGAAGAGCTGTTATGTTATAATGGCCCCTGGTGCATGCCATCTCCTTCTGAAGGTACCGATCCGTCGCGAACGACCAATATCAGCTAGCCGCAATCTGGCAATTCAGCGAGTACAATCGCGATCGCCTGGATGTTCGCCCCTGCTCAGCCGCTCAACGAAGACACGCGCTCTTTCAAGATCTGCTGGCTCTGGTGGTGGCGAGATTGGAATCTGCGATGGAGAGACGTAGTCCGAGAATGGCCGGCCCGATGTCTGCGGTGTCGAAGGCAGCTCGGCTGAATGTCTACCAGCTGCTGGCGTTTCTGGAAGTTCATCTTCTGTAGCCTCTCCAGCACTGGAAGAACGACTGTTACGTTCTACTCCATTTGCGACTTGCCGGAGATCTCGAGCACTGAACGAACGCGAGTTGCCACTGGCTTCAGCCTCCTGTTGCGCAGCTTCCTCCAAAAGACGTCTCACAGACGGAAGTGTGGCCAGATCACCACTTGGAATCCGACCTGGACGAGTTCGAGCTGGCGGTGTAGGCGTGCCGGAGTCTGTCACGCTATACATGTCGTCGGAGCGTTGTTGCTGGCGTTCTTGGAAGCGGAAGCTCGTAGCCTCACTTGCAGCGCTTGGTCCGCGTGCCAAAGGCTGCTCTCCGCGTGGAGGCGACTCTTCCAGCGGAGGCGACTCTTGAGACAACCCCGATCTTAACCCAATCTTGCTGTTCTCTTCAGCATTGCGACGCGCTTCGCGAAGTCTCTCAAGCTGTTCAGAATGTTGGCGATCTCTTTCTTCCTCCTCACGCGCCATCCGTTCATTTCTCTCCTCCAATGCCCTCGCCCTGTTCCAGAGCGTGGACCTCTTCTCCAGCTCTTTCTCCTTTCCCTTCCCCTTGCCACCCTCCCGCGCATCTTGCTCCGTCTCGCTGGGCACAAGTCTCGCAGTTGGGCTGTACATCACCGGCGGCTCAGTGACTTGATTCGCAAAGCGAGGATTTGGTGGGATGCTTCGCTCATATCCAGGCAGAATCTCCGTACGGACTCTCTCGTCGTTTCTCGGCCTGATAGTGTTGCGCACCATTGGGCTGAGCTCGTAGATTTCTGGTCGTCTGCGATGTGTTGGCGTGGTCATTGGGCTTGAAGCAGGAGTTGGTGGTGGATTGTGCTGCTCTGTGTCTAGACCACGGAGGTCTTGGTGAGGTCTGTTGCTGCAACAGCAGAAGAGGTCTGCGATGTATTCGCAAATGGTCTTCTGTGATTCATACCAAGGTTGACTCGTTCGTCCTGGTGGACGGTCTCGGCTGTTGTGTCCGCTCATGGTTGCGAACGGGGGCTAGGTAGAACGAGTTGATAATGTTGCGTGCAAGATACTGTTCACGACTCCATATTTATTCCTCTGATCGAAAGCAGTGAATGCATGTTTGCTTCAGCCAGACCTTCCAGTCGCACTGCAAATACTTCTTTCAAGCGTGTTTGACCAAGAAGAATGAGCCCGTTGTTTTGCAAACAAGCAGCAGGAGTGTTCAGAATCACAATCGCAATCACCACGACTTGGAACTAGAGTATGCTCCAAGATTCGGCTGTAGCAATTTCGAGAATACGTAGGAAGGATGGATTGACTGATGTCTTCTCGAGTACAACGTAACGATTGATGGATTAGATATCTAATCTTATGCAGCTTGTGTGCAAGAAATGTACAAAATCTTCGATGCCATTCATCCATACCTCGTGCGCTGGTCATGACCCGAAGAGATGTCTGTAACGTCCATACCAAACGCCTCGCTGTGTTCGCTAAATGCCAACATGAAGGGGGTATCCAAAGGTGTAAACAACATTAACATCATCAAGCCGTGCCCACGCGGCCAAGTGGGCGCTTATTACTGCTGCCACTGGTAATCTTCCTCAGCAAATCGCCATTGGTGGCCTTTGTAGACAATGCCGAGCTTCGTCGCCCCTTTTGATCTCCATCTTCACTCCCCGCGACCACAGTCGCAGAAGACTGCGAGCCACTGCGTTGTTCCGGAGAGAGTTTCTCTCCGCTGCCATATTTCTTCTCCTCTGCCTCGTCCGTTGCATAAGTGGTATATTTCTGTCCGCCGCCAGGTGGTACTTCGACATCTTCGCCGTCCCTGGGTTCTTCCATGGCACTTGTCTTGGGTTCTTCAGCTGCCTGCATTTCGCGCATGCGTTTGGCGAAGTATTTCTCAAGATCATCGCCTCGCTTTGCGTGCTTCAGCGCCCTGCTGGCGGTATTGATATTCTCGAGTGCCCCGGCTTTCTGCCACCGTCGTTTCTCTCGATTGAGCTTCATGCGATTGACGATACCGCCGCCGACAGGTCCATATGCATCGTACGCTGCTTGCCAGACATCCTCGTAGACTTTCCAGCCTTCGAGCACCTGATTCTCAATTGCCTGCAATTGTTCCATCTTCTCAGGATCATCCTGCTGTTTGAGCGCCTGTAGATCCTTCGTACCTTGGACGAGGTGTGCTCTACGAATGAAGGCTTTAGAACCAGGACCATTGTCTGCGTGGCGCTTTTTGATGTAGATCAACATGCCCTTGCCCACGTATGCTGGCGGCGAGATGACTGCGGAAATGTTCTTCATCACGAACCCTCCCAGGCCTTTGCCGATGCCAGTGCCAAAGCCGACCAATTTTGCCCCTGCTGTGTCCCCGTCTTTGAAACCTCCTCTGGGCAGCGTCACTAGCCCTGTCCACGCGTCGTAGATACCGTAGACAAATTCCCGACGGCCAGCTGTGAAACCTGATCGTACGCCAGTGATTCTGATGGGTTTCCTGACAGTTGAGTCGCCCCACAAACGAGGAGCGTTGTGGAAGCCTTGGGCGATAGCCAGATGTAGATCGTTTGGCATGGTCAGGAATGCCCAGCCGGACTTCTTGAAGCCTTGGTGGAAGTCACTGGCGAGCTCTTTGAACACGGGCTGAGCTGCTGCATCGATAGAGAGTTCCGTGGCCACTGTGTTCGCAGTGTCGTTCCGTGTTGCGGGAGGTCGATGATTTCGATTCTGCTCGGAGTTCCCATTTGACTCATTCTCAGCGTTCTGCTCAGCCTTCTTCTTCCTCCGCTCCTCTCGTCGCTTCTCGCGCTCAGCTTTCTTGCGCTCCATTTCTGCGTGCTTGCATATGTGCTTCGCCATCCTGACAGGGACCATACCAACGCCAGTGCCGATGCCATATAGAGAGTCTGTCAAGGCGCCAAAGGTACCTGTAAGTGGTTCTCCTGGCCCATCGAAGTCGTTCCACGAGACCTTGTGCAGGAGCTTGAGATCGCTAGCCTTGAGCTTGCCGTTTTCCATAAGGATCTCTGCAGCTAGCGCAGACAATCGGAGAACAGATCCTTTGATCCTCCACTCGGCCACTCTGTCCTCAAGAATGGAGCAACGAATAGTGCGTAGCCCAGCTAGGGGCAATGAGCGGTGAAAGGAAGCCACTGCATTAGCAGCACCATCTCCCTCTCGCTCGATACCCTCCGCCAGCTTCTGCACATTACGTTGTGCCTCTTCTGTCAGACATTGCTTGATGCCCGTAGCCAATTTCTGCGCATCAAGCTGCTTCCATGGCACAACTTCATGTGCTCCAGCTTTCGCTTCCGAAACTCGCGCGGCCCAGAATGGTTGATCACCAAAGAATGGCACAATCATGGTCGGCTTGGCGCACTTCAGGCCAATAGCAGTAGTGCCGGCACCGCCATGATGCACGACGGCCTTTACTCGCGGGAAAAGCCAGTCGTGTGGAACATTGTCAAGCATGAAGATGTTATCGGGTGTATCATGGTTGCTGACACCTAGACCGCCCCATCCTTTGTTGACCAGCGCACGAACTCCTGCGATCTTGGTGGCCTCAAAGATCATCTCCGTGAACTTGTTCGGGTCGTCAACGACGATCGACCCGAAGCCAATGTAGATTGGCGGCGGACCAGCATTGAGAAAATCCTCAAGATCCTTGTCCGGTTTAAAATTCTTGGCCATTTCCAGGAAGACAAAGCCAGAGACATCGATTTCCGGCCCCCAATCTGATGGTTTTGAAACCAATGATGGACTCCACATATACGTATATGGGACGTGCATACGATAGAGCGCTCCCGGTGCCCACAGTGAACTGACTGGCTCGAGACCCAAAGTCTTAACTCTGAATCGGTTGACGATGTCTCCAAGACCTTGCCAGGTCATCATCTCCACGAGCGGATAGCTCATGAAGTTGATGTAGTTCGGGTCAACATTAGATTTACTGTGCTTGATATTTGCAAGAGGATGCGGGAAGGCCTAATTAGAGTCAGCGAATGCTGTTTCGGATTTTCGAATTCCTGTACACGATCAATTGAATACCATATACGTACCTGAGTAGGAGTATAAGGAAAAGTAAACATGATATGAAGTGGTATACCAAGACGTTCTGCGATGTGTACGTGTGCCATCGAAGGAGGGTTTGCGATGATTGCATCCGCCTAGCGAGAGATTAGCAGGTAACATTATTCTTCGAAGCTGTGGCAAACTCACAACGAACGGAAATTTGTCACCAAGCAGCTTCATGTTAAGCGTGTCCTTTTCGTCATCCGTAGCATTGACACACGCACGATACATGCCGTCAAACATCTCGGCCATTCCATCTCGTCGCCTTTTCACCTCTCCTTCGCGTATGGTTTGTAGATTTGGCATCAGACCAGGGTTTTTGACCATGAATGCCATTAGTTCCGATGGGTTACCACCAATGCTGAAGAACTCCAGACCACCATCCTTTTCAACAAAGTCTCGGAATGTCGGATGCGTCGCTATTCGTACTCGATGCCCATGCTCTTCTTTCAAGATCTTCCCTATCTTCAGGAAAGGCTGAATGTCTCCTCGGCTCCCAATGATCATGATTACGATGTTCAGCCGAGGTTTGCCTGCTCCCGCAGGGAGTGAGGATGCAATGGAAGAGGCATCGTCCTCCGCAATGCGTTCTGGGTGCTCCGCCGCATATCTTCGTTGCTTTCTGTCGCGTTTGTTCGGAATGTCCAGATGATGCCTGATGCTGTGACCCAGAGCTTTGGCGAGGTAGCCGTTATTCGCTGTCTCGTTGATCGAAATCTTCAATCGCCCATCGTTCTTGGACACTTTGCCCTTGGTTCGAAAGTACTCATTCCCAATGTGGAACTTCGAGAACGAGAGTCCCTGTTTCGCTGCTTTCTTTTGTTCCTCCTCCTCCTTTTGCTCGACCCTGCTCTGCACTCTTTTCAGCTTCTTCGGCTGGGGCGTCGCTTGCCTGTCCCCCTCATCGTCGGTACTAGAGTCCGAATCGGAGGACATGGGATCGAATTGGTACTGGTAGGGGTGTTGCTTGCGCCTCATGGCTCTCAACAAGGTGCTGCTCCGAGTTGGGGGCTTCGGTCTGCTCATGGGTGCCGTGCCCGCTCGTTTCCTTCCAACAACTGCTGGTTCCGCTTCGGCCGGATTGTACGGATTTGTGATCGACTTGACGATGTCGTCCGTTTCACCCGGTTGCTCTGAGAAGTAATCGCCTTCGATCCCCTGCGGCCTCTCGACCGGCTCACGAGCTCGTCCATCTTCAGCTGCATTCACAAAAGGTGCTCCAGATTCGACTCCAGGTAGAGCGTCGATGGTCGAGACGGGTGATTCGCCCTCATCGTCTAGTCGAGTTGGCTCCCCAGCGCTCAATGGCGTTTCCACTGCCTCGATGGTGGGCGGCATCGAAACGTGTGGTTGCGAGCTTCCGCGTCTGCGCTTGTCTCTGCCGGAGACCAAGTCGTTGGAACGGAAGGAACGAACGTCTCGACGGCGAAGGTCTCCTCAAATATTACTGGCAGTGCCGCAAGCTGAGCATGTGCTTTCGTTGTCGCGATACAGGGCACTCCCTTCTAGAACCCCAGGCGCGTCGTGCACGCATCAACTGAGTTACTAAGATCACCAAGCTCTTACCGACGGGTGCCGGCACACGTGCTGGACGATGACAAGTACAGTCTTGACGTAGCTGCAGACAAGCTTTGGACTACGGTGCATGTGGAATGTGGCCTATTGAATCTGGTGCACAGTGCGTTGGAGGAGGCTGCTGTTTGGGCCAGCGTGAGAAAGCAAAAAAGCATGGCGACGTCAGAGCAGTCCAGGCACAGTTCGGTCGGCCGCGGCATCCTGCAAGACCCGTAGCCGGCAGCATCCATTGTGGCCGGCGCCGCGAGCGATTGACTGGACTGAAGCTGACAAGGTAGTCTGGATCTCGTATCGTAAGCACGAAGAATCCGCCGTCTGTTTTTGTCAAGCTTCACGGCGAGCAACGCACGAAGAACGACGTGCTTGTGTTCTGCAACGCGTGAAGTCGTGTTGAGCTCTTTCGAAACAGACGCGCCTGGCAATGGCCCGTGCCTGATCGACCCATTCGTCGATCCTGTGGCGTCGTGGACGTATGATGATGTAGCTCTTGTGAGACCACGAGACCCATTTGGAAGTCTGTACAGTAGCAGCATGCGCAGGGTCGAAGACGTAGTGAAGAGGATTCTGGTCAACAACGTTGGACTGAGCCAGGCCAACTTGTCCGTCAGCAATGTCGCGCAACCACGTAGAGAATGCCGTAAGATGGGGATCGGCGACAGGATGAATGGAAGTCCTGAAGTACGCCGACCACCTTACAGGCAAGGGGAATGGGAGAGATTGTGAGATAGCAGGATGTTTTGACTTGCTTTCGCTTTGTACGATTGTTGGTGAAAAACATTAGCTGTAGTAGTATCATGAAAAAAAAAATTCAACGCCCAGTGCCGATTGCATGCCACCACTGCCATTTCGCTCAAGCTGAAGCTGAAGTATAAAATACGAGAGTCGTTCCATTTTACAATAAACGTAATACACAGATTCGTCGTGCCGTTGCTGCCGGTGCCATCCAAGGCATGTCTTTTTTCGCGTATTCAAAGCGGCGTTGGCCCTCTCCCTGCTTAAGCAGAGGACGTTAGCCAGCCTCGTCACATAAACATTCGTCATCGTCGTGAGGGTGATGCGAAGGGCGAGGCCTGATTTAGACCTGGGACATTGCTGGGCCACGGCGAATACCCTTTGGTGCGCTGCCTCCGCTGATGCCACTGCTGCTGAGGAAAGTTGTGGCAACAAAGGCAGCGAAGCCAAACCACAAGAAGGCGCAAGAAGCTTGGGCTTCACGGCAGGCTGCGGATGGGTTGCTGGCGCCTCGAGAGACGCTGTTGGTGCGGACGTAGCCCTGATTGGGAATTAGCACTTGAGCCCATGTCTCGTACTCGCTGGAGGAGCTTACATCGTTGTTGCAGCTGTGCACACCAAGGCGGGCGGCAAGCGCGACAGCGGCGCAGAACCAGAAGATGGTGAGGAGGAGGTCAAGGACGAATGGCAACATGCCGTGGACTGCGAATCGCTCGTTGAAGGTCGCCGGTATCAGGAAGAACAGGCAGAGCATGGCAAACGCGGCGCAAAACATGGTGTAGCTGGGGCACAGTTAGTCGATGTTTCGGATGGAGCAGTCTGCGTTGAACTGTTGCGCGTACTTGTTGATGGCCGGGTCGGCGCCCATTGCGATCGCGTTGCCGATGATAGCCATGATGAGCAAGCTCATGAAGAACTGGAAGCCACGAAGGCCGAGGCCGAGAAGCTGTGCCATGCCCATGTCGACGGTGGTGGTGGTGTTGGAGTTGCGTAAGTGTTGATGCGGTGTTGGAGGTGCGCGAGGACGAGGATGACGGGTCAGGAGGCAGGTGCGACGGCGACAGCGGCTTTATTGTTTGGCGTGGCAGACGGGATGGGCGAAGGAGAACGGGTGGGCAGAGAACCGGTATAAGAGCTGTGCAGCAATAAACGTGTAAGCCGACCTTGCCGTGGTACGTCACTGCCAAACTTTGTCTGCGTCGATGTCGTCGCGCATGGAATGAATCACTGCAAACGTGCGAGCAATGATGATGCAGACACCTCACTTTGGGCTGTGTGCTTCCTCGCCCGTCGCATCAACGGTCTAAACGATACTGCTGCTGCTGCTTGGGAGGTGCTGCTTGGCGTCTTCCGCTCCGCGCAAGGCGTTGTCGTGATGACGATCTGTTCCCTGGCAATCCCCGTCTCCAGATCGCGCCCCGTTGCTCTGGTCAATGCGTTGTGGTGCCACAGTCAACCCCCAAAGCCACATTCCACACTCTCGAACCTCGTACTGAATGCGCTGTTCCACGTTCGTCTCGACGCTTCAGGCATAATTCGTGCTGCTGCTGTGCTAGTCTGCGATCAGCCTCCGTTGCGAATGCATAGCTTGAGCCACGATGCTCCTTCAAGCCGACTGCCGAAACTGTGGCTCAATGATCTTCATCCGCATGAGTTCGTGCAGCAAACCCGTCATCAACACACTTTCATTGGTCGCTGTTCTCTACGCGTCTTTGCCCACACAATGCTATCATTTGGGTGGTGAAACACATGACCTTCGCGGCAGAGACAAGCCCGATCATTGGGAGATTTCTTCTGTGAATTGATGCGCTCCGAGACTTGATATACTGACTACCAATAAGCTTCTACTATACCTGTACGTAGCGTCAATCCCTCAGGAGCCTGCGTGAACAAAGCTATGTCCCCTTTCACCTCTCTGCCTGTACACTTTGCGACAGTAGCTTGATGAAAAGTATTCCGTGCCGCTTCCATCGCAACAGAGCACCGTGAATCTTCACCTCGACCTCTTTACCGCAAGAATAGTGGACGATCACAGGTCATTGTCTTTGGAAGACATCGGGGCCAGACATTGGACCAGCTATGTCGGTGGAGCAAAGAAAAAACCGAGCAACGATTCCCTATTCGTAGCCTGGGAGCTGCTAAATGTAGACTTTCCGCGACTAGTCCCTCAGTTCATAGCGTCTGGTGCAGCAAGAGAACAGGCAGCTCAGCATGAGTGGACTAGCGGAATACAGTTCTGTCGCGCTTGATTGTTATGGTCTCGCGGGCAGATTCTCCTGAAAGCTGCGCACCGCAGACAGATAATCATCCAACTTGATTGCGCCGGCAGACCAAATCATGAGGACATCTACAAGTGGAGTCACGCGTCGTGTCCTTCTTCTGGATCGCTGAGAATTCGAGCTTCGTGTCGGATCCTCAAGTTTGACAGGCTTCTGAACGTATCCAACGACATTCAGCCAGGACCCAACCTGGAGCAAATCGTGGTTGACATTTTCAAGAACATTGTCGATAGCCGCTAGGAGTGTCGGAGTCTTCGACCTGGTACCAGGGTAGTCGACTCTCAGAACGAGTGTTGCACTTTCAATGTGGTATGCGTGAACACTGCATACAATCAGCGCAAGAAGCACGGCAGTTGCGTGGCACTGACCAGCCTAGCACGCGAATTTTGGTGCCTGGTGCTTGCAGCTGTGCTTGATCGAGCAGGATCAACCGTGCTGGTTCGGGTCTACGATTCGCTGGGTCGTGTTCAGACATCTCGAGGAGCGCTTCATCTCCACGCACTTGGTCGACTGTGAAGTTGAGTGTTGTCAGGGAGGCTACAGTGTGAAGCGTCTGGAACAAGGTTCGACAGCGGGCTTATCTGCACGTGAGGGGTGCGCGGGCCACTCAACATGACCGCATCGCTCAGGCCGACGTTTGTTCCACCCGCCGCAAAGACGAAGGGAGGCAGCCACGAGATAGACGGCCACACTCCGCTAACTTGCTGCCTCGACACCTCACTTGACCTGCTCACCGGCGCACCATCTTCTTCGCTCGGCCTAAGTCTCACTACTCACAACCCTCGACGAACCACGATAATCAGCGACGACCATTTTGCGGGACCATGGCTTCGTGGGGCTGGGGCAACCTCTTCGGAGGAGGTGCTGCAGCAAAGAAAGATGCCCCGAAGAATGCCATCCTGCGGCTACGAAGCACACTCGAGATGCTGTCCAAGCGAGAGAAGCACCTGCAAAACCAGATGGATGAGCAAGATGCGATAGCGCGGAAGAACGTGACCAGCAACAAAGCCAGTACGTGGTCGCAGCGTCTCTCACCAGATGATACTTAGAATCTACATACTGACCAAGAACTTCTCCAGTCGCCAAAGCAGCCCTCCGACGAAAAAAAGCCTTCGAACACCAACTCGAACAAACCAGCGCCCAAATGATGACCGTCGAGCGCGAAATCTCCTCCATCGAAACCGCCAACATCAACAAAGAAACCCTCGACGCCATGAAGGGCGCCCAACAAGCCATGAAGAAAATCCACGGCGACCTCTCCATCGAAAAAGTCGATCAGACCATGGAAGATCTGCGAGAACAACACGCGATTGGCGAAGAAATCGCCGACGCTCTCACGCAAGGAAACTCGATGCAAGGCGTGGACGAGGATGAATTGGAAGATGAATTGGCAGAGCTGCAGCAGGAAGAACTGGATAACAAGATGTTGCATACAGGGAACGTGCCGGTTAGCGATCAGATATCGAGGTTGCCGAATCAGCCCACGGGGGAGATTAAAGGGAAACAGCAAGCTGTTGAGGATGATGAGGAAGAAGAGCTGCGGAAGCTACAGGCAGAGATGGCCATGTAAAGGGCGAGGAGAAGAAGAAGTGGGAATACGCATGCATGATCGCGGGTACAATTGGTGGGCAGCGCTGGTCCTTGGGAGTTTCTGATTCGTGCCCTGCTTTTTTCTTGGTTCACTCTCCAGATAGCCAGAGACTTTTACAGCCTTTCTCAAACGGTATCATGAGATGGAGCTCTGAATCACTTCCTACTATTTCTTATTGATATTTGGCTTGAGACCAGCCCCAAGGAGGCTCTCATATGCCCAGGTCTCGCCGTAAGTCTGAGCACGGCACAAAGTCTAGAAAGCGGGCGTGGCACAAGGAGAGGGATAATAAAGACGAGGCAAATCGGACCTCACATGAGTGGTATCATTCAGTCTTGGCTCTGACTACATCCCTAAACTCCATCCACGAACCATCCATTCAATACCTCGCAGCAATGCCATGCGCGGGTCTTTGATAGAAACATAAAAAAGCTGAGTATCCTTCCTTCTACACATACCAGAGCGAGAAAAAAAAAAGAAATGCAGTAGGTCATAGCTCGTAACCGCTTTCCGAGCCAGCTCGTACCATTCCGGGATTCTTCTGATGGGGTATTGCGCTGCTTTTTCCAAAAACTTCATCCTCATGTCCAATCTGTCCAATCTGTCCAACAAGCAACCTACTTTGTTGCATGTGCATCGCTAAAGGGGCTCTGGTCTCGTTTCCCGCCGATACCATCGTGTTCAGGTTCTTGTGAAGCTCGCTTTGCAGCTTCTTCGATCACGGCACTCAGACCACCTGGCGTTCTGTTGTCGTTGCGCTTGGGTCGTGGACCGGATCCAACTGATGCTGACATGGCCGCATATGGATTGGGCCGAGAGCCTTGCGATGATGATGACGCCGATGTTTGTAGCTCAGTAGCATCAAAAAATGGGCTCTCGAGGGGCTGTATGAGTGGCGCGGGGCTGGCGGCCGCTGCAGTCGTCTCTCTTATGAGACTCTTCCGCGCTCGTGCATGCTCGTCTTCATCATCAGACTCGTTTGCAGTCTCAACAAGGGGAGACGGTTTCAGTGGCTTCGTGTTTGAACTTCCCGTGGATGATGATGCGTCGCTGGCCTGCCGCGACACACCAGGTGTTCGAACCTTTCCTTTACCGCCAATAGTCACCGGTGTAGCCTTGATAAACGTGCCGCCAGTGTGATGCGAAGAGCTGGGACTTCCATTCGATGACTTCTCACCAAGCATGACAGTCTTCACCCCGCTCCCTGACGAGCTTGGAGGCGCAAGTGTTGGCGCACTTTCCATAGACGGTGTTGAGGTTGCAGATGTGCCTGATTTGACAGATACCATTCTCGGCAGGGCTCGGATGACCTGTGTTGCTGGCATGGGCTCTGTGGTGGCATCATCGCGATATACGTCCGACATCATGGAAGACCGTGCCAAGGATGGAGTGATAGAATATGTCGTGTATTGGGTATCTCTCTTGCCTGATCGCAAGGATGAGCTGTCTGAGTACATGGTGTCCCGTAGGTCTGAGGGCCGGAAGAAAAGCGCATCGCCTTCGTTGCTGAGGGGGCTCTTTGGAGTCGTAGTCCGGGATGTCTGGTTGGCATATGCAGCTGGGATTGGAGGTACAGGAGCAGCATTCAGCAGACTGTTGTGGCCAGATCCGTTGCGGTTTGTAACGCCAGGAATATATGCAATGTGGATGATGTTGCTGGCCCGGCTGAGGAAGCTTGCAGCCACCGAGCCTCTTGTCCTTGTCGATGCATTGTCTGACTTCATGGCATTGAACTGCGACACGCCCTTCTGCGTCGCGATCTCGTCATCCTCGTCCCATTCCTCTTGTTCTTGCCGTCGTTTCTTGATCCAGTATCGCCAGAACAGGAAGACGATGAGCGAGATGAACACCACGCCTCCAATAACACCACCTGCGATTGCTCCGACGTTCGGTTTCTCGGCCTTGGGCGTGGGATTGGGATTGGCAATGCAGACCATGTGGGCGCAGCTGTCACAGCTTTGCGGAACGAGAGAGCAGATGTCTCCCTCTGGACATGCTGGGCACGTCGGTGTCTGCGGCTCACATTCTACGCATCGCTTGAAGATGTTGCGCATCGTCCTTTCGACCTCTGCCCTGGCATTAGCTCTGGGAGGCATGTCCGCAGCCTGACGGCGTAACCCACCATTGGCAGCGCTTCCGTGCGCCATGGTCGCAATCCCACCGTCGCGATAACCAGCGCGACTTTCGACCCCGTGTCCTCACAGAGTCGAGTCTCTCGACTCTCGCGGTAGTATTCGTCGTCCTGCGGTCCCTGAATGCGCGTCGCACAGCCTGAAGACGGCGTCTTACGCCGCGCGGGTCAATGCGGCTGCGGATAATCTCCTGCTTGGTCCAGTCTCAGCCTCTCGATTGGGCTCTCCCGCGCTGCAATCCCAACAATAACCAAGAAGACGGATTCGGACTGAAGACAAAAGAGCGACTGTCGAATTTTCGGAGAGAGGTGATGGAGCGGTAGTGGTGAAAGTGTCGTTGTGGCAGTGGTGGTGATGGCGGGCGTGGTGCCGATCTGCTGTCTCGGGATGGGCTGCCGTTGAGCGCCGCGTGTTCGAGACTCGTCAGTCTCCACTCTTCCACGTGCAGGGCTCCACTTTCTTTATGCTGAACCAAATTGCATGACAGATCCTATCGCACCACGCTATCAGCAGGACACAGCAATCGATCTCGCTGTCAATCTCAAGCACAATCCTAAGCAAATATCGATGGAGCTTTTCCACTGCCAAGAGGTGCCTGGTCCCAGATGAAAGCGCACTACTAGCCAGGAGCACATTTCTGTGTTAGACCAGTGAACAGGGGCAACAGGCCCGTATGCTCAAGCACTGCGTACAGTGCGCCGATGTGGAGTGCCTCATAGGGGCCCCTATCAAAGCTGATCAAAGTGGTACCATTTTCTGAGTTGACTGTGCCGTCTAGATGCACCAATCTACCAGGAAAGGGACAGTCTGTCACGTTCATGTCGACACATCAAGCAGTCTGAAAATGAGGCAAACCGACGAAGCAAAGTGCACAGAGTGAACACAACGAAAGAAAAAGAAGACGGGAACTTGAAGTTATTGCAAATACTCGTTGCACACTTTACACATACCTGCTGACTCCTTGCCCTTACCCGTTACAACCAGATTAAGAACCCAATCCATCCGGCCATCGACGGCAAAGAACATATTACATGTTGGAGCCTGTAGTCAGCAGTAAGTTTCCCTTTGATCGGACTTGCCTTCCAGAATCCTTTGCTCAAAAGCATTCAAAGAACAGCGTAGCAGATCACATCAAAGTCAATGCTCCAGGCAAGACTTCAACAAATCACCGCCACTCTTCTTTGTCGGCTTCGGCTGCACAGCTTACATCGAACTCACCTGTTGCGGTGTCGCCGGAGGAGTATCAGGCTGATACATACGCCAATGAATATTCCGAAACTTACCTTCCTTGAACGCCCAGCCACCATACTCACCATCTCCAGAAGACGTCGACGAAGACCTAGAGTTACCGCTTGCCACACTAGATCTTCTCGAACTAGAAGGCGAAGTATGAGGATCATACGACGTCTCAACGCTCGATGTTACGCGAACAGAAGGAGTAGTTGGTCCACGAGATGCAACAATCCCATATGAGATATCTTGCAATTCGGGTTCGGGACCTGTACGAAAGAATAACTTACGAGCCTTGGTTCGTTGACAGGTTATACATTCTGTGAAAGAAGAGTTGAGACCCATGTCTTTTGTGTTGTGGCAGCCGCGCGAGTAAGTGACGGGATCAGATTCGGCGGTGGGACAGTAGGTGAAGTGGCGGCGAGAGTAGTGCTTGCATGTGTTGTGGTAGGTGGTGGTGAATTGGCACATTTTGAATGTCCTGGAAGGCGAGTGGCCTGGTTTGGAAGGCTGGGTGATGTTGAAATTGAAACAGCGAGCACTATCAGCTTTCTCGTTTCTCTACTACCTCGACGGCTCCTTGCTGGATTTTCTGCTGAAGCTGTGGAAGGCGACTTGGTCAACAAGTCTGTACAGCAGAAAACCGAAAGAGTTGCGAGGTCACTGTAGAGGTGAGAAGCTGAGTGCTTGCTGCGAAGTCCGATGAAGAGGAAACGGTGTAGGGGGATCGACAAGCTGGATTATATGTTCATGATCCGGCATCCCGTCGTTGCAATGAAAGAATCGAAACACCGCAAAGTCGACATTTCCAGTCTTTGTTATCGTCCTTTGTCGGTCCGCCATCGAAAGAATTTGCCGTTGCGCGCTTTGTCTTGATACTGTATAATGCATTGTATTCTCTGCCAAGGGAAGAGGTTGGAGGAGGCGAAGCACACGTGCGCTACAACTTGAACCAGCGACGATAGTACAGATGGGGCGACTTCTCATCACCTCCGTCAAGCTACTCGTCCATGGCGGACGAGATCAAAACGCGGGAGGCAGATAGCAAGAAACGACAACGGGAGAAGAACCGCTCTGCCGCCAAGTTATGATTTGATGCAAGTGTTGATGCGCAACTAATCGACTTCCACATTAACGATATTCAACGACCACCCTCAACACCACGCAAGCGAACCTGCCATCCTCCAGCAACCACATGTACCTCGACCAAGAATAGATGACGTATCTCCTCATCCTATACAACCATACCGCTCCAGGGCCGAGCAAGCTAGTAGTAAGGGCCATAAGGACCGAAGGGTGGAGGAGGAGGATAGGTGCATGAACACCTCTGGTAACTGTTTGTGAGACAGGTGTTCTATGAGAAAGTCAGCACGCACTTCGTCAAGAGTCCCACAAGTCGCAGCGGCGTTTTACAGCCGACACCGGAGTGCCGGCGGAAACTATGCTTCGAGGTGTGTCTCAAAAGTGGTTCACTTACAAAGCCGTAGAAGTCTGTTTGAACGGTGAAGCTAACGCAGTCGAAGTTGTTGTTGCACTGGAGGAATGATGGGCAGAAGTTGTACAGCGGGCTGATGACAGGTGGGTAGAAAGGATATCGATTTGGATTGTAGCCAGGGTAGCCAGGATATCCAGGTCCAGGGTAGTTGTAGACATTGATCTTGTCCGGGATCAGATCAGTAAAACCGCCAAAGAATCCACCAGAAGACGACTTGCTATCGGCCGGAGCCGCCTTCGGTGGGTCGGCAGCAGGCGCGTTGGTGTTTTGTTGGACTTGAGCAGCTTGACCGGCTTGCTGCATCTGCGCGGCCTGCTCTGCCTGTTCTTCACGGGCCTCGAGAGCGCGAGCGTTGATCACAGGCTCGGGACCTGCAATCACGCCGCTGACGGCCGTGGACGCCAGGATGGCGGCGAGGTACTTGAACTGCATCTTGAAGAAGACTCGAGTGGTAGAATTGGTCTGTCGGGATGATGAGAATCTGCTTGGCGCCGGCGAGGGCAAGAACTTGAAAAACGAGTGACTTCGGTCGGTATGCTCCGCTTGACTGAGGTCGAGACGATAGGGAGGAAGGGACGTCCAGTCACCGTTATATCTTATACCGGAGTCAAAATCTGCTGAACTCTGTTGCTCGACAGGAGTGTTCATGGTAAACTGGGGAGGGAAATTGCCATTCTGTTGGAAGAATTGTCCGCTTCCGGCTGCTAGGTGCGCGAATTGATCTTGACCATGTGCTCGTGGCCCCGGTCGAGCTTCAATATCTCCCAAAATGGGTAGGGGACATCGACTGAGAGAATGAAGCGATTCACTGACCGACCTTCTTCGTAATGGAACTACCTGCTCAATATCAGTCCTTGTTGCTCCAGCAAATCTTGACAGCGTGGTAGTGTTAATTATGCAACAACATTCTTTCGATGGCATACTCCCGCACACGATCGCATGCGAAGCAGATGGCAATGCGTGACCAACAAGTAGGTTCTGCGTGGTCTTGCTTGCTGATGGCCATGGGGACAGCAGCGCATACCAGGGGATCTTGGCGGTCGAGTGTACATGCATACCGTATCGGACGACTTGCCTGATGAGTTAAGCAACGTATCCTGGCTAACGGGACTGGCCTTAATCTCTTGCAGCAAGATCATCCTTCATATCAAAGAGCACATCAGCCAGGTGCATTGAATCACCACTCACTGCGCAATCATACGACCTGTGCATAAGGCATCTGCAGTGGCCAGCAGCGAGACAGAGGTGTGTTGTATCATCCTACAGCACATTCGGTAACAGCAACACTGCTGAAATCTGGCCGTCGAGTGAAGGCGATTTCGCTGTGTTCATGGTATCTGGCTAAACCGGACGCTGAAGACTGGTTGCCATGTAATCGTCCGGATTCGGCACTGACTTCGACTTCATCAGTTGTGCAATTTCATCTGCAAAAAGCATGGAGATCCAAGGAAAGTAACAGAATCTGCCCCAAGTCATGCGAGTTCGGCGAGCGATGGCATCTCGCGAGCACGCCAGCCTGGCCACGGAGCTCGTGAGCGCTACACATACCGAGAGTGGAACTGGCGCATTGCTGTGGCCCTGGCGAAGGGGCCTGTCCAAGATCGAATCAATCCCCATCACAGATGCTGCCTGATGGCAGACAAAAGCAGCAGCGGCCACAATTTCCGCACCCGATCGTGTACTCATCAGAATTGCTGCACCAAAGCTCATCGTCTGGATCGAGCCCACACACGGGTACTTTCGTACTGTACGTCAAGGAAGCGTCGTGGTCGAATAAATCTTAGCGTCAACCTGATGGTCAAACATATGGCTGGGCTAGCCACGTGAGGCGGCGCTTAGAGATGAACGCAGTGTCATCTGCCGTCTGCACTCTGAACGAATTCGCAGGCTGCAATCTTGCGATGCGCTGGGAGGCTAAGACTGCGTTCGTGACTTTCATAGAGTAGCTGAGCAGGCTTTCGAGATGGATATTTCTGGGCTTTCTGAGCTTGCGGTGCAGGATCTTGAGCCGCTCTGGACCACTGCTGACCTGGTTGCATCTGGAAACGCGATGGCACAGCTATGGCGGAGTGCCGCAACTCGCGCTCCACCATCCTCTTCGGCGCGCTAGATACACACAGCTTGATGTTGGTCTGGAGGACATGAACAAGATTGCCCACATGCACGTCGGCTCGGTGAGAAGTTGGTCTGCTCGCGGAGACCTTTTGCCGTCGGTGGTTGGCACCGTTCGGACTGCCAGCCGATGTTGTTGGTGCTGCAGGCCTGGTGCTCCCGGTCGAGTGAGAACAGCGGCCTGGGCAGCTTGTGCCGCTCGACTACATCGAACCTTCGCTGGCGTGCTGCAGAGAGCTCCGTGCCCATCCTTCGTTCACGCCATGATCCTCGCCGAGGTGCCGTGGCCATGGCGATACTGCTGTCAAGAGAAATGTCGCGCGCGTAGAAGGTGTAGCTTTGGCAACTATTGTCAAGGTCAAGAAGCAGCAAAGCAGAAGTTGGACATTCTATTAATAGATTCTCGGCTAATTACCGCAAGCGCTCTTGCATGCTCTCTCTCTCCGCCTTCGTTGGCCGCGAGATGCACTTGTGCTTTGCATGCCAGACGTCGCCGATGCATGGCATGAGCCTCTGCCGTCCTCGTCCTCGCCAAGCTGATGCTGATGCTGATGCTGATGCCGCTGACACCACCGCCGGCCTCACACCGACCTCAGCATTTCGAGTGCGCGCCGAGCTCTGCAGACGCCCGACAAAGACAATGGCGGGAGCCGCTGTGGATGCCCTCGGCGGGCAGCTTGCTTGCTCTCTGCTACTGCAAGCCATCTGGAGGCCCGCCCGGCCGCAGATTGTACGCTCGTCGACTGACTCCACGCGGCAACTGCACGGCGGCGGCAACAGACCTTGGATTCTCCATTTTCATGACATCGCCGCCGCAGAGCAGAGGATCGAGAGAACCATTCCACGGCCATCAGACTCGACGGCTATCCTCAGCCTGTCGTCTTACCAAGCTCACCGCGTCAACAACCAGATCTAGCCCAAGGCAGTAAAGTAGCAGATCTCCCCGAACCAACGCCCGCATGCAGAGGCCATGTGCCACCCCGTTTAGCCTTCGCTGTGGCGTGTCCAAGCGGCAGATCATTGCGTCCTCGTTGCATTCTAACTAGGCGCATGCCGCACCCGTCTCTATTTTTCGCGCCGCTTTGGGTGGAGCAGAATCCTCTCAGCGGCTCTGCAAGGCCGAGAGGTCCTGTTGTAGCAATGTGGAGATACACAATCTGAGGGCAGGTGCTCGGCGGTAAGTATATAGCTGTATGTCTCCTTCCATCTGAGCAGGGTATCCCAGCATCTACTACTCAATCACCGACTCGAGCTCGCAACCCTTCCAACAAGTCATTGTTAATAAGGTAGCATAGTCTCTTGACCTACTCTAGACGCACCTCCAACATAATGACACTCATCTGGAATCTGGTACTGGCTCTTGCCACGCTCGCCACATCATCGAATGCCCTCTGCCTACCGCGCAGCGAGGACTCAAAACCAGCACTCCCACTGAGCAAGATCTCAAACACCGGCTCAACACCTCTTCCCGTACCATCCAAAGACCCCAAAGCCATCATCCTAGGCCTCGGGTTCCAAAACTACACCTGCTCCTCCTCATCTTCCACCTGGGTCCAATCCACCATCCAAGCCGGCGCCATCGCCGACCTCTACGACATCACCTCCAAAACAACATCCAATACCGGCGACAGATACAGCAAATCCTCCCTCAAAGCCTTCGAGACCTGCCTCAAAGTCACAAAATGCACTCCCACCACCGCCAATGGCTTCTGCGATCGCTGCCACACAATCAGCAGTGCAGCCTTCGCTTCCAAACGCGTTGGAGAACACTACTTTGACCAGATCAACGGCCTGCAGATGCCAAATTTCGCCCTCGACACGCTGAAATGCTTCTTCTCGGGCAAGAAAGGCGGAGGTGTCAAGGCACCCGCGAACGCTTACAAAGGAGCCAACGGTCTCGGTGCTGTTGACTGGCTCTACCTGGTCGACAACAACTCAGGACGAACCAAAGGAATGACCAGCGTCTACCGTGTCGAGACCGCCGGCGGCGTTGCGCCCTCAAGCTGTTCGAACCCAGGCAGCGCAATGCAAGTGCCTTATGCTACGGAGTATTGGTTCTACGACTAATCGACAACGATGCGATGCTTTTATGTTTGATTCACTTCTTCCTATACTTTGTACATAATTCTTGACACGGCCAGAAGAATACCCACAGATCATGGCGGGCAATCGATTTCAGACAGATCATGACCAGAGAGACAGACAGACAGCTAGACAGACAGGCAGACAGACATTGATTCATGAGAACGAGATCACGGAACGGCAAAACGGCAAATTTTCGGCAGAAGGATGAATATACAATGAAGGGTAGCGAAAAAGCAGGGCGTTTTCAGTGTTGGTGGCTGATGAAGATGTACGAATGAAATGCGATCAACATATATTCCAACGCAATCCTACAAATCCTCTTGCTTGATCAATTCTCGGTTCCGGCTTTAGGCTCGAATGCACGTGCGGTAGCAGTACATAGCGTTGATCGCGACCGAGGATGCGCTTGATGAAGGAACGATTCTGCGTGGCAGTGACGAAGGAATGTGCAGGTGAGAGAGAGATGCCTGATGCACTTGGTCTTATTCACATCATCAGCGTGAGAAGTTCGAGTGACAAGCGAGCGACATGGAAGAACTTGTAGTTGCTACATGGTATAGGTTCGTAAACATTATCCGATGCGAGTCAGAGTGTGCACGACTGCAGTGCTTGGTATTCCCCCAGATGTGTACTCCGATTACCCTTCTCTAATGACCGTAGCTGAGCTCATATGCCCATTGTGTCATGATTCGAACATGACAGTTCGTAGGCTGCCATCCCTGCTCCACGACCAACAATGGCGTCTTCTAGAACGGTAAGACTGGTGTCACTGGCGTCTCATCCTCGTCCTCGATTAGCGAAGGCGTCATGGCCCCATGCAGAGATGGCACCGGCGGTGTATCATTCGGCGACCTGCGCGGCTTTGACTTGGCCCTCGGCTTCCGCACAGAACTTGCAGGAGTCAAGAGTGTCCGTATCGACTTGCTATCATCACTTTCAGATGGCGAATTTGAAGCTGAGAGCAGCACCACCCATCTACGATCGACAGCAGTCCTCGCCATTCCAATGACTCTCCACGACTCGTCGGTAATAGCAGCAAACACATGATGATTGTGACACGAACATGCCGCTGTTCTCGCGATATGGAGGCCGCCTTTGCAGGTACATTGCGTTTGTCTTTGAGTTCTGTTCTGGAAGGATGCCCAGCGCTCACCCGTTGCGAGTCCCGGATACCCAGCGGGTCCAATGAGCTGAGCGGTTGCTGTTTCTTCGTCCATGGTGACTGTGCTTCCTGCTGGGACGGACTCAAACTTGTCTAGATCATCTGCAGCTTCCTGTGCTTCACTGTCGAGGTATGGAGCCCGCTCCAGATTTTGAATGGCTCTAATTCCCATCCTGATCCTCGTGAGATTGATCGATTGGAGGAGTTCGTCCCTTTCACTCTGCAGTTCCAGTTCCTCAAAAGCGCTGATGGCCTCGGTTGGACTCCCAACACACCGAAAGTCCATCGATTCGTGTGGGTTTACATAAGTCTTCAAGCTGCTGAGACTTCTCATGTTGCGCAGATGTCGGCTGGACTTGATTGAATGGATGAAGGTCCTCTTTACGACCATTCCTTCATCCTCTGGAAGTGGAGGTAACGCTTTCTCAGTTTTGAGTGGCACATGCAATATGGATTGCGCACTTCTCGCAACGCGCTCCTGGGTCGATTTCTTCTCTGCTGGGCTATTTGCTACCGTTGAACGCGATTTGCGAGCCGAACGCGTTTTCTCGATGCGCTCCAGGAATTGCCCATCGTTATCATAGTCAGACTGCTCAGACGTTCGTAATGTAACACAGACTCGACTCCGCGACGGATCTCTGGATCTAGCATGTCGACGAGTATTCTGTTCATGCTCGTTGAAGATGTTGTCAGCGCTGACCCATCGATCACGCAGTTCTCCAAGGTCCACAGCGCTGTCCTTGGCACGCTCGTGAATCGTAGGTGTACTCTTGGTGTAGTCGGCTCGACTGAATGGCACTTCGTGTGACTCTCGGACAGGGCGAAGTGCAGCTCTATGTGCAAATGAGCCACGAATTTGAATGCCTGACAAGGATGCATTCCATGTTTTGAACTTGTCCGTGAGGCTTTCCACGTAAGGAGACCGGCGAGGATGACGGCCGCGCATTGTCGGCAGCACTGATGACAGTTGGTTCGGAGCGTTAGTAGGCTTGATGAGCTAGAATTCGCGCAGGAGAGGTGACGGGATGCTCGAGCGAGCGCGCAGTCTTTAGAACGATTGAACGACGCGTGTGAGTCGTGTAGAAGTCAATATCTTGTCAGAGACTGCAGGCATACCCTGCAAGCAAAAGCCAGCGAACTCGCGAAAGTATCGCTTCGAGCAATGAAGACGTTTTCGGAAGTTCCATTGTGGCAATGCAGCTGATGGCTGTTAGCTGTCAGCCCGTTGTGGTGAGTTCAAGGTTCACAAACGGTATCAGATACCGCTGCGCGAACAGAGTTTGTGGCGTACATACAAAGCTGAGCTTGTGAATGGCCAAAGCGACTCGTAAAAAGCCCGGTGCCACCAGTGTTGATTCAAGAGTCAGGCGTTAGGAGCATCTGAATAAGCAAAGGATTTGCTATAGATTCGAGGGGAAAGTGTCGCCCGAACGGTCATGCCGGGCTGTTGCAAGTATCCCACCTTGCCGTGGCCGATCTATGGCCTGCACTCGACCGTCTTTGGCGGTGCTCCGACGTCACGTTCGTATCGTGTCTGCTTCAGGAACAGGTTCATGATGCGTCCACGACGTTGAATCTGGCCGTGTACCGCGTCTGCATCTTCGGCATGTTCAACGTCGCCATGGACGACACCGGAAGATGAGGACATCCCGTCCTTGGATATACTTCCCGCGCCACCAAAGGCGTACTAGGCACACACATCTATGGCCACCAGCTCTCATATGGCCCCAAAACACTTCACGGCATAGCGGAAGTTTTATGGATGCTTGGCAGCTCTTCACGCCACGCCCTGTCGTTTCCTCTGCAGGATCTCGAGACGCAAGCGCTCAGCAGCAGCCTGCGTTTCAATCATCCTACCAACGCCAGTCTTCCATGCTTCCTCAAGGCCCTGTAGCTCAGCAGCCGCGTTGCCTTGAGCCTTGCGCCGGCTTTCCTCGTGCTGCTCTTGTTCGATCTTGGCTATGTCGAGCTCTTTTTCCACGGCCTTGAGCTCATCCTCTAGCTGACTGTTGCCGATCAACCAGGCGTTCTTTCCGTAAGTCTCTAGCAGGCCAAGGTTGACTTCGCGACCGCGCAGATACTCGGCACTGGCATACGCTTTTTGTAGGGTATCATTCCATGCTGGCAGGTCTCCTTTGGCCGGGGGATCTAGCAGCTCATAGCGGTTAAGATCGAGTCCCTGGCTCTTCGGTTGTCCAGCAGCAATGCGCGCATGTTCCGCGTCGACCAGCTCTGAAAATTTGGACTTCCTCAGAGCTGGTATGGAAGGATGGGCGGAGTTCGCGTGCGCTGGGTCGATTTCGGCTTGGACCAAAGCATTGGCGTTGTGCAGTGCCTCCTCCGACACTGGTGCGTCGACGTAGGGCAGCGCATCGGGCGCGTTCTGAACGAGAGGCATCCTCACAATTTCGGCAGCGTTTTGCTGTTGAGTCGCGAAAGCCGCAGCTTCTTGTCTTGGGTGCTGAAGCTGCCACGACTTTGGGTTTGGATGAACAAGTCGAGGGACTAATGGCCAATGACGGCGGATGTGCATGGATGGGTGCATGGACGACGGATGACGAGGCAGGTCAACAGACCTCATTGCAACACCCTCACAAACACAAACCACCCCAGCGCGCAAATCACAGCCGTCAACGCGCATTGCACGAGCAGGTTCTCGTGGTGTTACCCGCGTGACGCCGACGAAGATACAATATCAAGATTATATCTACGCGCTGCTTTTGAGAAGCAGCTTGGTACCACGATCTCATCACTGCCTGATATCGAAAGGCCATGCAGGATTGAGCAGAGACTGTGTGCTACCATGCCTCGCTCACCACTGCCCGTACTCATCCTTGCGCTGGTCGCATTCCTCCTCCTCGCCACGCTCAATGTTCTGCATCGACTCGGCCCGTCTGTTTTAGATTTGTGGACCACAGAAGGCTTCCCAATCAAGCCGAGTGCAGTCCACCACCAACAGGATGGAGACGAGTACTTGGTGGGTGTCGGTAAGGGAGACATCACTGGTCCCGTTGTCGAAATCAACTTCATGGGTTACGCAGACTCTGCCCAAGTGGGCCGTGGCTTGCGACAAAGGCTGTACTCCCGTGCATTCATCGTTGGAGATGTCAAGACGCTCGAAGATCGATTCGCGTACCTCGTGTTGGACACGCAGTCTGGCGATACTGCCGTCCGGCATGGTATTCTAAAAGGTCTCAAGGAGCTGGGTGGCGAATATGCCGCCTATGGACAGCACAACGTAGCAGTGACAGGGACGCATTCGCACAGCGGGCCTGGTGCGTGGTTGAACTACTTGCTGCCACAAATTACCAGCAAAGGCTTTGATAAGCCGTCTTATCAAGCCATCGTACAAGGCGCAATTGCGTCGATCAAGCAGGCACACGAGAGGCTAGCCCCTGGACGTTTGGAAATCGCTTCAGTCCGGGTAGACGATGCGAATACCAACCGAAGTCCCTGGGCATACTTGCAGAATCCGATCGAAGAAAGGAGCCGATACGGTGACGATGTCGACAAGCAAATGACTGCGCTGCGCTTCAGCCACAACACTGACACAGGTACGAAAGATGTTGGCCTCTTGACCTGGTTCGCAGTCCATGGCACTAGCATGCTAGGCAACAATACACTGGTCACTGGAGACAACAAAGGTGTTGCAGCTGTGCTTTTCGAGAAGTCCACACTCGATTCATCTTTCGTTGCCGGCTTCAGTCAGGCTAATGTTGGCGACACATCCCCAAATGTACTTGGCGCATATTGCGAATCTGGAGAGCAAGAAGGACAACAGTGTGACTTCAAGACCAGTCTTTGCGGCAACAAGACACAGCCTTGTCACGGCCGGGGCCCTTACTACGGACGGGATGACAGTGGTACAGCTTCTGCCTTCGAGATCGGCATTCGCCAATTTCAAGGCGCGAAAAATGTGTTCGATAATGCGACTGCTTGGCAACCAGTGAGTGGCCAGGTAGTGAAGAGCCTGCACCAGTTTGTCGACTTCAGCAACCACAGATTTCAGCTGCAAAATGGTACCGAAGTGAAGACCTGCCCAGCTGCAATGGGCTATTCTTTCGCCGCCGGTACCTCAGACGGACCAGGTGCTTTCGACTTCAAGCAAGGCCAGCCTGGTGACCCTCACGTGAATCCACTTTGGGCCGTCGTAGGAAACGCTTTGCACAAACCCAACAAGACACAGAAAGCTTGTCATCGCGAGAAGCCCATCTTGCTCGACGTAGGAGAAACCGAAACTCCCTACCTCTGGACGCCCAACATTGTTGACATACAGCTAATGCGCGTCGGTCAATTCTTCATCATCGTCTCGCCTGGTGAAGCGACTACCATGGCGGGCCGCAGGTGGCGGGAAGCTGTGCAATCTTCTGCCAATTCGGCCTTTTCAGAGTTCAGTGAATTCGAACACGAGCCAATTGTGGTGCTAGGTGGCCCAGCTAACACGTACACGCACTATATCACAACACCAGAAGAGTATTCGGTTCAGCGTTACGAGGGTGCTTCGACCCTGTATGGGCCATGGACGCTACCAGCATATATCAACTTGACTCTTGACGCCCTCCCACACCTCGGAGCATCGACCAATGGTCTACCACAGCTTCCGCCTGGACCTGACCCACCGATCTTCGTCAACAAAAGCCTGTCTTTCATCACACCTGTTGTCGTGGATCGAGCAGGCATTTTGAAAGATTTCGGACAAGTTCTACAAGACGTCATGCCTGTGTACAGCGCAGGCAATACCGTCTCAGCAAAATTCGTGGGCGCGGATCCGAGAAACAACTTTCGCCTCGGTCAGAGTTTCGCTGTTGTTGAAAAGGCAAACGAGAACACCGCGAGCTGGGAAGAGTTTCGCAATGACGAGGACTGGAGCCTTGTCTACGAGTGGAAGCGAACGAGCACAGCCTTGGGAACGAGCGAGGTCACAATTTCATGGGAGACGAAATGGGAGACTGGTCAGTGGCGAGAGGATGGAGGCAATCAGCTCGAGCAGGAAAAGAACGCGAAAGACTCGCACACAGAGCTGATGCCACGAGAGGATCCGCGTCCAGATCTCCGAGGAAGATACAGACTACGATATTATGGCGATGCGAAGGCACTGGGAGGAAAAATTACCCCCTTTGACGGCACCAGCGGAGAATTCACGATTGTATGACGAGACAACGACAGTGTATATCTAACGTATGTGTACGAGTACATGTAACTTGCATGTGTAACGAGTGTAGCAGCTACTTCACCAGTGCAGTGTTGATGGTGGAAGGCGTAAAGAAGGTTGGATGCGAGAACGCCTGCCTGCTTGCTTGCTTGCTCCCCCTTCAGCAAGCACTACCGATCGTGGCACGGCCACATTTGCTCCTGCTGCCGGAACAGAAGCTCAATGGCAGCAGGATTGCATGATCTCGTTCTACTTGCTCATGCATGGCATGTCTACGAACCTTCATCGAACTCACATAATTCAACTCACATAACAATCACTAGACCTATCCCAACCACGACCACATCCATAGAGCTTCCATCGTGTGAATTGCGACTCGCAGCTTGCTCAGAGACGACCCACACGACAACAATTACCACCCCAGCAACGACCATGCATCTCTCTTATTTCATGCTGTGGATGCCGCTGCCGGCTCTCGCTTATCTCCCACCAAGCACAACTTCTGCGGAAGAGGGCAAGATTCTCAGTTCTCCAATACAGACTGCGAAGAGCGGCAACTTATCGAGCGCTCAAATCCAGACGAAGACAAGGACGTTGACTGAGATAAAGACGATTCTCACAGCCTTTGCGGGACCGCCCCAGCTAGACTGCGACCATTGGTGTCGCGACCCTAAAGTTCGAGCATGGGGCGGCATGCCAGCAATAATAGATGATGCTCAAAGCATCATTGACCTCGCTCTGTCAGTACGAAATGGCACTACAACAGAGATCGGATTGCTCGGCCCCTGAGAGCTGGCGCCTCTGGAGCGGAGATACTTTGGCGAGCTCGACGCTCGGCGGAGGGAGTTCGCAACTCGTAAGTGTTGAAATGACATCCCGTCCAAGGTCAAGGTCAAAGACTTATTGCAACTTACAGGAAATCTTCGAATGGTGCAAAAAGCATGGTGGCAAACGACGTTTGTCTGCAGAACTCCAGAGGTCCGAATGTGCCACGGGACAAGAACAGTTGCATGGGTGTGGGGGGATGATTGGCTGCCTGTCGTGAATATCTGCCCATGGTGGTGATACGGAAGTAGAACATGGCGAGACGTGGTTACTTGGGAACGGCAAAGCGAGTACAGCTGGGGAATTATCCGCGAGGCAGGGCTCATACATGAGATGCTACATCTTCGAATCGTCAGCGATGCCGAACCCAGTCAGTATCATAACGTTCAATTGGCTCTGAATGCATGGCTGACTACGAAACAGTTGTCGACCTCAAGAACAGGATGTATTGCCCACAAGAATATATGGATGATGACTGTACAGTGTACGGTCCCGAAATGTGCCAGGCCGCGGTTCACACTGGTCTGGATACAACCACAAATGCGGACAGCTATTCCTTGTATGTCATGAACATCTGGTTGGGATCGATCTTTGGTCTGCCACCGGCCAACGGCTCTCAAACAGGCCAGTGGTCAGAGGTGACTAGCAATCCAATGCATCATCCCAAGGGCACGCGTAAGTGAACAGAGGCATCCTGATATGCTAAGAAGACCAAGGTCTCCAATTAGTGGTGAACAATCATTGAGTCTTTCTTTGGCGAGGGCTTTCGTTGGGAGTCTTGAGAACTTCCGCATGTTGGGATGGAGCATGAGAGTTGATCATTTGTAAATTGTTTTCTCGATCATTCTGGGACAGGATCTCTGAGCAGCTCAATTGACTTCCCGCTTGATTTCCAGTATCTGTCGGTCGATCAATAGAGCGGGCACTCGTTACGCATCCTTCGTAGTTTTGATCTCTGCACAATAATTGAGCATATTGACCCACTCTTCCCGCGCTTGCTTGCGATCCTGAAACGCAGTGGCACCTTGTGCTTGCACTTCTCGCGTTTATGAAGGCGTGCCTCACAACCATCAAATATCCTGACTCTCGTGAATGCTCTTCATTCCTAAGCTGTTGCCGAATATCATGGCAAATCCAATCCCAACTCCTCGCTATGCCTATGCAAAAATCTCCACAACGCCTCAGTGGCTCAATGTACTCGCTCAATCATGTTTCCCTCTCCAAAAACGAGGCACCACTCAATCCCAAGCATTCTCCATACTATCCCTCACACACCTCCTCACCCTCTTCTTAAACTCCTTGCGATCCTCCCTCCACAACTTCCCTGCCTCAATATTCGCCGGCGACTCATCATTCGGACTCCCCAACATACTGATAACACTCAACAAAATCGTCTCAGGCGTTTGTACAGGACTCCACCTCTCGCTCGCATTCTCATACCCATACTGATCCTCTCCCGGCGAATGCAGGATACTAATGCAGACCTCCCCATTCTGATAGACATTCGGGTGGAAGATTGGTGTTTCGAATTTCAATTTTGGTGGGTTGTGTGGGTAATCGGGTGGGAAAGACATTCGAGCGCGGAAACAGCCTCCGCCGTAGAGGGAGTCTTGTTCGTCGGAGAGCATGAGCATGACTTCCCATTCGAAGATGTTGGAGTTTACGAGGCCGACGCTTATGCCGGGAATATCTTTATCTGTTTGCATTTGTTTGTATTGCTTGCCGAGGATGAGGGCTGCGCTGGAGGTGCCGCCTGGCGAGGCGGTGTTGCCTCGATTGGCCGGCGAGGCCATGGCGGGGCGGAGGGCGGTGGTGTTGCTCGAAGGACGGGGTATGGCACTGATCGGTGCACGGCGGCGTGTATGACCGGAGTGGAAGACCTCGAATCCAATTCAAAGCGAGAGTTGCACGTGTACTAGTTGTTGGAGTATGAGTCGCAGCAAGTGTGTGAGAAGTGTAGGAGAAAGGATGCAGTGACGTGCCAGCTCGGTGAAGCTCTGCCGAAGCTGTGGCGGATAGCACGAGAGCACGACATGATATCGCCACATGCATGAGCAAACTGAGAAATCGTAGGAAAACGGATTGACAATCATCTGTTGCAATCACTCAATGCACTTCATGGGTATCTACCTCGCACACGCCGAAACTCCGAATAAGACATATCCACCTCAGCTCTTTGTCAAAGCGTTAGAAGCCAACCATGCACCACCCACCAGTAGCAAAGATGTGAGCCCTACAGCCTTTTTGGCCCATCCTTCGCCAGCTTGCGCCATGTTGAGCGCAACTGATTCTTGTGCTTTGTCCGCGGCGGCCTGCACGGTAGCCTCGCTGCCTTGCTCCGTCTTGCTGTAGTTCAGATCTTCCTCTCGTTGTCTCTCCATGATCTTTTGCAGCGCTTCCAGGTCTCTCTTCCAATCGTCTGCCTTCGCCTCAGTCATGCCACTCGTCTCAACATCTTGCACGCTGCCGAAGAAGTCCAAAATGCGTTTATTTCTCACGGCTTCCTCCCCACCAGGGAACAGGTCATACCTCACACCCGCGTCGCTGTGCACTCGATCAAATGTATAGTAGTTGAAGAGCTCTCCAAGCCTAACATCCGCACTTGTGCTGTTCAGCCGTGTCTCCAAGAACTCCAAATTGTAGTACGTCCACCTGTCAATTACTGCCACGCCCACGTCTTGATCCGCATGATGACTGTAACTGCTTTGATCTTTCTCACTGCTCCCTGTTGCAATGATATTCGGTGTGTAGAAAGCCGTGTACATCGTATTCGCCTGACACGTATCAATCATGAACAACAGTTCATGATATCTCTTCTTCTCCCACATCTGCTCAAACGCGTCCGCAAGATCAAAGCTGCTGATCTCCTCGCTGTCTTGAAACTTCAGAAATTCATTCCCACCGTGGCCAGTCATGTAGATGAGGATATTCGAGCGGTCGTCGGTCATGAGTCGTTTACTTGTCGGATGCGACGCGGGCCAGCGATCTGTAAGCAGCCGAATGAAGTTTTCCACTGTGACCTCGTTCCCTCTGTAGTCCACCTCTATTCCTCCCATTCCTGCTTTGTTGTCGCGAGAACCTTGGTCGTCGTATAGGTCTAGTTGTCGCGACTTGTCGTTGAAGACGCTGCCAGGAAACGAGTTGCGGGGGTTGCAGGCCATGTCGTCGGGTAACATGAGGATGATCTGGCTATCGGGTATCCCTAGGCGTTTCACAGTGCGATATAGAGATAGCGTATTCGCGAGATGGCGGTAGTTGAACCAGAAGCGGGATGTGCTCACCAACACTGCCCAGTTCGAGGTGTGAGTGGCAGACGCTTCGGGTAGGGCGGCGAGGAGCGCCAGCAGCGCCGTAGGGAGCTCGAGGAGGCGCATGGTGATATCGTGTAGGTCTGCCTCTTTCGAATGTGTGCGTTAGTTGTCACGTTTGGAATGTGGAAGGAGAGTGGCTGCTTAGGTGAGCTTCATGTGGAAATAAACAGGGGTCTTGCCGAGCTCCATCAAGTTTAGCGCGTATCAGGTGAAGTAACGTCAGGTCAGAAATTGCTCACTATTTAGACATGACATTCAACAGCAATCATGAACGAGCACGATAAACATTCACTCCAGTAGTAATTCTGAAAAAAAGCCGAGCGAAGCCGTCTGAGGACTTGAACTCATCATGCCGCAGGACATTGCAGATGAAACGAGACTGCAAAGTGAAGCAAAAATGTGATGTGAATTCGAGGGATGACTGTTCTGCGAATCTCATCTTGCCATTTAATGACCCTTCTCGCACACCGAAAGCACCTATTGCGACAGCCTGCTTCTACTTCGGCCCTTTCACTTCAGACTGTCTCTCAATCTCGACAAATCACCATCGCGGCCAATCAAGCTTGCCAAGCTCGACCGGCTGCGCATTGGACACTCCCGGAATTGCTCGTTGAAGCGTCGTGCAAGCTCTTTCAGTGGGATATTCTCGCCATTGGTGTCGGCACGATTCGCCCAGTCGATATGGCTTTGCGCAATGAAAGCTTTCTGTGCCTTTGAATATATTCTGTCCTCAACGGAATCACGACGGCCTCGCCATTCGTCTCCATGCTCCCGCTTTTCACGCCGACGCTCCTTTTGTCGCTCGACCTTGCGCGCTTGGAGCTTGCGAGAGCTATGCTTTAGCTGAGGAATGTCGGATCTGAGGATTTGATTCGATGATGACGGCTTGGCCTCGAGTGGTGGACACATCTGGAGATCTCAGTGGTCAGCACAACATCATTAACGGCACACTTTTTGCTTCAAATATGAATGCCTCGGAGAACTTACGCCTTGGTTGGTGCCAAATGCTTCGGGAGGATGGCGACCTATGACCCGTGCGGTCGATGTTCGAAGGCCGTTGTCCTTCGATGACTGTTCGATCAATACCGGTTCGGCATATTTCACCTTGAAAGGGGGTTCGCCGATCCACAACCCGGTCCGCCGCTGCAATTCCATGTTGTGAAGCCATGAGAGGCGGCAATGAGAGTCATGTGCGTCCTCCATCATGACGCCTTCGTCTATCTTCGAAGTCGAAGGTTCATTCGAGCGATTCCAGCGATCTGTGGCTAACGCAGGAGGTGCTGCGGCAGGATACGCGGATGCCGCGCGAAGTCACGACTCAGTCGTCGCGATAAGATCGAAGACGCTGCTTGTCGAGCAAAAACCGATGGCGGAGAGTCGGTGTGGTGTGTGGGTGTGATCGGAGAAATGTTGTGTTTACTGTCACGAGGCTGAGAAGAAGTTTGTGGTTCCGAGAACCTTTGCGTTCGCGTGCGAGAGGGCAGTATGTCGAGTAGGTGTGCAGCTTCCGGATGCACTTTGGTCGTGCGCGACGCGCAACGAAGAGATCTTCTAGGATGAAGGATACGTTGAGAGCTGGAGACCACACGGCGAGACCAGACTTGAATCGAAGGAGTCAGTGACCGACGACGGGGAGTGTATGATGAAGAGTGTACTAACCGGAGTAGAAACGCGACTGTCGAGTGGCTGATGTTGAAGTTGGCAACCAACAACCAGTCGGGCCAAAACAAGTTATGAGGTAGGTGGGAATGCAGCTGTGAAGTCAAGTCAGCGCAAAGGATCAACGAGAAAGTGGTAGCAATCAACTTACATGAAAAGGCGCAAGTGGAGGTGATGGTCGAGGACTCGGTAGAGTCAATGGAACGAGAACAGGCAAGGATGAGGGTGCCGACAGATTTCGAGGGTCAGAAGTAGGACTAACGCATCGAGAGCTGGAAAGCAATGTGTGCCGAGCAGAGCGGTTGGACGAGGGCATGTAAGAGGTGGTACGAGAAGGATGGTTCCATAGAATGGAATCAGAGGTGTGGGTGGAGTTCAGGTGCTGGAGTGACTGGGTGGAGTTGTTAAAGCGGCGAAGAAGGACTTGAGAAGCTCGGCGAGGGTTTTGTTTACGTGCGAGGAAGGCACCGCACCTCGAGTACAAACGGCGCGGAGATCCCTGCACTTCACATCTTGCAACGGCAGGGCCACTCTTAATCACGGAGACGAGGCCTCTGTCTGCAGTGAATCCATCACCCAGACCAGGCCTTCATCATCAAAGTGTTGAAGTGCAGCTTACCAGGCTTCACCTAGCAGAGCAGGGCCTCTTCTCGTCTGCTTGAATGCACGAGGTGGGTTCGCTTCACCTGCGCTGGGAGAGCTGCCATAACATCAGCTATACGCGACTCGATCGACCGCATGCCCAGTCATCGCTGAATGTTCTCTACCTACTGACCTTGTGCACGCGTGGCACAACCTGAGCGCGGCACGTCAATGCGAGCCCCTTTTACTCCATTTGACGAGCCCAGGTGATTTGGGAGGTATATGTGAAAGTTTACGGAATCTGGTGATATAGCGCTGATCGCAGCTGCGCCTGGGATCAATCGCGCTGCACCAATATCTCTTTAGCATAAATGAAGATGAAGCCACAAAGTTGTTCATCGAGTCCAGTGTGCAGGAGACTTGCTTCTCGGCAGCAGCAGCGGCAGGTCTTCATTGCAGCGGAACACGAATCGGACTGACCGGTCCCTCATCGAACAGGTGTTATCCGAGTCCTCGCTGCCTGGTGCAGCTGCTAGACCAAATGCTTATGAACGGGGGAGTCTACTTTCTGCGTACACGTCGGCTCTAGTTTTGAACTACAATCGTCTCTCGGACTTTGAGTCGTTCCCGTCACTGAATTACATCGTGGGGTGAAAGGAAATGGGGCGCTATACAATCATGACGGTGTCCATGATCGTAGAGTTGATAACGCCAAATGTCCTGAAGTCCTGGTACGCAAACACAGAATAGGCTACTGCAATGCGGTACGCGCGAGTGACACGCGCGCCTCTTTGAAGCCAGAGCCGAATGTCCCGGTTTTTATGGGGTCTGCCTCCATCTTCAGAAGTCCTTCGCGGTCGAATCGAACGTCCATGTCTTCGGGCCTGGTGCTCACGCAGCAATGGCGTGAGAGTCTCTTCAGTAGACCTCTGATATGGCTCATTTTTGCGATTGTTCCGAACCCGATGCTGGAAAGAGCGTGCCTTATGACATCCAATATCACCATACCCGGAGCAGCGCCTGCTGTCCACGCAGCTTCTCGAAGTGTCTGCCACAAGGCCGTCCAGCCGTTCCCGCAACGATCATGGTCCGCAACACCTCAATCACCAGTATCAAGCTCCAAATCCAACTGCACCCCATTACTCACACCATAATCCTCCAACGTCAAAACATCCTTAAACGGCCTCTCTCCCTGCCTCTTCAACATAATTTCATGCGGCTGACGTCCGATATGCGCCGCAACCATGGCCTTGAAAGCTTTCACGCTATCGCTCGCTAGACAAGGAATCTGCGCCTTGGTTCCCAGCCTGTCATTGACCGTGACGATAATCATGGGCTCGTTGGATACAGGCGCAGCCTTGGGCTTCTTCTCTTTCTTCTCCTTCTTCTCTGATTTATCCTTGTTTTCGGGTTTGCTGCGAGACGCGTCTCCGCCATCTTTCCTGCGATCCTCATCGCGATCCTGGCCAGGTCTGTAATTATCGCCGCCGTCTCGTCTTCTAGGCGAGCGGTCTCGGAAGCGATCGTCTCTCCGCTCGCGAGAATCGTCTCTGCGTCGGTAACCACCGCCATTGCGATCTCCATCCCTTCGATCATCTCTGTAGTTGTCGCGCCGTGGCGACCGGTCTCTGTAGCCGCGCTCTAGGCGTCCACTGTCGCGAGGTGCAGCATCTTCGTCGCGGGCCTTCTTTTCCTTCCACTTGAAGCCGCCTGTCTTTTTCTTTGGCTTCGCTGTTCGCGCAGGCGACGCTGAGCGATCTCGCGTCTCGTTATCGGAGGGCATTTTCGCGCAGTGGTAGCGAAAGATGAACTTTACTAAAAGTTGGAAGTCGAGCTTCAGTTTGACGTAGTGACAAGTAGCGGGCTTAGCTCCGCAGACAACAACCAATCACATGTCTGAGAATTTGATGATTTGTGCAACGATTCATAAACGCTTTTTGGGTATTGCAACCTATGCATTAAGGTTGATCTCCGAGCTATATGACCTCTGCGGTCTTCTTCCGGAGCTCCTACTCCATTCCGAGCCACTGAACCCTACTTGGCTTTGTTCGTCCTTTCGGACACATTCCCTTTCCGCTGTCAACTGTGGCAATGCACGCTTGCCCACGGCCCCACATCGACACGTATTCTCTGGACGGAACTCGCGTCCAACGCCACTTTGCCCTCGTTCCAGACTCGTCCTGCTGTGGCTGTGATTCAGGGCTGCATGCCATTTTCGTACCCACGTGTCCGCGGGATCAAGGCTGTCTTGGGCTTTACTCCCTCGTCTTGAGCAGTGTAAAGTGGCCTCCTTGCATCCGAATATGCTGTGCTCGGTTTGTAGAGGCTGAGCGAAGTGCTCGGGAAGGTCTTGTGATTCTGGCGTCCTAGGTGTGTCCTTGTTCATTCTACTGGCACCTCGTTCACGGTGACTGTAGGCCCAGGTTTGAGGACAGCCACGGCATCCAGACTCCCAGTGTCGACGACTGGTTGCAACGTGTCCCAGACTTGCTTCATCATGCATTCCACCCATTCCGCTTCCTCCAGCTGTAGACTCATCTGTTTTCGAGCCATTCGGCTACGTTTGATCTTGATTCCAGGAGTCCCGCAAGGACCAACAACAGGGCTTGCTGGGGCAGAAGATGCGGGAGTAGTGCCATCTGGCGATGACGGTTGTGATAGTACAACGTCCAGCTCCAGGCATTGGTGGATGAGTTCTTCTATCCCGTCTCTCGTGACATTAGCTTTGGGCTGCATTCTCTCAAGGAATCCTTCGCCGAATAATGCGTCTTCCTCGACAGCTCTTTGCACGGACTCCAGAAAGAACATGAATGATGGCAAAGTGGGGCCTTCGATTGTGAATGGATAGTGCACGTCGCTCAGAAGGCAAGCGGCGTAGAGTAGCCTGATGGTGAATTCCGAGTCCAGAGAATGTTCCACAACGCACGCGGGGCAGCCACGTGTGTAGCACCAATCGCGTTCCTTCTCTGCGCTGAGGAAGCACTGGATCCAGACGAAAGCGCTTCGCGATTGACCAGTGAAGGCGTACTCCAAGTCTTCGAGCTTCGTCGCATGTGTTGCAGCAGAGGCGACGCCGCATGCTCTGTCAAATAGTTCGACGACCGGAACAAGCAATGCGTGAAGGATGTCGCGTATTACCAGCCAGCGCTCAAGAGTTTCCGGGGTCGCAGCGGAATGGCTGCCACAGAATCTATAGAAAAGTTAGGGCCAAACGTGAAGCGGCGATTGCGATGGAGTTGATTGGCATACCCATAATCGTAATGTGCGGCCAGATGATTGCGGAGTATGTTGAAACCGTCGGAATGAGCCAAGGTCTCGACGTCCTCCGCTTTGAGTAGAAATGGAGCTGCGCCTGGCACGAGCGTTGTAGATGCCATGTTGTCGAGGTCCTCCTTCGCGGATGCTCTCTTGTCTTTGGGGAAAGTCGGTGCTGTTGTTGATTTGGACATTATTGCAGGCCGAGTGCCTCATGTACTGCAAGGTAGTACGCTCCTCTACCGCATGGCGGTGCTTTGTTCGCAGCAAAAGCGACGCGATATATGACCGTGCGATGAGGTCGTCGTCGGCGCAATCACGGGCGCTTCCTGATGGGTCCTAGCAGAGCACTGTCGCTAAGGCAATGCTTTCCTAATAGTGGACGGCTCCGCTGTAGAGCAGGAGGAACGAGTGAGACGAGAAAAGCTATCGAGGAGGATGTCGATCAATGCGCTGATAGTGAGATCGGTAGCCCACCCACACTCCGTACACCGCAGCGACGGTAGGCTCGAGCGACGGAAAGCAAAAGCAACAGAGCTCAGCAGGCGGCTTCTGCAGGTACGCCAGAGCATCGACCAGGCTTGCGTGGCGGGAAGGCGTGTGGAGTGGCGCGGGCCAGCAGCAGCATGTGAACGTGATCAGAGGCCATCCCATGGGTGTGTGAGGCTACCGCGGAGGACAGGCTCCGCGCAGCCCCCAAGACCGCGATGCTTTCCATGGCACAGCGCGAGAGACGAATTGGGGGAGGGATGTGCTGGCACGCCTGGCACATGAAAGAGCCTGGCCAGCTGTGGAAACGGGGTCTTCTCGGAGCAGCGCTTTCTAGCCAGCTTCTAGCGGCTTGCAATATTGAGCAAGCTAGCGACGACTGCGGCAATCCGACGCGCCGCCTGCAGCATGCTAGAAGCCTGTCTGCGAGCGCATCCGGCCAATGGCAGACGCGGGATTGTCGTTGAAAACTTCACCACACTTCTGCAATTTGTCCGCAGCGATGTTCTCCCTTTGCGACGGCTGATGGCCTTTCCTGTGACGGACATCAGGGCGCACCCCAACACGCTCCTCGGCGTCGGAATGTCCGGCGTCGGCAGCGACGATGAGACTGCCGATGCACCAGCGATCACCTCATCTCGCAAGCGACTACCGATTCCGAGGGCAGGATTGCGGCCGGCACTGCGCACCGCCGTCCCAGACGTCCGTCAATCACGAGGACGCCCGCGAAATGTTGCTCACAGTCGGTGCACGCCTGGGCGTATGCACTCCGCAGTTGTGACACGACGAGGAGCCTATTTGACGCGACCTTCCTGGTTGGTCTGAATCGCCGCTCCAGCCTCTCGAGACTTGGACCGAGCCGACGTGCTGCACGCTATCCCGCGAGATGTGCGCCTTGTACTCTGATGGCACATCAGGTGCTAAGGCCGCAAGTCTTCAGGCCTTGCCTTAGTCGTGCATATTCCGAGATGGATCTCTACCGACGAAAGCCACAATATGCGCCCGATACGCCAGGAAGAAGCGTCTCGTGATGAAGTGTGCGGCGTCTGGACATCGACTGGAGAGTACCGTTGTTCTCGAGCGCCACCTTGCATGTGAACCACGGCAAAGCTCAAGTAGGGCATGTGATTGCAACTTAACAGCGACTAGTCTGCTGTATAGGCTGACCCATGGCTTCAATCCGGGGAAGAGAACGTGGAGCTGGATTCTGAAGCTGCGCCGTGACTGTATTATGAATTCTACCCATCCTTTTCCCGCAACCTCTGTAGTCTGTTCCTCCTCGAGTCTCAAGGTCACGCGGGCCTCAAGCATATAGACTTTCGTTTCCCGCCGTTGCACAAGAAGTCAGCCAGCGGGACCGAGCACAGAGAGACGTCGGGTGTCCACCAAGCAAATCCAACAACTCTCTCTCAGAACATCCTCCTCCAGACAGTCGACATTTTCCGCATGTCAGAGTCCAGCTGACAGACCCGGAGGTACGCGTCCTCACAGTAGCGTCTGCACACCGCCTCGAAAACTACAGACACTGTCGATCTCCCTAGCTTCGCATCCGTCTTCCCCGGACAGACTGCGACAAGAAAGATCGTCAGGAACAAAGATCAGCTGGGAGTCTGCCGTCAACTTTTGGCTTTCTTGCTACATTATATTGTACAATGCGAAGCGCGAATGCTGGCCAGTTACCTGCGGAGACGGACTGCTAGCCCGTCCAGATCGATGATCTCCAACCTTTGCGCTGCGAACGCGTGATTGGCAATAATCACTACTTGGTAAGCATTTGTGTCTATCAGCTGGCATATTTGCATGTGTACATCAACCATGAGCTGTGGGACAGCAACCATACTTGGAGCTTGCGATTACAGCTACCTCTGCCTGTACATGTAGTAGCTGACCCGTGGTTCAAAGTCCTACTCCTCCAACCAGAATCTCTCCCAGGCCTTCACCCACTTATCATTCCTCAACTCCTCCAACCACACCCTAAACTCAATAGGCTCCTCCCCATCGATATTCGTAACACCATTCGTGATCCCATGCCAACCATCCACAGGCCCTTCAACATACGCATGATCACGCCCGCAGAAATAGGATCCCTTCACGGGGCACGTAAACGGGTTCTCATTGTACTTCTGTCGTTTCTCGAAACAGTCTGCGCACAAGGTGGTAACTCTGCAGACCATGCAGATGTACATAGGACTCTCTTTCCAGTACTTCCATGTCGCGTGCGGGTTACAGTCGCCGTCACATTCGACCCAGCCGCTGTTCAAGTCTCCCGCGTCATCAGGTGGGATCGAGCTTGCATCACTTGCGGCATTGCTGGCAGTATCTTCGGCGTTAGTGTCGTCGTCATCGTCGTCAGCAACAGAACCTGCTGTACTATCGTCCTCATCAGCGCCGCCCTCTGCATCTTCATTGGCATCGTCATTCCCTGCTTCATCAGAGGCGGGCTTTTTCTCATCCTTCTCCTTCGGTTCAGCAGGAGGATCCAGTTCCGAAAACTGAGCAGAGACCAAAGTCTCAGCCTCTCGTTCCAGACCGTGGAGTTGCGAGACTATTTTCGCCATATTGATTAGATTGAGCCAGTCATTCCAGCCAATGTCGTCCACGAGGGCTTCGTAACAAGCATCAAAAGCACTTTGTAATGTTGTCTGGAATTCTTCCGCTGTAGCCATTTTTCGCGCCATCTTGGAGACAATCACTGTGTGATGATTCAGATCCGATTTCGATACTGCGACCGACGTCGCCAATGGCCTACTTGTGAGGCTTTTGATTTCGTTGAAAAGTTGTGCTTTTACTGTACGATCGGAGCTTGTGCGATATTGCTCCCAGATGATATCGGCCATAAGCAGGATCGCTTCGCCGAGAGTGGTGGAAGGGTCTTCCTCAGTGAATTTAAGTTGGTATCCATCGGAAATCGTGTCCAGATTTTCATTCAAGAGGGCTTTGGCACCCTCAGCGTCGCCGTTGATGAACCATTTACCTCGTGCCAGCTCCCAGCGTATTGGAGCTGCGGCATCGACGGTGTTCAGGAGGTCGATGACTTCTTCGTATATCTTGATTGCTGCATCCATCTTACCGCTTCTTCCAGCAGCCATGAAGAACTCGGTGTGCCCGCTGCCGTCGTATCTCTGTGAGTCGTAAAAGGTGAATGATTAGCACACATCCTACAATTCCCTTATCTCCGATACAAAGAAACTTACCCAGGTCATGATTGTCAACTTCTCTGTAGTCTTCCAGCTTCCAACGCGGTCGATCAAAGTCGCGTCGGCCTGCTGTTCCAAGTAGAGGTAGAACTCATCATATAGGTCCTCTCCAGACATGGGTTCTTGCGGATCAGCCTGTCTCGCCAGTTCGTAGGATTTCGCAACTTCTTCGAGTTTGCCCTGCTCCTTTTGAATATTTGCCAGCGTAGTGTAAGCACGACGCAGTAGGCTTCGAGGGATATCAGGCTCCTTGATGACGATGTTAACAGCGTTCAGAGCTTCATCGAGCTCGTCTAGTATAATGTCAGCATTCGCCAAAACCAGTTGGGCTTCGAGGCGTCTCGGATCATTTTGAAGAAGCTCAATCGCTTGGAGAGCATAGCCTCGAGCTTCACTCTCAGCAAAGCACCGGTTGTTCACCAGGAATGTAGCAAGTGCCAAGTAAGCATAGCCATCCTTCGGTGTTTCTTCGAATGCGTTGAAAATGTTGGTGATCTCGGTCTCATCATATTCTCGATCTTCCTCATCGTCGTCGTCGTCTGAGGCTTCACTATCGGCGTCCTTCTCGACCAATAGATTTTTGAGTTTGGTCTGGAAAATCTCTGTCAGTACGCTCGATTTCCATGCGCAAGAAGAGATATCTCTGGCTGAGGATCACCACTTACCTGCGCAATACACTGCCTCGCGTATGTGTACGACCGCTTGAGGGTCGAGTCTGTCTCTGCGCGAAGCCAATTGGAGATGTGTGCCTTGGCCAGTGGAACGAAGGCTGTGCTTGTATCTGCGAACACATTCTGATAGAAGGTCAGGGCACCCGCGGATAACTTTGATTCGTGTTTCATCCCAAGGTCGCTGTAGTATTTCAAGGTGCCCGTCAAATAATCGTCCGGGAATGCCCAAAGTTGCTCGTCATAGTCGACATCCAACTCTTCAAAGACAGCCGCAACATTATTATGATTGGTCATGATTGCGACCATCGACTCTAGTACTGTAAGCAATTCTGCTTCGGGGAAATGACTCTGGGTCATCGCCCAACTAAGATGATAAGTCCACTCAGATGCTGCGTATTTCTTCAGTCCCTTGTCGACATTCGGATGCATGCCACAAAGTATCTGTGAACACAGCACGAATATCTCCCGGTGCGCCTGTTCCGCATAGGTGCGTAAACCAAGTTCATCTCGTGGGGCTGTTTCGAAAAAGCTGCGGGTGGACCGATCGTGAAAGCGCAGAGGGTGATCACCGTCACTGACACTGGACTCATCGGCTGTCTGTTCTGAATTGAGCACTTCCAATGTCGGCTCCTCCACATAGATCCCGGCGGCACTGCGTTCTTCAGCTGGCGCAAGCCGTAGAAAACGCGACAGAGAATTGCCTTGAAGCTCTCTCTCCAGATCGAATGCATCTAGTCCGTGCATCTTTAATAATCCAAGACATTCTTGGAGTGTCAACGCTCGGTCCGAGAAAGCGAGCCATTTGAATAAGAGCCTAAGAGCCGGAAGATCGGTCGCAGAAGTGTGGTGGAACATATCATCGAGGATCTGTTTATAGAGCGCAGGCCAATTTTCAGGCAACGAGTTCAGCTGCTTGAGCACTAATGGCTCTCGTCCAACAGCGTTGAAGTGTCGGAGGATGTGCTCACAGAACAAGAAGTCGTATGGGGGTTTGCCGTCTGTCCTCTCCACAAGAGCACTGACGATGCTTTGCTTTGCAAACTTGGAGAAACGTTTCAGGCGGTCGTCGTCATTCAAGTGTTGCCAGATGAGTAGTTGTAAATCCGCCACTTGTTTCTGCGAAGAGACGTTCAGGTAATTTGCACTCGCAGCCTGCAGACGTCCGTCTATCTCTTTATCGGGACGAGTGGTGCATATTAGAGAAATGTTGCTGTTGACCATAGTTTTCGCTGCTTCAAAAAATCCAAGAAGCTCTTTCTTTTCGCGGAAGATAAGTTCATCTAGGCCATCCCAGATGATGTATAGCTTCGCAGACGAGCCAGCCGGGAAGAGAGGAGCCACCAGGTGTTTCCAGACATCCTGCCATTTTTCAATGTCAATATCAAGGTCCTCACGCCGGATTTCAGCATTGAGCATTTCGCAAAGGACGGGGTTTTGCTCCGCAACCTGAATGGCTATCCAATTGACAGCATTGCAGAACGTGGTCAAATCGACGGAATTCTGCTCGCGGAAGAAGAAGCTTGCCACGCACGTGTCCCCGGAAGCATGCTTGGTCAGATGATCGAAGACCGTAACTGCTATATGGCTTTTGCCATGACCTGCTGCACCCTCAATCGCAAGAATCGGTATTCCCTCCTGGGGAGTGGTTGATGGTGCGATGAACGAGGTCCATGCTTTCTCCTCAAATATCCATTGACAGGTATCTGGCAGAAGTCGCTCCTTAATGCCTTGGCACAAGACTGCCGGATCGACTGTGTCTTCGAAGAAGGTACGGACCCGATTCGAGGTTGCTGGTTTGGTCGCCGCTTTAGATGCTCTCGGCAGTGCGACATCGCGGTTTCGCTGATCGAACATGGTAAGGAGCTTCTGAATATTCTTCAAATCGTTTTTGACGTCTTCCTGATGTTCAAGCACGCTCTCGAGCATCTTCGTTTGGTTCTCGATCATTTCGGTCTGCAAATCCTGGTTCTGCTGCAGCTCGACCGTCATGCGGTTATTCTCTTCCGTATTACCGAGAATGGCGTACTCTGTTGCTGCCTGTACGCGATTGAGACTTGTGTCCATTGCCTTTCGCGCGCCCCCCAGGTCACTGTCTTCTCCTTTGATCATGTTTATCACCCACTTCTCTACCAACAGTAGTCAGTAGGAGGTACGAAGATGTTTGAGGCAAGTCATTCGCGAGCTGAAGATGCCTTCTAGCGACTCTACTTACTCAACCTTCCAAGCTCAATGTATCTGTTGCAAATAAGTCAGTTCGCCTGGATGACCAGCGTGTATGAGGAACAAGCGGAAGTACTTTGTCGCGAAACCGCACATCTTTAGAATGCTTGTGAAAACATCCATCAGGCAGTTCCGGTATGCAGGATACGCCGGCAGTCGCGATTCTAGAATCGTGATCCTCTGCAAGAATGCATTCATGTCCTCGAAGAATGCATTGACGACCTACAGGTCTCAAGATCAGCATGCGAAGCTTTCAGGCTTTCTGTCGACTGCAAACGAAGGCTTTTTTGCGACCTGAGAAGCCGACTGTGTGGCGGGACGGTTAACTTGAGCCGTTCGACCTACATCATAATCTGCAGACACTTGCTTGCAAGCACTGAGCATATAAGTTAAAGCCGTGCCTATCGCGGCTGCCGGGGGGAAAGCAGGAGTGGCTGCAGCAACCAGTTGTTGAGCTCCGGTCTCAATGTAGCCGATATTTGCCATGAAGAGGCTTCGAAGTTTGTCGACCTTCTTCTGATTGTGCCTGAATTTGTGGAACGAACTCATCTCTTTTGTGCCAAACGCAATGATCTCGTTGACATTCGCGAACTTGGGCTGTAGATCTGTGCCAACAATGCCCTTGTATGCTCGCAGAGCATCGCTCCACAGATCAACCACATCCCTATGCACAATTAGCAAATTCTGGAGAAAGCTGCTGACCGCGTTCTACGTACCTGTTGTCCTTTTCAAGCTCGGCCTTGATCCTCTTCACGCTTTCTGCGTCCTGAGTTGTCGTAGACATGTCTGCTGAGAGTTAAGGAACCAGAATCAAGTGGCATGCCGAAACATATCAAAGAGCCAAGGAAATTGTTGGATCTGTCTGGTGCATATTGGGTATGTCGCGCTCAGCCTCAGCTGAAGCTCTTGCGTGCCTTTCCCGCAGCTCTGCTTGCGCCACAGACGCCTATCCATTGGAAATACCAATTGTGATTGGGGCTTTGGGACGCGTATTGTCTAGCACTGCTCGCATGGCGCGTACCAACAGTCGGAGCTCCTCACTCAAGGCGCAAGGCGTCCGGGCTCGTGAACCAAGGTGCTGCTGCGGCCTAAGCAGAATCAAGCTCACCGCACAAGCCAAATGAAGCGAAGCTAGAGCTGTTGCAGAGGTCGTCGCGAAGCTGCAATGTCGATGTCGCAGCGATCCCTCACATGGCCGCTGCCGAGACTTTGTGACCAGAATGGCACGACTTCTTCACGCGAGCCTTTTTCATCCGTCGAGCCAAGCGCTGACGCGCAAGGCCAGTCCGGCGCGTCTCCTATGCGTCCTGTGCACATATCACATCACGCTCATATCGTGATGCCTAATAGAACGTTCATGGATTGTAGAAGACCGGTCGTGATTTTGTATGCCGAATTACACCCGACAGCTTGCACCTGCTGACAGACAGTGTCTAGGGGTTCCTTCATTCTCGCCTGTTTCGTGCTTTACAACTACGCGCTTTTCCCGTGGACACCATCAGGAGGAACAGTCAATATGGGAAGCAAACCGCCCGCAGGTATCTTCAAGTTCGAAGCGGTGACGGAGGTCTTCATGCAGTCTCAGCCCGGCACAGATCCCAGCGACTTTGACAATACCAAGCAGAACTTCGGCCTAATCCATCAGACGTACCCTACAGACCAGACAAGCGTGAGCGACGTGGACACGGACTGGCAACGGTTCATGCGCTATGTCTACTACCTCAAAGCTACAACCGGAGACCACATAGACTACAAAGTACTCTACCTTGGACGGCATGGAGAAGGGTTTCACAATGTTGCCGAGGCATATTACGGCACCAAGGCCTGGGATGACTACTGGTCTAAGCTGGACGGCAATGGAACGATCAACTGGCTGGATGCTCACCTCACCGACGTTGGGAAGGAGCAAGCTCGTGCAGCTGGAGCGTTCATGCAAGCTCAACTGGTCCAGCCACGAATGATGCCAGCACCGGAAGGATACTATGTATCGCCGATGTATCGCTGCTTGCAGACTGCCACGTTCACATGGGGAGACTTGAAACTCCCACCGAGTAAGCCGTTTAAGCCTCTGATCAAAGAGCTTGTGCGCGAAGTGCTCGGCGAGCACACTTGTGACAAACGAAGCACCCGCACTGCAGTGCACCAGGCATTCCCTGATTTCCCCATCGAAGAAGGCTTCACAGAGCAAGATGAACTCTGGCAGGCGGACCATCGCGAGACGCACGAGGAACACGATGCCAGGACGCAGGCCTTGTTGGATGATCTGTTCACGAGCGATGACAAGACCGTTCTGTCGCTCACCAGCCACAGCGGTACTATTGCAAGCTTCCTCCGCGTTCTCGGCCACAGAGAGTTCAAGCTGCCCACTGGCGGCATGATACCGGTGCTGATCAAGGCAACGAGAGTGGACTGAGAGTAACATTGGCAATCAGCGCACAGTACTGCGCTGAGATCAGCTAAGCAGAAGTCGGAGGAGGAGCCAAGCCAGAGTCTTCGAGATCTGGTGCAAAAACAGTGCAGTCACAGTCTGAGCAAGGAGGGCTTTCGAATGGGTCGCCGTGTTCAATGGCTGCTATCCATCGCTTGCGTTCAGCGACCAGAAACGCTTGCAATGCACGTTTGTAGTCGCAAGATATGTTTTCCTGTGGTGGAAACGCGGAGAAACATCCTCATCGGAATGGCATCGGCTGCTGGATGCGAGGTGGGTGGCGAAGGTGAATGATCGAGCTCTGCATGTCCAAGTCGCGTTGCCACGAAATACATGTATCGAATGTTCACATTACATCACCCACCGTCCAACATGCCGCGCTCGATTGGCGACGGGAATGATTTGTGCGCAGTCGAAACAGCCCCGTTCGTACTTTCCCAGTAGCACGATGTGGATATGTTCGGCAGCTGTGCCTGAGCTGCGACTGCCTTCCCGAGGGCGAGTCTGGAAAGCACGACACCGCTCCGCAGAAACGTCGACACAACACACCTCGAAGCACACTCTCGATTGTGATACTCGTCGACTACACTCTCCCGTTCGCTGCACCCAACAAAATGCAGCTTGCATACAGCGTCGTGCTTCTTGCGGCAAGTTGTGCCGGTGCGACCTACGAGACGATGGGCAATGTCGGACCGGCAGCGTTTCTCTGGCCCCGCGAACGCCCTTTCTTCGCGGACACCGACACCATGTCTCCCTGTGGCTCGACACGTGGTGTTCAGACAAGGACCAAGTTTCCCATGAGTGCGTTGCTTCCAGGAAGCACGGAGAGACCAAGCTGACACAGGACAGCAAATGGCCGAATTGCTCTTCTGGCCAGCAACAAGACTCGTGCGGTTCATGTTGCAGTCTCTTACTCTGACAGTCTGCAGCCCTCACCTGTTCTGTCTGCAATGCATCCTGACATGTTTCTGCAGACCCAGCCGTACAGAACGCCTTCGATATCTTCCATGGACCTCAACAGATCCAGCTCGGTATTGGCCACACATGTATCTGGACACCGGACGCACCAGCCGGCGTGGCAGTTGGCGCAAATGCCACTTTCCAGGTGTTTTACACCACCGGAGCAGCACACGACGTCCACTACGCTTGCGCAGATGTGACCCACGTCGATTCCGGCGCCTTCGACGAGCTCGTTCCTTGCTTCAACGCCACGAGGCCCAGCAGCTTGAAACCGCGTACCATTGCCTCGCCGACAGCGTTTCCTTACGATTCTCCACCCTGGGCGGAGAGCGAAAGTCGGTATACTCTGCTGTCACCTGGTCAAATCACTGCTATCACCATCGGCTCAATCGTGTTCGCTGCCCTGATTGCTTCAGGGCTGATTCCACTCTGGCGGCGCTTCCGGAACAGACAAGTGGAGCCGAAAGAAATGCAAGACTTGGAGAAGGCGACGAGCGACTCGTTCCCACATTGAACCATCGAGAACATGGCCTGACCATGCCCTTGCTTGAAGTTGCGTGATTGCTGCACGCGGATCACCGCGAAGCATAGCTCACAGGAATGTCAGACGACATGGCTTTTTTCAAAGACTGAAGTATGATAGCTTGCCACTCCCCAGATATGTGTATGAAAAGCATGGAAACATGGAATGTATTTAATCACTCTTCCCTGTCGTTCCACCAGCCACCATCGCCTTCAATTTGTCCAATCCACTGCCGCTCCAATGCATTCCATCGAGCATCCACAGAGGTAACAACGAATGCAGCAGCCAGATCACAGTTCCCATATATCCATTCACAACACGGTTTGCGGGTTTATCTTTCAACAGCTCCTCCACCACTTTTCTGGCGACATGATGTCGATCATGTCCTGCCTCAGTGGCCGAACTCTCGAGCATCAACTTCTCCACATCCTCCCGAACGAGCGAATACCAGCTCGTCTCCGCGACAGTCCCTCCACTCATATTCTTCGCAAACTCCGTCTTCACAGCACCCGAAACCAAAGCCACTACTCTGATTCCAAACGGATCGAATTCCAACCTCATGATATCTGTCAAACTAAGTAACGCAGCTTTCGAACTCGAATAGATTCCCATATAAGGTCTACTGAAACCAGACAGTCCAGCTACGCTGGCTTGATTTACAATCGTGCCTTTTGCTGCGCGGAGCAACGGGAAAAATGTTTGAGTTACGGATAATGCTCCCCAGACGTTTACGTCGTATTGTTTCTTGGCGAGAGAGATGTCTACGTCTAGTAGAGGAGAATAATAGCCGTAGCCGGCGTTGTTGATTAGGAAATGGAGTTGGCCGTTTGTGAGTTCTTTGACGAGTTTGTAGGCTTCTGAGAGGGATTTTGAGGAGGTTACGTCGAGGTGCAGTCGAATCAGGAAGCCTGAGTTTGGGTTGTTGGTGGGACTAACGTGCTCGACGGTTTTGGTTTCGAGGGATGTGGCGATTACGTTTATGCCGACGTTCAGAAAGGCTGTGGCTTCTGCTTCGCCCAGACCGCCGGGGCTGCAGCCTGTTATAAGGGCCCATTTTGAAGATGGAGATCTTGGAGCTGTGGTCATGTTTGAGGATTGTAAAGTTTAAGCTCGGAGTCGAGGATGCGGCGAAGTGCTGCCTTATGCTGATTGTAGCTGCAAGCCCCACTTTTCAACGCATGCAAGGAGCTCAGATTCTGGAAGATCTACTAATGCCCATACATGGCAGCTCGACATTGACATGGGAAAACGGGATCATTGTTTGGGATTCGTCAAAGCCTAATCTCTCCTAACATTCGTTTAGGCCAATTTCGTATATGAAGAAGAGTAATTAACGGTATATGTATGGTCGTTGCGCTCATCTAGACATCAATCGCAGCGTGTCTTCCATGCGTCGCAGAAGTGTGAGTAAATACAAGTAAAGCTTCTGCAGAGAGTCTGCTCTTTGCTTCTCCATCCTTTGTGGAGATCTTTGCAGAGTCTGGGGCTTTTCGCCTTGGTCGATATCACCGATTGTAGGCAAGTGTGATCCGAGCACGCTAACCAATCGCAAGAAAACATTGTGTGAGAAGCTGGAGTTCCAAGGCGTGATACGGCGCAGAGAGTGGCTTGCGAAATATCCGCTGTTCTGCCGATGCTTCACTTGGGCCATTACTTTGAAGACATGAGGATCCTCGTGATCTCGAAGTGGACGAGAGTCTTTTCTTTCTCTTTCTGCCGAGAACGTGTTCCAATGCCCGACTGTTCTGCTACTGTGGCCGCGTTTGTAGATACCATTCACCGAGTGGAGGATGGGTGCCGACACTCCAGCCGTGTTCGTTGGGGTGCCCAAAGCCGGCAAGGCATCGACCCGGCACCGGCTTGAGAAACGATCATGGTCTCCAGAAGATCTTGGTCATTATACCTGGAGCGTCAAGGAGGATAGTGGTATGAGGTAGTCCAGGTGAATCAGTGCCTTCTCTGCATAGGGGCATCGCCTTCCAACTCAGCCGTGTGGCCGCCCGGTATGCGGCCATGGCTATGCAGTCCGGCCTGAGCATCCAGTTCGGAGACCTTCCTCGTGTCGCCTTCGACTTCGGCCCACACCTTGGGTTTCTTCTCCTCCGCACTCGTCTCGTAGATCTCGCCCGTACTATCGATCTGGTGAAACACCTCTCTCCCTCCCGCGGACATCTCGGTATGCTCCTGTGGATCTCCATGCGTGGCTAGTTGGCTCTTCTTCGCTCGTCTTCGTCTCCACAGTGCGAAGCCCACGATCGCAATGACCAACAAAACACCTAGAGAAACACCAACGCCGACTCCAGCTTTCGCACCAGCCGACATACCACTGCTTTTCTCCTCCGCAGCTACTGGTTGCAGCGTCGAGGAAGGAGCAACACTCCCATTTCCACTCGTCATCATCGGCGCCTGGATATCAGTCGCAATATTCCAGCTTCCCGTCTCAGTCGGATGTCGCTCCAACCGACTCAAATCCGAACTCTGCCATGCAATAAAAATCGGCGTGTCGAATGCATAACCCGCAGTAGTCGTCACACTCGATCCATCAACTCCAATTCCACTCAAGACGACCCTCGTAGACTCCGGATAAGAACCACAATCATAGTATGCCGTGGAAGCATGCATATACCACGGACAACAGGTCGCGAATGTTTCTGTAAAGCCAATTCCATCGGACCACATGGACGCTATACTGTAAGCCGAAGGACAAATTCCTGGAGAGAATTGGACCCAGCCATCCGATAATGTCGCCTCTGGCGGGAAACATTCTGTGCTGTAGCCGCGATGGACAGTGAGGGTAGAGCCATCGCTGCCTTTATCTGTGAGATCCGTGAAAGAGCCAGTTTTGCCGGAAAGTGTGTACGTCCTCTGGAGACAGGAGAGTGGTGGTGTGAAGACTGTTGTGAGAGCTGCCGTGGTTTTTGAGGATGAAGGGGCAATAGTTGATGTCATGTTGAATAAGAATGTAAAGAAACACAGTCGTCCCAGTACAGGTCCGAAAGAGAATCCTTCTCGAGGAAGAAAAGGCAAATGCAGTAGGAGGAGGTACTTCTAATCAAGCCACGACTCTCCACGGCACTACAAGACGAAAATAGTCCTACAACCGACGGAAGCGCGCGTGCGAGAAGCGAGCAAGAGGCTTTTAAAACAAACCCCAACAGCCAAGGCGCGGAGCTTTACATATGATGGGCAATGATCAGTAGTCAAATATGACTGCATTTGCAATTGCGATGAGCTCCCTCTCGACCGTTGGGCTTGGCCACATGGTTCGGAATCCTGAAGGGTGAATGCTTTTGCAGGTCGTGCGCTGGTGCGTATCGGTTATGGCTAGCCAGAAGCGCCAAGAAGTGATATATCCTTGCAAGTGCAGCTCGCTTGGGGGTCTGAAGGATTTCAAGCCTGTGGCGGCGAGATAGCGCCGGGCATGGGGTGAATTCCAGCTTGAAGAGGGAAGAATTGCAGGGCGAAGGCATGCATCGTGGAGAAATTGGAGGTTTTTGGCTCGTTGTAATGAGTTCGCGGAGAGATGTGTAAGCTTTCATGTGGTGGAAGGACTTTTGTTATGCTGACTTACAAGGAGCGCCACTTGTCTCGCATTTGGTGAAGGTGGCAGCGAGAATCATCCGAAGTGTGTTGGTGAGTGGAGGCCATGCATGCTTGCATGGCGCGAAGGAATGCGAGTGCCTGCAAAAGGTGGCTTAGGTCGGATAACTAGTCTTTGATTTCTCTGGAGTTGGCTCTATTTTGTGTGTGCATCATCCACAATGATGCTGATCCGGGGTATCACGAAACAATAAACCCAAACGCCCTGTTTCACGCTCGCTAAAAACAATATCACATCATCTTGTATCAACGCCAGCACATATCGTGACAAACGCGAAGCGCTGATCTAAGGAACTGCAGCTGCTGGGAGATCCAGCTTCGACAGATTCAGTTGATCGTCCATTTTCATTCCCATCGTCATACCGTCTCTCGGAGACGGCATGCTCTTGTTGGAAATGACACTCAGCTTCCTCGTCATCGCCCTGATGGCCTGCGGGCTGCCCACTGGTCCTGCCGGTGAAAGTGTCTCGTCCTCGATGGGAATGTGGAGCCAGCGACGGATCTCTCCATCTTTGCAAAGGATTTCTTTGTCGTCCTCTCCAGCCACTTCGATGCCATTCTCGCGAAGGGTCTGCTGGAAAGCGCGGAAATTGAGCTCCATGATTCGTTCGGGCTCCTCGGCTTTGGTCACGCGCTTCGCAATCCACGGAAACAGCAGGCCAAAATCTGACTGATTGAAGTGTTGACTTTGTTTGATGTAGAACAGATGCGGCCCTGCTGTACGAGTTGGCGACGCCGAGTCTGGACTAGAGGTGATCTGTGGTTGCGAGGTCCTTGATCTTGCTTGAGATAGGCCACTAGCCTTACTCCGTTGTCGGTGCAAGGAACGCAGAGGAGTATTCCCTGATGCGTAGCCAGAATCTCGTCCTGGGGATTGGTCTCGTGCCAGGCGCGCCCAGTCAGGAAGGAGCTGTCCAGGTGCGCGGGAAAGTCGAGGTGCTGTCGACGGACGACGAGATAAGGAAGGAGCACCTACAATATGCTTATTGATGCTGAGATTATCGTCCCAGTTGAAAAATGCCTCCGAGAGAATTGACACCACGTTAGAGCCGCCTGGCCCACCGATCGCGTAGGATGGCAATGGTTTGTCCCACAGATAGGCTTGATCGGGAGACTTGAATGGCAGTCCCCACATATCCATGAGTATCGTCGGGCTCTCGGGCATGATCTGATGTGCAATGGCGGCATCGGCATTGGGCACGAGCAGAGGTTTTCCAGCGACCGCTGGTCTGTCTTTGGCATAGAAGATGCTCTTCAGCAGCTGCACGGTTGTGCATGCGCCGTATGAGTGTCCCGAAAACGTAACTTTTCCTGCCCGGTGAATGTCCAGCATGTCGTTAAACATGTACAGTACTTCTACTCGCTCTTTCCGTTTTGTGCTCGCATTGATGTCCAGGTTTTCCAATCTTTGGCCAGCGTCGATTTTTGTCAGTGCTTCATATGCCATACTGATTTCCCACAATCGAATACGCAACTGCTTGTCTCTCGCCTCATAGACTTCAGGGCTGGGCTCATGGCTGATCTTCACAGGGTCTACTATGCGTGCTTTTGTGGAACTTGTCTCACGAACATACTGAATTGGACTGCTGCCGTCCCGGTGGTCTAGTGCGATCACGATCATGCCATTGCTCGCCATGTCCCCGCACACGTAGCTATACGCATTCCTGCTGCCTGCCAGTCCGTGGCTGAAGACTGCCACTGGCCAGCGTCCATTATGTGTGGGCGCGTCAAGTAGTTTGCCGTTTCGGTGCGCTGGAAGGCTGATCCAGTACAGCTGCTGTGGCATCCACGATATCAGGCTAGCGACTTTTGGATTCTTCACGCCCAAGAAATTGGCAAACGCGCGCATCGTCGGTCGCTGCGGATTGGGAATCCATCGAACAGGGCGCGTGGCTTCCGATGGTTCGGGTTTGTGGCAAGGGTAGAAGATGCGGAAGGAGATGGTTTCAGCGGCATTTTCGGGCGTTTCGCATGGCGACGGGAGGTCGGCGGCTGGTATCTCAACGTCGACGGTTCCGACTTCGTAGGGTCCGTGGTATGAAGGGAATGAGACGATGGGGTTCCACCCCGAGAGCCACGAGGCCATCTTGGCTGGCTCGCTGGGTGGTGATTGTGGAATGTGGGAGGCTCGCCGCGCGCGGTGCTCGTCGACAAGGG
>JAASFF010001181.1:547269-690227 GCA_013365195.1 Cercospora citrullina
GGCAGGAAGGTAGTGAATGTGGCCGCAAATCCTTTTCGCTTCAGTAACGGATGCAGAAAAAAGTAGCAGGAGAAGAGCAAAGAGAGCGTGGGCGAATGGACGGAGCAGACGGATTTAGGAACGAGTAAGTGGTCGTGTGTGTCGCCGACTACTGCACGCTATTGCGTCAATGCGCTTTCACATGGCACTCTCGCCGCATCTTTTGCATCCGTCTTTTCCATCTCTTTGCTTTCTTTCATGCCTGCCCCCGCCTGCGACGACATGTGCGTGATGATGGTGTGACAATACTGATCTTGACAGATGACACGGCGAAGTTGGACGGTCGCACAGTTTCCGGTGTGCCCGCACAGCCTCGTCATCCGCGGCCACGATCGAGACTCCGCCACGCCGACCGGATCCTGCTCTTCACCTCTTCACCTCAGCGACACGCCTGCCATCGTTGGCTGTCAGTCGTGCGCTGTCTCTCATCATCATTGGGAGCTGTTCGGCACTGGGAGCTGTCGCCAGCATTCTCCGCCGCCCGATGTAGCAACAGCACTCTTTCGGCGCTGCGCAGACTTAGCTGCCAGGCAGATTCATCCCCCTCAAACTATGCCCAACCTCCGCACGGCGGACGCTGACTCCGGCGAGCCAGGACAGGCACCTTCTGCCCTCTCGGATCACTCTCGCAACACCAACCAGCATTCCGGCCCGTGAGCACACTTTGCAGCCCTGCACGCCGAACACACACTGCCGTGCATGCTACGCGCATGCCCGTCTATTCGGCTCGTGAGCGACGCACGCTCTGTCGTGACGACAGCCTCGCGCTGCACTGAAACGGCACCACCGATTAAACGCGCGCTGAAACGGTCCACGTCGCTACTCATCCATCGCCGCCAACAATTCATCTTCGGTGCCGTGTCGAAACACGAAATCGGCATATTGATTGCTCCTGCTCTGCCATCTCCCTGGTCGCCGGAAACAAGTGTCGCAAACTCTCCAGGTGCCGATCGACGATCATGCGACGTTTGGACACTGGCATAACTGCCCTACCGAACCGCACGCCCATGTAATTGTCAGTGGTACCTGGTCCGGGGAGCTTCTTTCTGGAACTGCTCGATCAAAATCTCTTCGCTGCTTCTCACATCCGTCTATCCTTGCTATACTCTCACCAGCTTCCCACTCCTGTCTCGAGACATTGCCCATCCTTTGACCGCTTCATGGCATACTCATCATCGTCGATTACCTGTCTCTTTGCGCGTTATTTGAACAGCTGAGACCGGTCTTTGGTCTCGACAGCAGTCTCTCAATGCAGTCGCGTCGCACAACTTCCATAGAACCTCCAAACCACTCCGCCCTTCCAGCAATGTCCGGCCACGACATGTCGCTCAACGTGCGCGTCTCCCTCCTCACCGCGCAAATTCTCGAGTATTGGACATCATGCCAATTGAAGCTGGCGAAATCAAAATCGAAAAAGGCCTCGGTGCCACTCGCATACGTACCACAAGTCTCCGGAGACGTGCAGACAGAACCGCGCCGCTTATCAAAGTCCACCGTGAGTGCCATGTGGCTTCGGATCAGTGAGATGGTGTTTTGACCAACATCTAGTCGCCGAAGCGTCGCAAGTCCTCACTGCAATCAATACAGTCAAGCCTGCAAGATAAGGCTGCAGCGACATGTCTAGTACAAAACTTCAGCGTCCTATCCCAAAGGTGTGCAATTCCCTACGCATCGGCTTCCCAGCCATGCTCGAGGTCACAGCAACGGCCGAGCCCAAAGGCATCGACTGTATCTCTTGCCACAACAAACCCAGCATCGCCCATCCGCTCCATCGTGTCGTTCGACTGGACCTAGAGAATGGTGCTGACTGGCGACTAGTCACGACGCCCCTCAATGGATGCCTGATGAGACGCCAGAGTGGGCAAAGCATGGAGAAGACTCCCCTAGGTGTTCTTTCGACTCTCATCACAGCGTGACGAGTCAGGTCGACTTTGCGATCGAAAAGCCCAAGGATTATATCAACCTGAGCGATCTCATGAGCCACACAACGACACTCGTGAGCTCGAGCTCATGTCGGCATGTGGGCAGTCCTCGCTCATCAAGCTCGAGAGGATCGAGCGTTTCCACACCGTCGAGGGCGTCCAGCTTTTGAAATGGAGCCCGAGAAGAATTATGACGCAAGTCTGAAATCGGTAGCTAGTGAGGAAGCGAGTTTCCCCAGACAGGAGCACCCACTCATGTCAGCGAAGGGACAATAGGGTCACTGGAATTCGACAGGGTGAGGCGATTGTGCTCTTCGGACGTTATTGAGGTGTGATCGCACTTATTGTCACACAGTCTCACTGGTAGCCTCCAGACGCCTTGTTTCATGGTAGATACGAGCAGAATTTGATATCCGTTAGATGCTCTGCTTCAGCATGTGATGTCTTCAGATTGGCGAAAGGAAGGGTGTGGATGTTGAGAGCTTTGCTGCAAGCTCAGGTTCACTGCTTTGCTTCAATATGATATCGAACAGGAAACTGCAGGCACAGCATCGGCATGTGGACAGCAATGCACTGACCTCTTGCGATCCTGGCAATGTGGCTCGCTTCGTGGAGGCAAATGGCGGCGATTGGCATCTTGGCGAGCCAAATACCACCCGACATCTCCTTGTGCTTCTTGAATCTACAGCCAAATCTTGGCACGGTCTTTTGACTTGCTTTCTTTTCATCTCTTCGTGGTCTTAACTCTGAAGTCGTAAAATATGGTGAACCATCACATCACGTGGAGCAGAGCGCTGACTGTGCGTTCTCCAGACACTCCGCAAGTGGGGTCTGGAACGGCTTCGGCGGAGAATCGGCCAAATATCCTGCCCACACGATGCCATATGGGGCCGACTGGAGGAATGGTAAGACAAGATCGAGGACGATGTCGTTCATCGCAGGTCGCGACTCTGAATTACCAGAGATTCAAATCATCAACGTGATAGCAAGAAAACGACGGATCACTTGAGGAAGGCGCTCTGTCGCAACCAGCAGCAACGACCAAAATTCACCGCCCAAACTCATGAACTGCAGCTCGCAGTAGTGAAGAACGAGCGTGAACACGGATATAGTCCGGAGAATAGCGCAAGGACTAATCAATGTCTCGACGTCACGGATGGACAACAACTTGGGTATTTTGCCCACTAGCGCGACGACATCCCATTCAGCAGATCCACCTCACGCGCCTTTCCTTGCGGTGGTCTTACGCACGATGCGACACAGTGACGGATCTTGTTACTGGGGGCCTTCGGATGGAAGCCACGGGTGGTGATAGAACTTCGGTCGGTCGTTAGAAGTGGTCGGACGTGATCGAGTACATAGAGGCAGGCGCGCCGCCTGTCAGAGGTAGGTCTGTCGTCTTCCGCTCTTTCCTTCACACGGTCGTCCGAGGGAAATGCCTTCCATCAAGGCTGCCTTTCTGGCCGCTGCCACTTCTGTGGCAGCTTACGACTACTCACAGCTAGCTGCTAGCAAAGACAACTATGGAGCACCGGTAAGCTTCTGCAGACGACGTGGCTACAGCTTCGCAGATTGCTGACACAAGACTCTGCAGTACCCAGATACCACTTACCCGGGATACGAAAGCCAATCTCCCGCTGTGCTGAATGGCAGCTCGAGCTTCCAAATCTCTCCTCCAAAGTACCCTTCACCATGGATGGATGCCAGCTACGGCGACTGGGCTGGAGCATACAAGAGGGCACACGATTTCGTGAGCCAGCTTACATTGGCTGAGAAGGTCAACTTGACCACTGGTACAGGTTGGCAGCTCGAGGCATGCGTGGGTAACACTGGAGGCATTCCAAGTCTTGGGTTCCGTGGCCTCTGTTTGCAGGATTCTCCGACCGGCATTCGCATGACAGACTTCAACTCTGTTTTCCCAGCAGGTGTCAACATTGGTGCTACCTGGGATCGCAAACTTGCCTACGCCCGTTGCAAAGCGATGGGCGAGGAGCATCACGGAAAGGGCATTGATGTTCAGCTCGGGGTAAGCATAAGAGAAAGCTTGGCAGATATTGGGATGGTACTAACGATTTCTCTGTAGCCCGTTGCTGGACCTCTTGGTCGTGTCCCACAAGGCGGCAGGAACTGGGAAGGCTTCAGCCCTGACCCTGTTCTCACTGGTCAACTGTTCGCCGAGTCCATCAAGGGTATCCAGAGTGCTGGTGTCATCGCAACTGCCAAGCACTACATCATGAACGAGCAAGATCACTTTCGCTTGGTCCAAGACTCTGAGAAGTTCGGCTACAACATCTCTGAGCCTTTCTCTGCGAACCTGGATGATGAGACTCTGCACGAGCTCTACCTCTGGCCTTTCGCCGATGGTGTCAAGGCTGGTGTTGGATCCGTCATGTGCGCTGTAAGGAACCTCCACCTGCCCATTTTCGACCTTTACTGATTGATTTTCCATAGTATAACCAGATAAATGATTCCCAAGCGTGCCAAAATTCGTACACGATGAACTATCTGTTGAAATCGGAGGCAATTTTTTCCATGTCTCGCGGCACAACAAACACTAACCGCTTGCCTATCAGCTCGGATTTCAGGGTTTTATTATGAGCGACTGGCTGGGGACTCACTCTGGTGTTTCCAGTGCATTGGCAGGTCTCGACATGACTATGCCGGGCGAAGCGACAAATTACAACCAGCTCGACTCCTTCTACGGCACTAACCTTACAGTGGCTGTCCTCAACGGTACCGTCCCAGCATGGAGAATCGATGACATGGCCATGCGTATCATGGCAGCTTTCTTCTGTGTGGACGGACAGGTAGAGCGTGAGCCGGAGAACTTCCAGTCCTGGACGACGGACACTTATGGCCCACTTCACTTCTACACAGGCGAAGGTGGCATCCAACAAATCAACCAGCATGTCAACGTCCAAGGCGATCACGGCAAGTTGATCCGCCAGTGGGGCGCTGAGAGCACTGTACTCCTCAAGAACGTCAACAATACGCTTCCACTTTCCGGCAAGGAGCCACTGACTGCCGTTTTCGGTGAAGATGCCGGTCCAAACCCCTCTGGCCCTAACTCGTGCTCCGACCGCGGTTGTAACAATGGTACGCTCGGAATGGCTTGGGGCTCAGGAACCGCGGAGTTTCCATACCTTGTTACACCAGACACCGCAATCCAGAACGAAGTCTTGGCCAATGGCGGTGCGTACGAATCCAACCTAGACAACTGGAACCTTGAGCCCATCGGCAAGCTCGCGCGCCGTGCCAACGTCTCCATTGTCTTCGCGAACTCGAACAGTGGAGAATGGTACCTCGAGGTTGACGGCAACCTCGGTGATCGCAACAACCTGACTTTCTGGCAAGGTGCTGACGAGGCCATTGAGCGTGTTGCTGGTAACTGCAGCAACACAATCCTTGTTGTTCACTCTGTTGGACCGGTCTTGCTCGAGAAGTACAAGAACCACGAGAACATCACTGCTATCCTATGGGCCGGTGTGCCGGGCCAAGAGAGTGGTAATGCCATCGCTGACGTGCTTTATGGACGTGTCAACCCCGGCGCGAAGCTACCTTTCACTATTGGGAAGGACCGTAAAGACTATGGCGCGGATATCTTATACTCCGAGACAAACGATTCGGTTCCGCAGATCAACTTTCAAGAGGGACAGTTCATCGATTACAGGGCTTTCGACAAGCACAACTCGACTCCTTCGTACGAGTTTGGGTTCGGCCTATCGTTCACGACTTTCAACTACAGCAACCTCGAGATTTCGAAGCTGGAAGCCCCAGCTTACACGCCTTTCTCCGGCAAGACTAAGCCCGCTCCCACAATCGGCAACTTCTCCACCAAGGCCGAAGACTATGTATTCCCAGCCAACTTCAGCCGTGTCCGCGGATTCCACTACCCATGGTTGAACTCGACCAACTTCACCCTCGCAACTGGTGACCCACACTATGGCCTCAACATCTCGCTTCCAGCGCACTCGCAAGACGGCTCTGCTCAAGTGATTCCCAAGGCTGGAGGTGCGCCAGGTGGAAACCCTCGTCTCTACGATTTTCTCTACAACATCACGGCCACCATCACGAACACGGGCAAAGTCGCTGGTTACGAGGTTCCACAGCTGTACATCAGCCGCGGAGGACCTTACGATCCAGTGCGCGAGCTTAGAGGTTTCGAAAAACTCTGGATCGAGCCTGGAGAGAGCAAGACTTTCATCGTGGGCCTCATGAGGAGGGACATTAGCAGCTGGAGCACCGTTGAGCAGGATTGGTTTGTAAGAAACAGCACCAAGAAGGTTTGGGTTGGCAGCTCTAGCAGACAGTTGCCATTGACTGCTACACTGCCTTAGTAGGTAGACAGACAGGACAACAGAAACAAATGGGGAAAAGAAGCGATCTTCAATCATGAATCGTTATGTGACAATTGGAAAAAGATCATGAAACTTATGTACAGCTAGACAGTAAAAGTAGAACCATTATGAATTACGCATTCACACCAATCGCCTGCGACCCAGCAGCCTGCAAGATATACTCGGCAGCCTTCCCCGCAATACCGAATGCTGGCATCTGTGTGTGACCGCTGTGCACGTACGGCATAATACTGCAGTCCACGACGCGCAAGTTCTTGGTTCCGTAGACAATCAGATGCTTATCCACAACGGCGGTAGGATCTTCTCTCTTGCCAATCTTGCACGTTCCGACAGGGTGATATGAAGTCGACGCGTACTTTTGCACATGTGGTTGCCAATCCTCGTTGGTCTTATTCTTGTGGTGGTTCGTTCCCGGTGGCCAAGAACCTTTGACGACTTTCTTGGTACCAGCACCTTCCATGACCACTTCGTTGGCCCATCGGACACCTTCGGACATCATGATCAGGTCACGCTTGTCGGAGAGGTAGCGTGGGTCGACATATGGTGGCTCGAAAGGATCAGTGGTCTTGATTTTGACTTCGCCGCGAGATTGTTGGCCGCAGAGGAAACAGCACATTGCCATGGCGTATTGGCCTTCCTTGGGCTTGTCGGTGTATTCTGGTGGGCCACCGTAGCAAATTGTATTGAAGAATTCGAGGTTGGGTTGGGTTTTGGTGAGGCCCATTGGGTCGCGACCTTCTTCGCGAGGGAGAGCTGCCCATTCGGGGTTCTCTTTGTCGAGACGTTCGCTGAGGCGGGTGAAGCCGAAGGCGCCGAAGGGGAAAGTTGCGAGCCAGCCGGTCTTGTCCTTCAGCCACTCCTTGTGTCCGTTCTCGTATGCCTCTGGGTCGTGGTTTACTCGTGCATCGTCGGTAAGATCAGGCCCGTCCACTTCGTAGTAGGTGAAGATCAATTGGTGGTCTTGGAGGTTCTGGCCGACAGCAGGGATGTCCTTCAGGACGGGAATGTTAAGGTCTTGGAGAGTTTGCTTTGGACCGAGACCAGATCGCATGAGGATGGCTGGGCTGCAATAGGTGCCACCGCAAACGATGACTTCTTTGCCTGCTGCCGCCGTTACCTTGTTGCCGTTGTCGTCGACGTACTCGACTGCTTTCGCAACCAATTCGCCGTCTGAGCCTGGCTCCAAGATGACTTTGTCTACGGTTGCATTGCACTTGATTGTTACATTAGGTCGCACCTTGTCCTTCGTGATGTAGTCTGCGGCTGTCGTTCGCCAGCCTTGATATGTAGTCCTCATTGCGTGGCCACAGCCATGGGATGCAACACCAGAAGAGAACATATCAGGAATATATGGAAGTCCCTTGTCTTTGAAGGACTCGAACAAGGCATCAGCGATCGGAATTGGTGGGAGGGCGGGCTCAATGTGTAGAGGTCCGTCGTAACCGTGGGCGTCTTCATCGTGTGCTACATGAAAGGATATTAATAGAGTAACTAAGAGCATCTTGTGCACTCGTCACTTACGGAACCACTTCTTTGGGTGGAATGTCTCAGCCTAGCTAGACAGTCAATAGGTTGTTCGCGTTGATTTTCATCGCCAGACTGACCTTCTTCATGGCCCGGAACATTTCGTCTCCACTCCATTCTGGAAAACCCCAGTCGTCGTAGTCTTGCTTCACACCACGCACGCAGATGGTCCCATTGGAACCACTGCTACCTCCAAGAAATCTGCCGCGAGGCAGCCGGCATACCCTATTCTCGAGTCCAGGCTGCGGTGGCGACACAATATTCCAGTCTGTTGGTCCATAATGATTCTTCGTCCAACTGCAACATGATAAGCGCAGATTAGCAAAAAATGTAGCTCGCTATACTGACGCTCCAGGCATGTGCACATTGTCCAAATCCTTATTGTCTGACCCTGCCTCAAGGATCAGAATCTCAAGATTCGATTGCTCGGACAATCTTCCAGCCACAACAGGCCCGCAAGTTCCACCTCCACAGATTATGTAGTCATATGTCTCTGACATTTTGATAGCCAGTAAAATGGTTCAAAATAGTTCAACCGAACAGAATATAAAATATTCTCACTCGCCTCTGTAAGTATAGTCCCGCGACCCATTCACCTACATTGATATATGCAGAAATGCATTGTACGTACCCGGTCTAGAGCCTCTGAGCTGCAAGCGGGGGTGTGCATAGCTCTCATGCAAGAGCACTAGCAATCTTGCCCATGGGGGCGGGAACGCGGAGCGAGGGCCCTCGGTTGCCGTTCCGAACTTCCAGAAATGATCATCTACGGCTTCATTTCGCTATACCACAGTCGAAACCAATGCGCTTAAGAAGCAGTCCAGCCACGCTTCGACTCCGTTCCTGACAGTCCAGACTGCAGCTACAGACTCGCTCTCAAGAGTTGAGGAATGAGCATATTGGCGGGTCACAGCTGCCTCTCACCCGATGATTGTGGCAATTTCACCGCGAGAGGCCACTGATTTCTTATTGCCAAAGCCACGTACTCAGCATGTGCCGTGACGAGGATCCATATGCCCGGAGCAGGGAAGGAGCGAGCTGGTTGCAATCTCCACAGCTGTTCTGGCGAGTGAAACGCGGTACCTCCTACGAGACACCCAGCTTGCTTCTTGTTTCGCATGTCTGGCTCTCGATTAGGTCAGAGTTCGACTCGAGGACTGCGGGGTGCATGTCCTGCGATCGGCAGGATACAGGAACGCGGGGGGAATTCCTGGTACACCTTTATTACGCTGTACATGTAGCTCTGGAGATTTTTCTTTTGCAGATCAGAGATGGCGTCACACATCGGCGGACTGGCAGGCGCAAATCGAATGCCTCTTCTCTGACACCGAGCAGATGATGGCCGCATACTGAACGTGTGTTGTGGTCAAATCAGCAGACTCTGAGAGCAGAAATATACCCGACGGTGATGACAATGTCAGAGCCTTGACGGCCAGAGAGAGGTGAGGTTGGTTCCGCGATGTCTTGGCATCGACGGCAGAACGTCGTTGGAGGTGCAGCTGCGCAACCACAGCATTATTATTCTCTATCTGTATCCATCACAAACGCGCCAACGCGGCGCGATCACCACCCTTCGCCGGCAGCTGGAGTCGCTTCTGTGCTTCGGGCACGAATTCGACACGCGCTCGAACGGCCTCAACGTCCTCGACGCAAATCTTCTTCGTCTGTGCAGCCGGATTGTATCCAAGTCGCTCTCTTCCGTCTCGCACGTGTTCCACCTCCTCCCACTTCACTGCAGCGCGCCCGTCGGATCGACGTATTATCAGCACGCTTGTTACTCCTTTGCGTCCCGACGTGTACAGCAAGGAGTTCTGTGCATCTACCGGAAGATCGCCCGCCCAGCCGCGGAACTGCCAAACTAGCAATCATCAGTGGATGCGAATGCTGGTACGGGCAAGATAAGACTCACCGAGCGTGACGAGCGCCGCCAGGCCCGTTGTGCTACCTTCAGACCTCAGCGATCGGGACAGCTCTGATGTGGCAGCATCGAAGCCGGAAAGTGCTCGAGGATTCGTCTCACGCAAGTCATGCGGTAGGTGCAGCAGCTGGATATCTGTGGGTCTTAATTGCGCCTGTCGTAGTGCGCTGCCGACAGCTGTTCTCGCCGTTCGAGAGGGATCCGACGAACCCAGTGATCGCAAGTGGATTGGACTTGCCAATGCAGAGCCACAGATGCGAATGGAGGAGTCTTTGAGGTACGCATGGGATGTCAGGAAGAGCTCCGAGACGAGGACAACTCCCACTACGAGTGTCTGTTCGATCGTAAGCCATCCTGTCGTGCTCGGCTGCCCTCTTCGCGGCTTACCTGGGCTGAGGTCGCACTCTTGGATGTGTTCTGACAAGGCTTAGTTTCTTTCACGGACGTATCTTGTGAAGAACTCACAGTATCGAGACCAAGAACCAGAGTACAGTCGGATTGTCCAGACCTCACGGATTGCGTTGCTGCAAACAGAGCGGAGCCGTTATTCACCTCTGATACTGGTGCTCCCTCCAATCCAAACGTGTCGAGAGATCTTGGTGATATTCGAAGCTCATCTTCAAACGAGACGATGCTCTGATTCACATCGTTATACGTGACGCCGGCATCCAGCATTGCTCTCGTTGCAGCTGCAACCACTGCGTCGCTTAGATCTCCATCCTGACTTTCTGCTACGGCCACTCCGGCTATGTGAACTTTCGGGTTCCCCATGATTGCATTGACATTGCAAACAGAAGTCGCGCGAAAGTCTTTGTATCAAGTGCCTCTGATCTTACGCGAGCACAACAGCGCTTTGACGTCCTGGCCGCGAGATGGAACAAGCTTCGGGCGCGTGGCGGGCGTGCGGGGTCGAGATCGGGAACACTTCACTTGCGGGTGATCCCAGAACCCAGATCTCCAGCCATTGACGTGTCATCAGCTATCTCTGCGATATGCGGAAAGGTCGAGGCACTGATCGCAAGCACCACAATCGTCAATAGTAGGCATGCCGTAGCGCAATTTCCTGGACCTTGTTGGCACAAGCAGATCTCGACCAGCAGACTACTGCAGCTATCACTTGGACCTGAACGTAGCTGTCGCGCCAGGTCGTATTATGTGTCCAGGACAGCGGTGGATTACAACAGCCTAGAGATACTGCTCCTCTTGAAACGCAACCTGCAGGGTTCGGAATGCCATCAAGCGAGCAGTCAGAAAACGCTGGACAAGCTCCTCAGGATGGAAGACCACCATCAATTGTGTACGGGCCCTCGGCACCAGTCCCTCTAACATTGACCTTCGCCCAGCTCCTGGATCACAATGCTGAAGTCAGAGGGGACAAACCGGCAGTCATTTCGCATCCACAAGATGGCTTGACATTATCATGGGCACAGCTCCGCGAACGAAGCATAAAACTGGCAAGAGCCATGGCAGCAGATGGCATAAAGAATGGCGACCTGGTGGCAATATCTCTGGGCAGCAGAGTAGAGTACTCCGAGACCTTTTTCGCCTGCACTAGACTCGGAGCTGCGCTCGTACTTCTCAACTATGCTTATGCGGAATCTGAGATGATGGCACTGCTCAAAGATGTTCGGCCCAAAATGCTGGTCGCATCTCCTGGCTTCACCTTTTACGACAATACCAAGATACTACCCAACATCGCAGACGAGATACCTGCCATCGAGAAATTTGTAATTATGGATGATCTGGCGCAGAAGTACAAATTGTCCGGCTCCCTTGCAAGATCTGCCAGATACGAGGAATACATTGAGCAATACGACGCAGATGTGCAACAACTGCCAGATGCCGATATCTCACCACACGACATGGTTAACGTTCAGTTCACATCAGGATCTACTGGTCTTCCTAAAAGCGTGGCTCTCTCACATTACAACATCATGAACTGCGGTCGCTATATATGGCAGCAGACACGGATGACAGACGACGATCGTATTTGCCTGCCTGTTCCCCTCTTCCATTCCTTCGGCATGATTGTTGGTATCAGTTCTAGCACCGTTGGAGGGTCCGCACTTGTGCTTCCCCACGAAATCTTCAATTCATCGGCAACACTACGATCCATTGAGAAGTACAAATGCACAGCAATCTATGGCGTACCCACCATGTTTGTCACCGAGATGGAGCAGAAGGAGTTTGATTCGATAGATCGATCATCTATCAAGTTTGGCATTATTGCCGGAGCTGCCATGCCGCCAGAGCTTCTCCGCCGGATAGCAACCAAATTTCCGGTACCCAGAATCTACACCTGCTATGGAATGACAGAACTATCAAGCTTCATCAGTATGATGCATGAGACAGACCCATATGAGAAACGCATACAGACAGCAGGTAGACTGTTTCCACACTTTATCGCAAAGATTGTCAAACCGGAAACTGGTGTTGTGCTGCCTTGGGGTGAGAAGGGCGAGATCGTAGCCAGTGGATATGGCCAAATGTCCGAGTATCTCAACAACAAGAAGAAGACCGATGAGTCCCTAAGATATCACCCAGAGGATCTCGAGCCTGGTGGAGTTGGAGGGTTGGGTGACGGGTAAGTACAAAATACGAGGCTCCTCTGTTGCACCGCTGACATACGGAACAGTACTGTTCTCAGAAAGTGGATGCACACTGGCGACGAAGGATATCTCGATCCAGAAGGCTACTTCATCATTTCCGGCCGAATAAAAGATCTCATCATTCGCGGAGGAGAGAACATTTCGCCCATGGAGATCGAAGACAGATTGATCGAACATGAATCTATTGCGCAAGCCTCGATCGTGGGCGTAGCTGACGAGAAATACGGAGAAGAGCTGGGCGCGTTCATTGAGCTAAGAGATGCCTTCTCAGAGAAACGACCAAGCGATGATGATTTGAGAGCTTTCGTGAGACAAAAGTTGGCACGATTCAAGGCGCCTAGATACTTCTTTTTCCTTGGAGATGGCAAAGCGCCAGATGAATGGCCCAAGACCACCAGCGGCAAAATCAGTAAACCGCATCTGCGAAAGATGGTTGATGATCTGGTCAAGTCATAGGTAGCTACATATTGCTAGATGTATAGTTCAAAGCAGTCCAGCGACCGACAAGTGTTGCTTCAAGATCCATCACCATTTTTACAACGAGTACATTAAGACTCAAACTTGTATCCTTGATATCCAAGAGATCGTGAAGCATCGCTCCGTTCCTCCGGAAAGAGCGAAGGCAGGTGAGGCGAAACATCTTGGCAGCGACCATTCTACTCGCTAGCTCGAACCATGCTTCAAGCCCTCGACGCACGTTGACCTCGGGGCTGATATGCACGTCCCCGCAGAGCCCGATCGCCTATGGTTAGAGCTAGAAATGTTTAACGATCATCAACGAACGTCGAGGCATGGTCGGCCTACAACAGTCGATGCCTTTCGCTGTTTCGTGATTTACTCTCAACACCGCAAACATGTCTTACGGCGCCAAAATCATCGCCCAGGCTCTTCATGACCTGGGCGTCAGGGTTATATTTGGTCTTCCTGGATTGCCAGTGACGGATATCGGACAGGAGGGGCTGTATTTGGGCATGAGATTTATCAGTTTTCGAAATGAACAAGCTGCGGTATACGCTGCAACGGCATATGGATACTTGGCTGGCAGGCCGGGAGTATGCATATGTGTTGGAGGTCCTGGTATTATTCACGCGATGGCTGGCGTACGTATACGAAACCAGCAGAGTCAACATTCAGAGTTTTGACCGTAAATTAGATACCACATGCTGCCGCAAATTCGTGGCCATTGCTGGTGCTGGCAGGTTCCAGCGAGACGCACAACGCTGGCAGGGGAGCTTTTCAAGAAGTAGATGCCATCGCCATGCTAACACCACATGCCAAGGCGGCAGTTCGACCACCAAGCCCAGAATTGATTCCCAAATTCATCCGAGACGCATACCGAGCTGCATACTTTGGACGACCTGGGCCGGCATTCGTCGACTTGCCTGCCAATTTGATCCTAGGAACGTTCGAAGTACCGCGCAACCAGCTCGTCAAATTCAAGGAGGCTCCACTATCAGTCGCGCCGGAGAACAAAATCAGAGAGGCTGTGCAAATTCTCAAGACTGCCAAAGCACCTTTGGTCGTGATTGGTAAAGGTTCGGCGTATGCCCGTGCTGAGAAGCACATCAATACGTTAGTACAAAAGACTGGCATTCCTTTCGTTCCTACTCCTATGGGCAAGGGTGTGATCGCGGATTCACACCCCAGCAATTACTCTGCAGCACGGTCGACTGCTCTCAAGGAGGCTGATGTTGTACTTCTGCTTGGTGCCAAATTGAACTGGATCTTATCGTTCGGAGAGGCTCCGAAGTGGAATCCGAAGGTGAAGATCATCCAGGTCGACATCACGGCCGATGAATTGGGCAAGAATGGCGGCACTCCCGAGCTAGGTCTCGTTGGTGATGTCGGGTTAGTCGTTGGACGCATCGTCGAGCACCTCGGAGATTGGAAGTGGCAAGGACAATCGTCTGCGTTCATGAAGAGCCTGAAAGCTGCGAAGACCAGGAATCAGGGCAAGGCCGCGAAGAAGGCCGAGTCTTCGAAGCTGCCCATTTCCTTCGAGCATTGTTTTGGTATCATCAAGAGCACGCTGAACAGTTTGTCGGATCCCAGAGATGGAGATATCGTGTATGTCTCGGAGGGCGCGAACGCTATGGATATCTCTCGATCAATTTTCACGATGGAACATCCACGCTTGAAGCTGGATGCGGGAACATATGCTACCATGGGTGTCGGTCTCGGCTACGCAATTGCGGCGTGGGCAGCATACAATCTACCAAACCCAGAGGGAACTGCTGGTGCTCCAGGGCGCAAGAAAGTCGTTGCGATTGAAGGAGACAGCGCCTTCGGATTTTCTGGCATGGAGGTGGAAACGATGGCCCGGTTCCAGATGGACATTTTGATTTTCGTGATGAACAACAGCGGACTGTACCGAGGTGATGCTAACACATCTGAAGAGTGGGAACGCCGCCGCAAGAATACTGTTGCTGGAACCACGCAACAGAAGGGTGCTGCTTTGACCGCTTGGTCACTCGGGTACCAGATCAACTACCAGAAAATCGCAGAAATGGCTGGTGGTATCGGCATCGTTGCTCGAACGCCTGAGGAGTTGAAAAAGGCTACTGAGATCGGCTTCAAGGCCAAGGTGCCGGTGGTGGTGAATGTCTTGATTGATCCGCAGGCTGATCTGCTGATGGTGAGTGCTCATTCCACATGCTCTTTGTGTGTCAAGGACCAGCTGACAGACGCAGGACTTCTCCTGGCTCGACATGGCACCACCGAAGAAGAAAGAGCAGAAATTGTAAAACAGGCAACAGGTGATTGTAATCCGCGATGGTAATCTGGCATGACAAGCAACTCGAGCGCGCGTTTCAAATTTGACTTATGGCGTGCTGGGCTCATAGACTCAAAAATAGATCGCTCTTGCTGTGTCTTGCCATGATTGGTCTTGCTCTCCGCTGATTTATACGATGCTGCTCCAGTGGTCATGAACGGCGGCCATGTCCCCTACTAAGAACATCGTGGCGTACTCCGGGATATGCTTGGGAACATAGCAGCTCAAGAATTTGCGCGCGCCGGCGCGAAAAGAAGTCATGGACGTGCTTGTGTGCACTGCCGACTGCTTAGTGCAGGAGCCTCAGATCCAGGCCCACTTCCAGGCTTGGCATGGTGGCCTGAGAATATGAGACTACTTCCCTCTTCTTAACTTGTAATCTTTTCTCCATGACCTTGTCATGCCATGCGCTCGTCCCATGTTGTGACTGCGGGGCGTCTACATCTGATCCACATCTCATCATGTCGCTTCTCGCCGTGAGACAGTCCCGTCTCGACATGCACAAGCAACAAAGTACACGTCGATGTGGCAAGATGTTCATTTCCGGGTCCTGTGAGCTGGTATAATCGCCACTTCTCTGCAAAACGTGTCAGAGAGCGTGCAGCACCGGGATACCGCAGCCGAAAGGTCTCTTGGTAGTCGCGAGTACCTCTGTATGCTCTTCCTCTTATCGCCGGCTGCGTTGTGTCGCTCCGCGGAATGCTCATGAAGCCCAAGAAGCCAATGCTCGGCTTACGACGACCTCATGCATGAAATATGGTAAGGCTGAAATCTTTCGTTTAGCTTAACTTCATAATTATACACATGCAGTCTCGACTGTTTCGAAGAGACTGAAAACAGTCATTGACCATGGACAAGCATGGGATGAACGTTGTGGATGGGGCCAGCGCCCAGCCAGCGCCACTGCCATATTCGCAGGACACCGAGCCCTTGAGCAAAGACGAACGTACAACACAAGCTGCGAACGATGAACCTGAACATCGCTCCAAGTGGAGGCTTTACCCGGCAATGACTGCCCTCTACCTGACTCTGTTTCTCGCGGCATTGGACATCACCAGTCTTGCGGCCTCCATTCCCACGATCGCAGCCGAACTCAACTCAGCTGCAGGTTACTCATGGATCGGCGGTGCGTTCCTCATTGCGGACGCTGCATCTGGTCCTATCTGGGCCAAGATGTCCGACATCTTCGGAAGAAAACTCGTCATTTCCTTGTCGTTATTGTTCTTTGCGATCGCTAGCATCGTCGGCGCCCTGAGCAATACCATGAACATGCTCATAGCAGCGAGGGCGATCCAAGGTGCTGGCGCCGGGGGAATGGTCTCACTAGTCAATATCACCGTGAGCGACCTGTTCGGCCTCAGGAGTGGAAGGGCTCTGATATTGGGCACGCTGGAAGCTGTGTGGGCTGTCGCTGGTGGAGCAGGACCTATGATCGGAGGAGCGATAACCGAAAACATTGGCTGGCGATGGTGAGAAGAGCGTGGCTAGCAGTGCTGACCGATATGACTGACCAATGTGCAGGAACTTTTGGATCAATCTGCCCATAGTAGCTATTGCTCTCGCGCTGCTTGTCATTTTTCTCGATGTCCACAATCCTAGGACGCCTTTCTGGACTGGGATTGCAGCGGTCGACTGGTACGGCATTTTCGCATTGCTTGGTGCCATCATTCTTTTGCTTCTCGGTTTGAACTTTGGCGGCGTAACGTACGCGTGGAACAGCGCGGAGGTGATCTGCCTGCTTGTCTTTGGCGGCTTGATGATCGGTGTTTTCGTTGCCATCGAATGGAAGCTGGCAAGATACCCACTTATGCCACTGCCTCTGTTCCACGACCGATCAAACAACTCTGCCTACCTGGTCGCCTTCACTCACGGGATGAGTTACATCTCGGTGGAATATTACCTACCGCTCTACTTCCAAAGTGTTCGGCAAGCTTCGCCTACAATGTCTGGCGTTCTTGTGCTTCCGGTGACGTTGAGTGAAGGCGTGGTCGAGATAATTGTCGGCATTCTGATTCACAAGACCGGGCGATATCGCGAAATCATATGGGTCGGAAAGCTGATGTTGACCTTAGGCCTGGGTCTTTTCGCCCACCTGGGCGTGTCTTCGGGGATCGCAGAGATCATAATCTTCCAGCTCATTTCGGGAGTGGGATCTGGTCTGCTCTTTGAACCACCTTTGATCGCTGTGCAGAACAATGTACAGCAATCTGATACCGCGACAGCTACCGCGACACTTGGTCTTATCCGGAACCTTTCCACCTCGATATCCGTCATCATTGGCGGAGTGGTATTCTCCAACAGTATGAACGATCGTGCGTCTTGGCTTACGGCTCAAGGTGTACCAGAGTCTACAGCGGCGGATTATGCTGGCGACAATGCCTCGGCAAATGTTGAGATGATTCCTGATATTGACAACGCGGCCGATCGCGTAGCGGTACAACAGGCTTTCGCATGGGGGTTACGGAATATGTGGATCACATTCTTGGCTTTTACTGTTGCAGGTTTGGTAGCTGGGTTCTTCATCAAGCACAAGAAAATGGATCATGAGCATACGAGAACCAGGACGGGTCTGGAGCATATGACCGACCGGAAGAAGACCAAGAAGCAGCAGGACGCAGGCTCGCCCCGAGATGACGAAGCGAAAGAGAAAGAAATGGCTTGAGAGTCTTCAAATCTAGGCCTGGAGGAGTTTTTGCTACTTGGCATGTCGGAACGCACTTACGAAGGGGAACACTTGTATCTAGTGCATATTAGCTGTCAGAAGCCCCACTGATCTTTGTCTCTTCGCAATATCACGAACAGCTCGTGGGTTCTCCACTCACCTTCTCAAGATCCCACACGCCGCTCGTGTAGTAAATGTCCTTCTTGATGAGCTCCATGACTTCTTCTTTGGAGTCCGCAACAGCCATCAGGATGCTTCCATTGATCTTCGGGCCTTGGCCCTCTTTCAGCGGCTCATCGAGACTAGCACCGCCTAGAACGAACAGACCAGCTTGTTCATGAGGCTTGATTGCTTCAAGATGTTGACTTCGCAGTACATGTTAGGAAATGACAGGATGCTTGGCACAAGGTGAAAGTGAAACTCACGGTCGGACCTTCATGCGTGCTTCGAGGGCGCCTGCTTTGTCCGGGAGAACACACTGCAACGTCAGTCTATGTCGGACAAGATCCAGGAAGGTGTTCAGTATGGCAATACCATCCATTCTTGCTTTCCCATGACTGCAGATGACTTTGAGAAGTGACGAGGGAGGAACCGGGAGCCAGGCGCTGTCGAAAGGTTTCGGAAGGCGTTTCGAACAAGAAGTTGGGTTGACATCGAAGCTGTCGTCCGCGGTCTTGAGCTTTGCAATATATCTCGGACGGATGCACAGCCATTGGAGGTGTGGGGGCGACTTGTGGAGCCGGAGCCAAAGGCTAAAAGATCTACCATCAGACAGCATCTGCTTGGCATGCGGCTTTCTGGGCAAGTCAGCCGAGCAACTTTTGGGATCGAAACTTTTCCATTGCAGAAGGCGTCTCTATTCACCAACACCATGGCCGCAATGACACCGACGGCGCTGCCCGAAATGCTGTCCGAGTTCGAAGCAGCTTCAAATGCAGCATTGAACGGGCTTCCCACAGCGGATGCGATTCTACCACCAGAGGACGGGATTACACTGTTCGACACGAAGAACGAAATCTTCCTTGCATACCTGCAAGCGCTCGCACTGAGGAATCTGAACGTGATTCGCAGCGTAAAAGCAGGTAGTGATGTGCACAAGGTGCAGAGCTTGAGCGATGAGATCACCAAGAAATTGATCGAGCAGAGAGTGTACCTCGAAAGAGGCGTGGGTCCGCTGGAGAAGAAGCTCAAGTATGAAGTCGATCGAGTAGTGAAGGTGGCTGATGACGAGGAACGAAACGTCACTCAGAAGCTGCAACAGGTGGTCAAGGCAAATGGACATGCGAAGGAGAAAAATGACGGAAGTGTGAGCGGAGAATCTGGTTCTGACTCAGACTCGGACAGCGATGAAGAGCTCGCCGGCGAGGTGGATACATTTGTTCGTCCCGACTCATCGAAATTGTTCGGAGGCAAAGGCTCGCAATCAGCGGATGCTGTCTCTGCAGCTCGGGAAAAGAGTGCTTCAGATGGCGTCTACCGCCCACCACGAATCTCAGCCACAGCAATGCCCACAACCGAGCGGCGGGAAAAGAAGGAACGAGGTCCAGGGCGATCTGCCACTCTTGACGAGTATGTGTCAACAGAGCTGTCTGCGGCGCCGCTCGCGCAGCCTAGCATCGGCTCGAATCTGGCAGCTGGCGGTAGAACGAGCAAGAATGCAAGACAGATGAAAGAAGAGGCCGAGAGAAGAGATTACGAGGAGACACACTTGACACGTCTGCCGGCTATGAGTAAGAAAGAGCGCGCGAAGAAGGGCCTAGGTAGGGCAAGGGACGGAGGCTTCGGCGGAGAAGAATGGAGCAACATAGGTGCCAGCTTGGATCGTATTGGAGACTTGACGAAGCGCAAGGGCAAGGATAGTGCGCTGGATAAGAGTAGGAAGCGAAGAGCTGTGGAGGATGGACCACGCGGAGATGGCATTGGCGCAAGCTTTGACACGAAAAAGAGAAGACTGGCAAAGAAGGGCAGGATTTGAGCGGCGCTGGCCATATTGCTCTTCACCTCACCACTCCGAATATGGATCCGGATGGGATGAGCAAGACCCATGTCTTCCGCTGTTCTCCGTAACACAACCACCTTCGAGCAGATCTGCAGAATCGCGGGCGACATTCCAACTCAATCGGCAGACGACATATCTTCCCGTCCTCTCATGAGAGCGTGGCGATCTCCCGGGCGCGCAGTTCATGCTCTTCGAGGACGAATGGAAACGCGACACTGCCTCCGAGCTTCGAGCAGACCAACCTACATCCACGGGAATCGTTAGCCAAAGGAGCCAAGGTCACGTCAATGAAGCGCGCACTCTCAGGTACGTCTTCATATGTCAAGACGTGATCGTCCTCAAGACCGCCACATTCTCTGGCCGATCGCTCCTCGAGTGCAACGGCATGTGTTGCACAGATGGCTAGCATATCGCTGTCGAGCATGCCTTCTTGAACTCGGACTCGACGCAGGAGCTGTAGTGCCCTTCTCCGGACTAATTGATCTCTGCATTTCAATGCCACGAGGTAAAGAGGCAGCAAAACACCCTGTCCCATGGCGAAACTGCGTATACCCTCTTTGCTCTCGCGTTTGCCGTGAACGACCTCTTCGACGTGTGGCAGAGAGTTGATATACTTCTCAGCTAGGTCCAAGATATGCGGGTATGATTCACTGAATCGATCACTCGAGCATTCGTCTCTGTCTTGTAGAGTGAACACCATGTACCACAAAGCCCAGAATCGGATCTCGAGCAAGAGTCTGATCTGATCAGTATTAGCGCTATGGGTGGACGTCAGGCTTGCAAGAGCAGAAGACCATGCTGCTGTTGCATCTTGGATTTCCCGCAATTGCCGGCTGACTGCCTCATCCTCGTCAGGATGAACTATGCGTTGATATGAGTGCAGCAAGCACCAGGACTGGAATTCGTCCCGCGACTCGCGCTTCACGTCCTTTGCAAACTTCTCCGCCGCAAGCTTCAGCAAAGCACCCTGTACGCTCGACATTCGATTTAACAATGTATCCAGATGCATTCGAGCTTCCTGCAAGCTGCGAAATGCTCGTGGTACACTTGCTTCTCTCTCGGATTTCCTGTCACGACAAGTCGCTTGCATGTACGGGTGCTCGTCGCCCAGCCAGGTCGTTTCCCAGTCAAGTCTGACAAATATCTGGGACAGGAAGTCCATGGGCCTGCGAGGCTCTGCTTCCAGTCGCACCATACGATTTGCTGGTCGTTGCCCTGATCGTCCGAAATGCTCGGATAGAATGCTACAACCCAGTCGTAGATGCCGCTTCGCCATCTCGTGCTCACACTGCAAAGTCTCGAACGTTACGAACAGGAGACAAGCCAGCAGAACCAGCTCGATCACTTCAGTTGTCTTATGGTGTCGGGAGTCGTCGATGAATCGCTGTATCGCCGACACAGCACGAGTATACTGATTCACCGCAAATTGATGTCGCTCCGTGTCCATCTCGGGCCGGAAACTGATCGCTGGCACTACGCGGCGTGCTCTGTGGATCGCACCCACAGCAACTACAGCATAAGCCATCGCCGGCTCCGAATGGCTGAGCTGCATCACCATCGCTTCCCATGCTGTCGATAAAGAACATCCAGGCACTTGGAAGGCGGTCTGTCTCCGGAAAAAGTCGAAAGCATCTTGCTCCTGAGAAGTGAATCTCAGCGGGAATTTGTTGAGACCAGCCGTCCCGGAAATAATTAGGCAAGGCTGTTTAGTGGCATTTGCTGTATCTGGAAGTAATGGCCGCGAGACAGCGTGATTTTCAGTTTGCGCAAGGGCGAGAGAGATCTCGTATCCAAGACAAGTCCTTCCAGTAGAGGAGCACCTCCTACAGCAGGGCCGCGCCTCATCACACTTGATACGTCGTTGTCTGAAGGGCACCTCAGCCACTGACAAGATCGACACTTTGACACACCCATGTGGTCACGTACCTGCATGTCCTGCATCCGGTCCTGCACATTCATCAAAAACCAATCAGCTCTCTTGCTCCCGATCGTAGTCGTTGTATGAATTCTTGGATTACCTTGTCTTTGGCTTTTTGGCCTTTTTCCGCGCAGTCGGGACTATCATCGTGACTGATACTCGGCTTTAGATTGATCACATTGGATCGCATGCCATTTCACTCGTTCCCTTGCACTTAACATCTAGAAGATGATCAGTCAGGCCTCCCAGGCTGAGAATCATGCTTCAGCTGGAGCAGATCGTGACATAGCTCGAACGGAAGTGCCGATGTGGCATATGAGCAAAATCTCGTTCATTGGCGAATCAGAGGGAAAGAGGAGCGCCACGAATGAAGTGTATTTCGTGGTCGACAGCATTACACGAGTCAGTCCACCAGTATCGAAGGGAGCTTGTACGGCATTTGGCAGAACAAGCTTGACGAAAGACTTGTGGTTGGCCTTAAGAACATGACGCGTGCCTTGAATGCCGAAATTGGAGAATTTTCTCGGATTCCGCCATGTTGTCGGCATGTATAAGAGCAGCCGTGAAGGCCTGGCTGAATGTTACTCTCCGTACGTGTGAGGACTTTGACCGATATGCTGCAAGCACCATGATTCGTGAACTTTTTCCTCAAGTGAATCAGCTCCGCTGATGAGGGTATGCAAATGTATGGCCGGCCAATGCTCCAGCTGAGAAGGCACGGTCGCATTGCAGAGACCCTCGTTGTTGTTAATACTGATAACCGGCGTGTAGCCATTACTGGCTACAGTGATTGTAAGCGATTGTGAAGGAAGCTTAATCGTGGTGCCCTTTCCCGACAGGCCATGACGGATGTATGGGAACAGCGGTTCCGGCCATTTGGAAACATGAATTCATCGGGCCAAGAGGGGCGGGAAAGAAGAGTCGTGCCACAAATCACAGAGTTGGTGCGTGTATGGCTGCATTATCGTCCAGTCCGATGATGCTGTGCATCCCTGAAAGAGTGAGAGAGGGTGTCATCAAGGAAAGCATCATCTGGATGGATCTCATGATAGAGTAGCTGCCAAGTGCCGAAGTTTAGCCGACTATCACCCCATCAACCTTCTATCACAACATCGTCCTCTTGACTCACTTTCTGATCGAAACGACATGGCCGCACTGAGAAACATCATCGCTGCAGCGCTGCTGAGTAGTGCTGTAGCATACGAGCAGCAGCCTCTGCTCTCGTCGAGCGGCAAGAAGCTACCACTGGTCGAGACCGAGAAGCTACAGGACGCTATCAGTGGCGATAACCTGTTGGCTAGAGCACAGGATCTATACAAAATCGCTGAGCTCTCATGGCATGAATATAATCACCCCACACGCGTCATCGGCAGTGCTGGTCACCAAGCCACTCTCGAATACATCTGGGCGACAATCGCAAAGCTGGGTGATTACTACAATCTCACCGAGCAGAACTTCCCCGCTTACTCTGGCAATGTGTTTGAATCACGACTGGTTCTGGGAGACGAAGTCATTAACAATGCTTCGGCCATGAGCTTGACACCTCCGACTAAGGACAACGAACCTGTACATGGCCTTTTGGTCGCAGTGGAGAATAGTGGTTGCTCCGCATCGGACTATCCGGCATCTGTCAAAAACAACATTGCATTTATCAAGCGCGGCCAGTGCGCCTTTGGTGACAAATCACTCAATGCTGGCAAGGCTGGCGCTCTTGCAGCAGTCATCTACAATAATGAAAACGGCACTCTGCATGGAACCATGGGCACTCCAGATCCGCAACATGTTGCAACCTTTGGCATCTCCCTTGAGGAGGCTCTTCCAACGCTGGATAAGCTGAAGTCTGGCAAAGAAGTCGATGCGATTGCCTACATTGATGCCGTCGTCAGCACTATCCACACTCAGAACATTGTCGCGCAGACCAGGGACGGTGATCCAGACAACTGTGTGATGCTTGGCGCTCACTCTGACTCTGTGCCTGAAGGGCCCGGTATCAATGATGATGGAAGCGGGACAATCTCTCTCCTGGAAGTGGCCAGAGAGTTGACAAACTATACTGTGAACAACTGTGTTCGCTTTGCCTGGTGGGCAGCAGAGGAGGAAGGATTGGTCGGCTCGAACTTCTATTCGTCCACTTTGCCAGAGGAGGAGAACCTCAAAGTCCGCCTGTTTATGGATTACGACATGATGGGTAGCCCAAATTTTGCGTACCAGATCTACAACGCTACTAACGATGAGAGTCCGGTCGGAAGCGAACAGCTCAGAGACCTCTATGTCGACTGGTACAAGAAGCATGGACTGAATTACACGTTCATTCCATTCGACGGACGCTCGGACTACGACGGCTTTATTCGAGCAGGTATCCCGGCCGGAGGAATCGCAACGGGTGCCGAAGGTATCAAGACGAAAGAAGAGGCGAAGGTCTTTGGCGGCAAAGCTGGAGATTGGTATGATCCATGCTACCACCAGCTCTGTGACGATGTCGGCAACGTGAATGTGACTGCATGGGTTGTCAACACAAAGCTCATTGCGCACTCGGTTGCTACATATGCTGTCAGCCTTGACGACTTTCCAAAGAGAACCGATGCTGAAGTCATGAAGGAGAGTGCATATGTGCAGAACACTAAGTATCGTGGCAGCAGATTGTTCATCTGATCGTGAGGCTTGCCGTGTCAAAAGATAGGATGTGTATTATTAGTGCCAACTCATGGCTATTATCTAATACGCTCAAGTACCCATGGCGCATGGGTATACACCTTGTGAGGGAATAAAGTGAGCACCATGCCCTAAAGTTGTGCAATCTCACTCGTGTTTAATGCCAGCGCGATTGCCAAGCTTCCCGAGAGCAGGGGTCGGTTCAGATAGAGTTGCATGATGGATGCTGCACATGCACGTCAGTTGTGTAGACCTGGACTTGACCGAGCTATCAGAGCTAACGCCGGTCACACGCACCTCGCAAGTACATCAGAAGCGTACTCTGCCTACTCCGTCATTCGTTTTATCCAGCATCACGACAATGATCTGCGAGCGACCACGATAGTATCCGCTACCATGCCCTCCACCTCTCCTGGCACCGCGCCCACTGCTTTCGCGGAGATTCTGCCCGGCACGCCCACAGAATCGCTGCAGGCTACGACGATATTTGTGTATCGCTTCAAACGCTACATTGCCTATATCTCCGGCCAGCAACTCAACATCTCATCCGGACCTAGCACGCTCGTTCAGGCACTCACATTCCCTCATGAGCTCATTGCAGTTGCAGCAGACGCCAAATCTGGCAAGCTGCTCGTGGCTGGGAAGAAGCAGGCATGGATACTGGAGCCCGTAGCTGAGGGTTGGACAAGGCTGTGGTGGGAAAAGGCATTGCTGTTGCGCCATAAGAACGGAGAGGAGGAGACATGGTCAATATGTTGGAGCAACGAGGGAGAAGCATTGCTTGCTGGCAACACGTCCATCACGCTGTTCTCCACCTTGCCTACATCGCGAACCAGCTCGCCAAGGACTTCCGCAGTAGACGATGTGACAGTGGAAGAGCGTAGGCCATTGTGGTCCAAGCCTGTCGCGAGGCCAGTGCAGCAAGCAGCGTGCAGTCCGAGCTCCACTTTGATCGCAACTCGAGCCCGTTATGATCGCCTTGTCAAGATATGGAGGCGCCTGTCGTTCGAGGAAGGCTTGTTTGACCACACATACCTGCCACATTCGGCTGTCGTAACCCACTTTGAATGGCGGCCACTTGACGAGCACTCCGAGGTCCGGAGAGGAAGCGCGATTAGTAGACGGCACGACGAGGAGCACGAAGTCTTGTTCACAGTAGCCGCTGACGGCGTGCTACGGATATGGCGCACAGGCGGTACACATGAACTGGACGTGCTGGTCCTGCATACCTCTATCGACTTGGTGGCAGCCATACCGGACTCGCCAAGTATCAGCGCCAGCGGCAAGCAACTTGTCACCAAACCTCCACGATGTGTAGTGGTCCTGCCTTCAGATCAGTTCTCTGCTGCCCTCAATGCCGCTATTGGCCTGTCGCTGGATAACAAGATCAGCCATGCTAAAGAGCTCATGAAAGAGCTTGTTTCGAAAGAACTCGATGTAATCATTGTTCTTGATGGTCAAGGGCGGATGTCCGCCTGGGGTCTTCACAGTGTCGGACACAAACGGCGGCCGGAAACTCCTACTGCTGTACAGCCATTCCACATCGCTCACACCGAGGGCTTACCTCTCAAGCTGCCACCGAATACTCCTACTTTGCCGTTCGCTTGGTTCCATGATGACAGGATACACATGCTCATGCAAAGCATTGGTAGTGCTGGTCAGATCTCGTGGTGGCAAGGTCTGGTTGAGAGCTTCTTCTCAACCTCGGCGTCCGGTGCTGAACGATTGGAGTTAGCAAGTACTTGGCGTGGCACCGACATCGCCGTTTGGAAAGGTGTTGATGGAGATAGAGAGAGCGCTGAATCACAAAAGGGCAATGTATGGGCGACCGAGCAACACTCAATCACATTGTCTGAAGACGGCAGAGTCGCCATCCTTGGGCAGCGAGAAAGCCAACGCGATACTGATGCAAAACGTGCTGTTGAAACAGGCATCACAAATGGTGTCTTGCTGGCGGCCAACACAGAAGTTGCAGTACTTCTCGACCCCAATGACAATAAGCTCCTGCTCGTAGATATCCTCAACGGGTATGTTGAGCATCGCCAGGTCCTTGCTTTGCCTGCGCGTAGCGCTCAGTGCGTCGCACTGGGGTCAAGGCAGAGCGTGGTAGCAATTGCATATGATAATGGTGTCGATGTCTTCGCCCAAGGAAGATACAGAGAAGGAAATCACATCACCAAGTCATGGCACCACATTCGATGCATATCAGTGGCTCATACTGGACTTGATATCACTGGACTGGCATGGCGATCAGACGGTACTCTGGCGATCAAAGCAGGCACTGCCTTGTTCGCAGCTGATCCCAAGACTCCTCTTAATGAGCTGCAGGAAGAGACGCGTCAACTGCTGGAGGCCGGCGAGGAGGACAAAACAATGCAACTGCCGTCCTTGGCGTTGCAGCTAAGCAGGCCTCTTCCTTTCTGGCATCCGACCACCATCGAACGGCTTGTATTACATGGTCATGCTCGATCGGCGGTGTCATTGGTCAAAAGACTGGCTTCGAAACTGAAATTCTGGGGACCAGGAGACGATCTGGATTCCGTGCTTGAAAACGATGTCGACACGCTCCTCACGCAAGATGACACGCACAAAAGCTGTATCGATAATGAAGTCGCAGCTGATCTTAAAGAACAGCTCGAGGAAAAACACTTGCCAGCGATCACGCGAAGCGACCAGAGACGTCTTGAGCATGTCATTCATACTCTACTCTACCTGCGCGATCACGTCAATGGACTCGACCATAACGCTTTGTGGTACCTTTTCTCATGGAAATTGCAACTCCTGCTTCATGAAGACAGCTCCGGTCAAGCCAATGGCATTGTTAAGGAAGATACAGCTTCTCACAACACTGATGCATTTGTGCCTGAGATGTCCTGGCGCGAGATCACTTTTGCGTACCACAGCACTTCGCAGCAGCCTCTGCTTGACGTTTTGATCTTGCACCACGACAACAAAATTACATGGGATATTGCCCGCCGCCTAGGCATCATGTCGTGGTTGACCGATCGCGAAGCATTGCTCCAAGTCTTCGAACAGATGGCTCAGACAGCATACCGCTCATCATCACCTCCAGACCCTGTCAATGCAGCAGTGTACTACCTAGCCTTGCATAAGAAGCAGACACTTTTGGCTCTGTGGAGGATAGCGACGTGGCATCGTGAGCAAAGATCCACAACGAACTTCCTCAAAAGAGACTTCAGCCAGCCTGATGCCAGGACTGCCGCGAAGAAGAATGCATATGCATTGATGGGCAAAAGACGCTTTCACTACGCCGCAGCCTTCTTCCTGCTTGCAGACGACGCAGCTGATGCCTGCAATGTTCTCGCGGGGCAATGTGACGATGTACAGTTTGCAGTATCAGTTGCAAGGCTATACAGCGGTGACGGCTCTGATGTACTCCACAAGCTGCTCGTGGATCGCGTCATTCCAGATGCGAAACAAACTGGCAATCGCTGGCTGGTCAGTTGGTGCCATAGTGTACTGCTTGAGAATAGAGAAGCTGCCGAGAGCCTTGTTGAGCCTATGGACGGCGTGGTGAAGACTTGGGAGCAAGACGACCCAGCATTGATCTTGGTATACAAACAGCTTCGCAAAATGCCCAGTGGGCATGAGCCTAGTGCTGTTGCGCGATCTGCGACGATTCTAGGACGCATGGGTCTGTCACTTCTCGGAATCGATCTCACTAAGAGTTGGATATTCGCACAGCCTGACCCGACTCCAACCACCGCGACGAACGGAGTCACGAATGGTTTCCACGCATCACTACCCGATCGCACCATTGAAGAGTCCGAGCCGCCCCGTGCAGAACTCATCGAGCCACCTTCGCTGCTCGACAGCTTTACCAGACCCGAGCCGACCAGGCCCACATCAAAGGACGACCAAGCTGCACGAGAAGCTAAAGCGGCGGAGTTATTGGCGAAGATCAAGGCGAGGAAGAATGCGTCCGCGCGGGAGCCCGAACCGAAGGCAGACGAGGAGAAGACGAAGAAGAGAGAACCTACGCAGTTCAAAGAACCCGATGCTAATAGTCTGTTGGATTCGTTTGGGTTTTGATGTTTTGATAGTGAGTGTAAATATGATGGATGGGAGGGTAAGTGGTCGGTGATTTGTAGCGCGGCGTTAGTGGAGACCTGTATCGAGTAATGAGCGATGCTTCCAATGCAATACTTTGACTTCTCACTGTCACTCTGGTCTCAGTCCACCCTCACCCGATGCTGGTGAGTGTCGGATGCAAAGTTAGTTGAGCATGAAGTGAGCGACCGGCAGCTCAACCAAAGCCAGTCACATCTAAGACACTGGCAGTAGAATGGATGATCTTTGTGAACCATTGTTGGCATTAATGTCTTTAAGCTGTAAATTCTATAATCGACGATTCTTCATCGTCGTCGGCCGGATCAGCGCCAGAGTTTTGTTTCCCCCTACCCAACAGCGACAACAACAACCGAGCAGAGCTGACACCAAATTCCAGCCACACACACGCGCGCGATCATCCACATCATGTGCAAAAAGGAAGTTCGGACGTGGTGATCATCCGAAAGGCCTGCCTCCGAAATCCTTCTCGCTCCATCCCCTTCTCTTACTCGCGCGCTCTCTCTCTCTCTCTCTATCAACCAACACCTGTGATACACACATGGGGAGACATACATACACAAAGGATGCCAGTAAAACCCAAAATGTCGAAGCTGCTGTGCGCCGGTCGCGATGCTGTACAGAAACAGAAACGCCGCAGGATGTTGGATGGAGGACTTGTAGGTCCGCTCCATATGCAGTCGGTACAAAAAAATATGCACACACACACAAAAAGGACTTTCGCAACGCAAATGTAACACTTTCATCAGTGTCGTCATGACCCAGGCGGAGAATTTTCGTGCTTGATCGGGTGATGTAGTACACCTCGCAAACACATTCTCCCTGTGCCTTCCTCTTCTTGTCGTTTCCCGCCTTCTCCGTTTTCGTATTGCCCTAGCCATCTTCGCCAGAGAGCACCGGAGAAACCCGAGTTGTAGTAGAAACTGCTTCCGAGCATGTTGTGCTCACCCCAGCCAAAGGGTGAGTCCCAGAGATTCTTGGGGTAGTTGAATACTTGGTTCATGTACTCCAAGTCCCAATCTCGGTCGAAATATACGGGATGTGGGGCGTAGACTGCTTTCAATCCGTGATGTAATGCCACAGATGGCGGCCACATTTCTGGGAACATTGTGTGTCGGAATCTCCATGTTTCGTGGTGAGCAATATCCAGCAATCGTTTCGATAGTCGTGCTACTGTCACAATGGCGCATCTTCGTGGTGGAGGTGGCAGATCTCGTCGGTAGCCGGTAATATCCCAACTGAATACCCAATTGGTCTGGCTCGGATCGAAGATTGGGTTAAATGTAATGATATCGGCCTCCTCATCAGTTCCCCAATCGTAGTTGTCCATCTCGTAACTTATCAGAGGTGTCACGCCCTCGGGTGGATCCAGCATGCCGCCATTCGGAAAATCGCGTACGGGCCCCCAAACTGGAATTGGTCCACTGTCGGTCGGATTGTTCTTCGGCTTGTCAACGTACTCAACCTCGTTTTCCACAAATTTTGTGAAATTGTCCCAAGTTCCATGGTACTTTGGGATGTAGAAACGTGAGCTTCGCTCCCACATTCCTTTTCGAGGCTGGTTCCGCGCCCATTCGGTGATCTTCTCGTTGAATTGATAGTAGTGGCCGGTATATCGAATGTCCATCTCCCAGTTCCAGAAGAAGTCGTATTCGGGATGCTGCTGGCTGAACCATTGCAGCGCGAAATGTGCACTTCTGTACACGCCGTGAATGCTGCTCCCGGCCATGTTCGCGAAGTTGTCCGGGAAGGGCTCGGGGTAGTACATCTCCATTTGCTTCTCAGACCAGAGAGTGGCAATGCCCCAGAACTCTTGTGGCACATTCTGTTCCACGATCTGCTGATATACCCGCTCGTCGGCCCAAATCGGGATACTGTCATCCTTGACATGCACCAGTAGGTGAACATCATACTCTCCTCCTGATTTCAAGTTGAGTTCAGAGATCATTGCTCTCATAGCGATAATCTGGTGAGGTTGGTACTCGTATCCAGTCCATGTGCGCAGAACGTACGCTTGCCGGCTCTTTTTCTTTCGTCCGCTGATTGGGTCGTCCTTGAAGCGGGCCTTATTCTTCTCGTAACACCGCTCTTGCGCGCTCCCCCAATCCACGTTGTCGTAGTTCACGTAGCCCATCTGCTCGAAAACCTTCTCACTTCCAGCACTTTCTGCGTTGGCACCGGGGCCCATGCCGCCCATAGTCTCGTTGTACCCGTAGCCGTATGGGCCGTATCTTCCAAACCGCTCGAAACACACGCCGTCATTGAGACCGAGGGTATCGTAATCGCCGTAGAATGGCTCGGCCATGTGCTGTGGAACTCCTGGATACGCGTATACATCAGGAACCTCGATTGTCTCCTCCTCGTCAATATAGCAGGTCTGGATTCCTTGGACATTTTTGTAGGGGTCGAACTTAACCGGGTCGATGGGCGGTTCGGGGGACAGTCGCTGGCGGCCCAGTTCTTCTGGACTGACGTAGGTATTGGGCGCACTTTTGTTGTAAGCATTTTCGGGTTGCCATTGCGAGTAGGGTACCAGCGTTCGTATCCCGTTGTAGAAGCCATTGAGGCGTGCGTAGTGCATCCACTCGAATGGCACATCGTTATTCTCGTGCTTTAATGACCATTTTCTATGTTGGTGATAGCCCCCGCCTCCTAGCAGCGCAAGCATGAACAGCGCGGCAAGGGCGAGGTACACGGATCTCGTAAGCGATATCCGGCCAATGCCCCATCGTCTTCGCGCACCATCTCGCCACGGGATCCCGCCTTGTGGCCAGTCGAGTGCGGCAATATTGATGCTGTCGGCAGAAAGTGAGGGTATTTGTTGGTATGCAAAGCTGTGCTTGGAGAAGATTCGCAAAGGATTCCACGTTGGTAACCGCGGGACGGATCGCATAGTTTTGGGAAGCAAATACGAGTGTCCGTCAAACTCTCCGGCATCAGAAGAGCGACTGCTCTCTGAATGCCACTCCTTCGGCTCCTCCAGCGTGGCCGGCGGTGCAGTAGACTCTTGTTGCAGAGTGTTACTGCGCTGGCGAAGGTTCGACGACGCCACGGTGACGGACGAGGCGAGGCGGTCGTATTATATACTGCGGGGCTCGCTTGTCGCTGAAGGAAGAAGGAATGCCGCGAACAGGAAACTGGCGATTGCGAAGTCGTGAGAAGGAGAAAAGTGGTGGCCGTCGGGCGAGCCCTGTCGCGATCGCGGTTGTGATGGGGGCCGAGTGGGTAGGGTAGGGTCTAGTGGTAGCCACACTGCCGCCGCTGCTTGCGCACTTTCGTGATAGCCGGCGCGGGTGAATGCTACAGCTGCGGAGGATGCCCCGTCGTTACACACGCAGTGCGTTCGCGAGCTGCAGGCGGCACAGGAGCGGAGGTCGGCGCGCGGAGGAGGGGCGGTGGTGACGACGACGACAAGACGGATGGAGGAGAGCAGAACAGAACAGAACGGACGAGGGTAGTGCCCAGGAGGGAGAAGCAGCAAGACAAGACAAGACTGGACAAGACGACGGCGGCGATTGATTGCATCTGACACAAGGACCCCCCATCGCCCACGACTAACCTACGCTCGCCCCCTTCCGCACCTCCTCCTCACTCTCCTGCTGCCGCGCACGAATCTCTCACACGCACAACGACCCAGCAGCAGGCCCAGCGCGGTCGAAAACCGCTCGCTGGTCGGGCCAACTCCACCAGAATGAAACCTTGTCCATTCGAAACATCGTGCATCCAGCCGACCACGCGCCTTGGGATCCGCTGCGGCTGCCGCTACTGCACCGACGCGGAAGCCAGTTGGCGATGCGAGAGAGAGTGCGTGCTCGCGGTGCGTCTGCAGCACAGCAGCAGCAGCCGATCGCCATCTTGCCCGAGCGACATGCCTGCAGCATATCCTGTCTGGCCGTGCCATACGCGCGTCGCCAGCGCAGCTACACTCCTGTACACCAACGGACCCCCATCGCAGCAGCACACCATCTCGACATACCACAGCACGCTGCATCGACGCCTCCCGAACCGTTGCGAAGCCGATTTTCGAGAAGCAATCCTTCGCCTCTTCTCAACCATTTTCCCGAGTGGTCGAACGCCTGCACGCCCTCATGCGCCCATGGGCGGCCCGCCTGTCTTTAATTCCTTTCCGCACGATGATTCGCTCTGCCGCCGACCAAGCAATGCATGCATCCCCGTCTCGCCCCCCACTCCTCACGCCCTCCTCCCAGTCGTCTTGACATCATGCTCATTTGGCGACACCAGCACGTCAAATCAGACGCGAAATCGCTGGGGCACGAAGGTGACGATAACAGCCTCTCGTTGTTTTACCCAGAGAACTGCCCTCACATCGCAAACACTTCGGGAGCGCCAGGGCGTGAAACGGGTGTTTGAGCTAAGGCGGAAAAACCGTTGCGCATCATCGTTGGACGGTTACCGTTGCCCTTTGTTGAGGAACGGCTCTTTTGCAGCAAAAGCATCCATCGAATTCAGGAGACGGCTCTCGCCCGAGACTGCATACAATAACGCATTTCATCACTATCTTAAGAGTGCAGACGCAATCGATGCTGCACGTGGCCTGCTACATGCATCAGACTATCGAATCTGCAAAATGCCTGGCAGGTTGCATTCTTGGTCTGCATGATGAAATGCTTGTTTCCAGCTCGATCCAGCTCGAGTGCGGTTGGAGCTGGCGAGCTGTGCTCCGTGATGACTGAGTCGTAATGCTTGCTCACATTCGTTGCGGCATTGAACATATTTGTCTGTCGCCCTGCTCATCTTTTCTACGGAGCATCAAATCACAGCTCGTTATCCGCGATTGCTGGTCGGGACTATGTCCGGGCTTGGCTACGCGCGTCCACCATTTGCGCAAAGCACCAGTCTCACCAGAGCACTGTCCAGGTGCATCGACTGTTGTGCGCTTGTGCAGATCCCGTAGCACTCCGATATAACACCCGTGCTCTCAAAGCGGACTTTAAGGTGATGAGAAATCTTACTGCTGTCGACGTTTGCGCGTCCCAACGATCGTGTAACATCAGGTCACCAGTGAGATGCTTCAGGTTGATAAAGAGACCTGGTCTTGTTTGCCAGTGCGATGCCTATTCGTGTGCTCTGCGCATTAGTCGCGACAACCGATCCCATCACTAAATTACCAGTCGACACTGTTGATCATTGGAGTTAAAGCGGAGACGACACGCGTATGTTGGGAGTAGGTTCAACTGGACAGGAAGCACAAGCATACAGCGTATTCCACATCAATCTTGACTGCAGCCGTCACAGAGCCTGGTGGCCCGCGATATAGTGGCATACCATACTGTACGCGCTTGTTCTGACTGCTGTAGGGTTGTTGATGACAGTCCGAGTATCATTATTCCTACACGAAGCCTGCCAGGGAGCAACGAGGCTCGCAGCTTTGCTCAATGGCGTGTTTCCAAGCATGGCATATGCCCCGGTTCCAGAGGCCAGACATGGAGAGATGGATCTTAACTGTTGTGCTTACAGGCCTTTCGTGGTATCGCGGACACGCGCTTTGAGACAAGGGCTTGCAGCTGGCCTTGAACCTGCGACTGGCACATGCGGCATTCGCTCTGCTTTTCTGCTCTGTCCGAGACTAGGTGGTAGGCTTGCGTCGCCACTGGCCTGATCGCATGGCATCGAGCAGAATTTCGAAATCAAATCCGGCAAGTCCACGCAGTATCAGACTGCCAGCTGCATATGAAACATCTCATAGGATGCCGCGCATCCTCGGTCTGCGCTGCTGCAGATATGCTGCAGCCTGCTGCGTGCTGCGACTAGCACATGGAGTGTGCCGCCACATAGTCTTCCACCGAGGCTGACGAGCTCCTGCTCTCGCTGTGCAGGCGATGTGATCGAAGTGGTAATTTGTGCAGACAGACAGGACCATCTGCTGGTATCACGGCAAGCTGGCCAGTCCAGCGCGGTCGTCACCAGTCCAGGAAGGGCTATAGATGGGCAGTCGGCGTTGCAGGAGGAAAAGAGCATGGCTGAAAGCGGAGAGAGCTGACTTCGTGACTTTCGCGAAGATTTCGCGAAAGCTTGGCGCTCGCGCTCGCGCTCCACGGTCCCGCACCTCGGCAGGCGGTCGTCAAGAGCAACCCAAGTGCCGGGGACATAATCAGGGAGCAAGACCGCATCCCACTCTTGCCCACCCCTCCAGGCGGTCTCAGAAACGGCCGGCAGGATCGCGAGACTGTTGCTTGCGGATGCGTGGTTGCGTGGCGCGCAGTGTGTTTGGGAGCGATTCATGACGGCAGCAGCATAAACACACGCGAACAACACCTCCAATGTAACCACAGCACACGATAGTCGGTATTGTGTGGCCATGGCTACACCTCTGCATAATTCTCCACTGGCCAATGGGACGGCGAACGAAGACGGCACTCCTCCTGGACTTCGACTCGAACCATCTGCGTTGGTGACACAGCGCTCGCGCAGGTTGCAGCTTCGCAATGCCGGCTTTCGGGGGCCTGCCGTGAGGAGAATCACGCCCAAGTCCTTGCCGGCCATGCCCACGACTGCCCCTGACCTATCGCCATTGTTCACGAAGCAGTCGCAGTCGCAGGCTTCAGATGCGGAAAACGTGTCTCCGTCCGGAACACGGGCACGCGACACCTGCGGTCTTATCAATCACGACTCTGGCGGAGTGCTGCAAGACATTGGGAATGCAGCCGATGGCGCTGGTACCCTGCGAGCAAAGCGAGTGAGACAGCGAGTGACTTCCACCGACTTCTACACACCCGACGTCAAGCACGGCATCTTTGGCGAAAATCTGGGCTCTTCGCCTCCAAACACGACAGTGCAGTCAAATCCCAAGTCACGCTCCATAAGGACACGAGTCTCCAAGATGTCAACCCGGCCGCGGCGATCCATTAGTGCAGAGACCCGTCGCTACATTGATCATCTCGAAGAGGAACTCAGCGCTGCGCAGGCGCAGTTGCAAGCAGTCAACTCTCCGAGTGTGACACGAGAGCAATCGTCCAACATGCGGCACTCGAAGGCAGAAGTGGCTCGCCTCCGAGATGAAGTTGATGAGTGGGAGACTCAATTTGACAACCGTCTGCACGAAGAAGTTTCCAAATTCCACAAAGCGGAGCAGAACCTGAAGTCTCAGCTGCGCTCCGTCGAGGAGGAATGCGAGATTGCCAAATACCGGATCCATGAGCTTGAAAGCCAGCTGCGCACCACTACAGAGGCCCTAGATGCCACAGAGACTGCCAATGTGAACATGGAGAGAAGGATTGAATTCTTCTCCGATCTCATCGCCAGCTCGCCTACGAAGCTTGATCTGCACGCTCAGACACCCGGTCGGCCCGGACATTCGAGACTTCCATCCATACTGCCACGTTTGCCAACTGCGACTTCTTTATGCAGATCACCGGAGCGTCAATCATTCACTCGGCCAACATCCCCAATGCAGACCCGCTTTAGCCCGGGGCAGCCCATATCTCCGCATAACGCGATGTTCTCTCCTGACATCCCGTCCTCAGATGAGGATTTCAATCAGTCTGAGCTCTCCGGCTTTGCCAGTAACAGCTCCCACCAGCCCAACGCAAAGAGACCAATGCGGAGAATGCGGCGATTCGGTGCTGGTAGTCTAGGACCCAAACCGCTCATTCTACCCTCAACGACCCATTTCGAGCACGTTCCAGCTTCAGCGCCGCCTTTTGATAGGGGTGAATATCCGTACGATGCGGCTTTCGACATGCATGCGGACGATGCCGCGTTGGAACCAAGAAGTCCAGTGGTGTATCGCCGTAGGACTGTGAGCAAGACGAGCAGCACTGGGTCGCCTGTGCATCTAACTGGCTCACCATTTCCAGAGTATCAGGAGTTGGCCAGCTCCCGTAGACCCGAGACTGGAGTCAATGCGGCTACACTTCGCGAGCCCATGTCGCATTTCCGCAACACACAATACTCGGACGATGACGACCAACTCCTGGATAGTTTGCTGGAAGAGCACGATACTGTAACGAGATCTCACGCAAATACGAGCAACTTTGGCTCTCTTGGCTCCGCTACTGGCGCGGCTATTGGGCGCAATCTACTAGACGAGTTGGAGGCTGCACAAACACTCTCGAGCGCAGGCCACTCGTCACGCATGTTCGAATCTGCTGACTCTGCAGGCATGACTGTCGGCTCGAATTCTAGTCCGTTTGTCTCTGATGCCAGTGGCGAGAGGCCGAGTGAGCGCCCAGAGCGACAGCCAAAAGAACGCCTGTGCTCAGACTCAACTGCGGCACTTTCAACGATGCCTGGCACTCCATCTGTGTCACGGCTGCAGCGCAGCGTCAGCAGTAAGACTCTTGGCGTGCAGTCCATCCGAACCGTTTCGACGCTGGACTCTTTGCGAGACTTCTTCGGCGATGTTTCGGCATCGCCTCTCAGTGTAGCTAAGTACTTGATTGAGAGAGCTCAGGCTCGCATGCGGATTCCTCGACCACTGCTGTCTATCCAGTGGTGGCTTGTGGGAGTTTTACTTGGTCCAATGGCCAAGAGACGTTTGATCGCGAGGCAGACTTGCTGCACGCAGTCCGACACGTCGGAGCAGGACCTTCTCGGAGACACGGATTCCAGCATTGCACCTCACGATGGGCTCGACTACGGCCAGCTGTACCAGACGCCTCCGCCATCCTCTTCGCCTGCCATTGGAGCCCTTCGAAGCCGGGGCCTTGTTTCCGGCAAGGGCAAGAAGCGGGCGTCGAGCACGTCTAAGGGACGAGCTAAGAGCTGTCAACATACTCAGCGATGGAAGCACTCGCCACTGTTGTGGTTGAAGTTTAGCATGACTTTGGCTGTTGCTGTTGGCATCGCGTTCAAGGATGGACCTAGTAGCCTCTTGAAGGAAGCGATCTGCAATTGCAAAACAGTGTCGAGCGGAAATTGGAGGCAGACGAAGAGAGACGCGATAGTGTCGCCGAAGGACGAATGACCATGCTGACACGAAAAGACCAGGCTTGGGATGGCTTGACAAAAATGATGCACAGAACAGGAATCCTGGGAACTGGATTAGCCATAGCGGCTTCACGGCATAATGTACGAAGCAATGAATGATACACGATATAAAATATGAAGACATCAATTCCAGCCGTGATCTCGCAGTCAAATACGACTGGTCTTTCCCAAAGGTGATTTTAGGTACACATCGAATTCCACAAAGACGAGGTGCTGCATCCAACATATACAACAGCCGTGGTTGTCCGACTCGATGTCAGCTCTGATCAATATCGTCTACATGATGGGTTGAGCTCTCATACACTGTGCGTCCATCAGAGCGCATGCAATAATGCTGGCTGATTACTCGTGATGCATCAAAAGCACATCGCGAATCGAAACTAGGTTCGCCTGGGCACGGTTCTTCGGATTGTTCCACAAGCGCACTGATTACCGCATTGAGTAGGTATTTAGAGCATTGATGCATCTATCGCTGACACTGTGGCAGCCACGGGACGAGCAGCAGTTTTTGGAGCCTGCAGCTGTGCCTAGGCAATATGTTGTCGCTCGTGGCGGTGTCTGCATGTACTTTATGATTGAGGCCCGACCTCGAAAACATGCCATTGACATCGGACCACGCATGACTGTTCAAACTTATCACCACTCATCATTGACTGTCTGATTCCAGAGCGTATTGCGGAATGCGCAACATAGTGTCGAGAGATGGTATTCCAGATGATGCCTCGGCAGGTCTTACTCACTTCACGCGACGTGCGATCGCATGTCGCACTCGCAAAAGAAGACCACCAATGGCAAGTCGTCGAATGCGCAAAAGTCAGCCCACACCTCACCTTGCAGAGTTTGACTAAGCATACCGCGTTTCTTTGCACTGGAATCAAGCTTGCGGCAAAAGCTTCTTGTAGGCTTCCGCCAACCTCAGCAGATGCAGAACAATGCTGTCTCAAATCGACAGTGGTCAACATATTGACGATGGAGGCTCTGGAGACGACAGCATATGCAATTCGTGCACGATCACAGACTCACGAGATGTCGCGATTGCCAGCGACGGTTCGGGCTGACATTGAAGTCCTCTAAGAGCTCTGCTGCATTGCAGATCGTTGCGAGATGCAGCAAGCGCATCAGTGGCTGCTTGCCATGTGCTTCGAGCTGTGCGTACCTTCGTCGAAGTTTCTCAGCCACTATTGGATCTGCGTGCAGTACCTCCCCTATGTGGTAGCCTTGAAAGTGGCCGAGGCAGCGAGGGTATTGTGAGGACCAACGATCACTCTATAAGTATGTGTAACTCACTCAGCAACATGTGCACCCGCAGATCACCGACAATCCACGCACTTGTCCAGTCACAGAATTGCAATAAAAATGGCGAAAGTTCTACTGACTCTCACAGCCGCGCAGGGCGCCTTCGCCTATCCATGGGTTGCCAATGTACCTGGCGTCGACTCCTCGATGCTCCCAAAACGCTCTGCTCGCATGCAGATGCCGAGAGACTCGCCAGACTGTCCATTTAATGCCAATCATGTCCCAGCTGCTCCCATCACCGCTCAGTATCCCTACCTGGGCGCCATCAATGGAAAGCCTGGTACTGGTATGGGCGGTATCTTGGTGCCTGCTCCTGGAGATACAACACATGAGTACCGTGCTCCCAACCCGAAGACGGATATTCGAGGTCCATGCCCTGGTTCGTTGCACTCGATTGTCTAATTGTTGAGCACTTACTGACAGAAGACAGGTCTGAATGCGGCGGCTAATCATGGATTCCGTTGAGTCTTACTCAATTCACAATTCGTTTGGCATCTGCTGACATTGCCCAGTTGCCCGTGATGGTATCACGACATACAACGAACTCGTTGATGCGCAGCAAAATTTGTATAATGTCGGGTATGATCTGGCAAACCTGCTTGCCATCGCTGGTGTCGGACTCGATGGAGACCTCATTGGAACCACAAAGTTGTCCATCGGATGTGATGCCAACTCACGGACGGCGACTCCTGGAAATGTGCTTGCGGACGAGCTCGGCCTCAATGGACACAACCATTTCGAGGCAGACACTTCCTTGACGAGGAACGACTACTTCTTGGCCAATGGCGACAACTATCGATGGAACGCCACTGTAAGTATCAGTCACATTGGTCGCTGCAGGCTCGATCACTGACAACGCTCCAGTTGTTCACTCAGATGATGAGCTACTGCCAAGGCAACTGCAACCTCGAACACTTGGCGTTGTATCGAGAGTTGCGTTACAACCAGTCGAAGGCTGACAACGGCAATTTCTTCTTCGGACCTGGTTCTTTGCTGCTGTACGGCGCTGCGTCTTTCTTATACGAGCTCATGCCAACCGCAGGCGGTACTGCCGATGAAGCTGTAAGTATTCCATTTGGCTTTCTCGCTACCAGTACTGACCAGTTCCTAGACGATGATGTCTTTCTTCGGTGCCGACAAGGTCAATGGACAATACGTCTGGAACGGAGGAGAGCGTATTCCACCTAATTGGCGCAACCGCGTCGACTCCTACGACAACAATAAAGTCGGCTCTCAGATTATCAGGATGTATGCGCTCCATCCAGTGCCTTTCGGCGGCAACATTGGACGCAATAACTTCAATGGCCTGAACTTCAGCACCTACATCCAGGATGGAAAGTTCAATCCCGACACGCCAGCCGATGCGATGTGCCTGATGTATCAAGCACTTACTGGTGGCTTTCCTTCTGAACTTGGACAGGTTATCAACATTCCTGTCGACATCTCTAATGCGATAACGGCGGGCTTGTTGCCTATGGCGAAGAATTTTGGCTGTCCACTGAATCATAATTCGGGTGACAGCGCTTCTGGTGCAGCATGAGAGAATGTCGCGAGCGTCAATGACTATTTAGAGATCAAGAGCATCATGATTCTCTCATTCGATGCAGTTTTAGTACCTCTCTTTCAGCCAACTCACAATTGCTTCACCTGTCTCTTGAGGTTTCTCCAGCATCAGCCAATGACTTGCTTGTACTTCCCTCACAGTCACATCTGGCAGCAGACCCTGTGCCTTCAGACCTTCGATCGCGACAGCAGGCGCAAGCGGATCCTTCAAAGCTGCAATAAACAAATACGGCACTTTCACGACGTGATTGCCAGCCTCCAATGCCTGCTGATCTCGATTCAACGTCAAACTTTTGACGACTCCTTTGTACCACAACATCGGCGCGCGAAACCCGTCTCGCTCAAGTCTGCCGATCCATTGCTTGCGGAACTCGTCACTTTCAGCATATGGAAGCACAGGTTCCTTGCCATCGCTTCCATCTTTCAACCAGTTCTCGAAGGCATTAGGATAACAGCAAACCTGTTTCATCCTTTCCCCACCTCCATGTAGGGCAGTGAACATTCTATCGACGTGTGCATCCATCAACTCATAGCCCTTCTCAGATGTGAAGAGTGGGAAGTACCATCCGGAGCAATATCCCAGGTACTGTTCTTGCATTTGGCGAATCTTCTCGAAATCAAACGGTTCCGGCGAAGGAGGAGCGTGAGCGGTTCCGAGTGTGACCAGGCCCGAGATGCGGTCTGGATGGTATGTGATCAATTTGCTGGACACAAATGCTCCGAAGTCGTGGCCGAGTGTTACTACTTTTTCTAGTTTCTCGATATCGAGGATGAATATTATGTCTTTGCAGATGGAGTCCAAGGCGTAGAGGTTGATGTCGTCCGGTTTATCTGAGAGGCCGTAGCCGATGAGGTCAGGAACCAGTACGCCGAAGCCGTTGGGTACGAGATAGTCTCGAGTGAGGTTGGCCCAGAGGTCTGAAGAATCTGGACAGCCGTGGCATAGAAGGATTGTTGGTTTGCTGTCCTGAGCTGCGGATGTATAGTAGTTGTACTTGACTCCGCTTGGTGTTTGGTGAGATTTCTGCTCGAGGTGGTCCATGGTGCCTATCTACCTGTACCCCACGTGGAGACTTCAAAAATGTGTAAACAACTTGAAGTTAGGATTCATTGAAGCTTAGTTGTGAACATCTCCAGCTTAGAGCTCAGCCGCAGCGGGTCGGCAGGATTCGCCAAGCCAAGTCTGTACCACGAGAGTGGATGTAAATGAGGGGTGCCTTAGTGGATCACACGATTATGGAGCGACATCCACGTCGATGTATCGGTCGAAAAGTACTGTTGCAATGAATTTCCGCTGTGAGGTCTTGCTCACAAACGCCGTTTCTCACCTTTGATTTTCTGGCTCCGCTGACGAACTATCGGCAGTCTATGAGCATCTACTCTTGCGCTCACACATTGCGATGGTATCGTAGCGGCGCTTCCCTGATCTTCCGTCGACGCTCTTCATCCCCTTCCTTCACATGCTCATGCTGCTCAAAAAAAGTCGCGAGGTGCCACGAGATGCGAGTTGTGCTATCACTCCCGTCGTCAACTTACCATGAGTAGAAACACTGAGCTGTTGCTCGGCGAAATTGATTCCAGTCGTTTGTGTTATTGTGCCTCCCGTGCCACGCAGGGTACTATCCTGCTGTCGCTGCTGTGTGCGATTATATGGCTAGGTCGCTCTGATCTCCCCTGTTCCGCCCGCGCCGACTGACTTGTGCAAAGCTCCGTACTTGAAGTCGATAGTTCGATAGAGAGCGGAATTCGAAACACTTGTGCACTTACTGATGCCTCCAGGAGTGGACAGCACCCACTGACCATGCTCACCAAGACCTGAGTCGAACATAATCTTATGCCCTTCACGCAAGGTACAATGATTGATTCTACGCCGGTCGACGCTGAAGCTGACTTTCGTGATGTTGATTATCGACTCGATCCTGTTGGGATTCCTGGCGGGCAAGGTCGCAGGAAGTCCGTAATAAACGCCTTCCATGATCTTGACTGCGTACCGAGGCTTGTGTTTTGTTGTGCGAGTGCCTCCAGCTAGTTCGACAGTAGGAGTCAACGGTGCGCCGGAGTGGTGGCTTACAGTAACATCTGTTCGCTTCGGTGTAGCAGGTGTCGCTTCTGAGCCAGCTACAGGCGAAGGAACTCCGGCGCGCGGACTCCTATTGGTAGAGAGACTGAGGTTGAAGTCAGAAGTGCCGCAGTGGGTTTCATGAGCGGATCAAACTCACATGTCGGTCCTGAAGTTGCTACGCACCTCATGTGCTCGCTCATGCGAGCGACGAGCTGGTCCATGAGCAAAATTCTTCGAATAGTACTTGCACTGCTGAGCCATGATCGGGAAGGACGACAGATTGTAGACTGCACGAAAGTGTTTGAATCGTGCGAGATATGTCAGTGCGTATGTAGGAAAACAAAACAAGAGGATCTTGTATTGATTGGGGGCGTATAGGAAGCGCGAATGGAGCGGGAAAGCCCGTGCCAGCGTTATTGTGAAGTGATTGTCTCCGCTTGGGGTCTCACGGGTCAATAAGTATGATACCTGATTGTACGCCAGAAATAACTTCGCAGGTCACAGCCCTGCACAATCCTGCTTGCCATGCTGTTGCCTTCTCATTCTCTCTTCACACTGCAAACATTAAGAGCACGGCAGACTCGCGGCCTTTAGAAAGGGCAAAATCCCAAGGGACTTGCATTCTCAAAAGTGCTTCGCGTTTGTTCGCCTCTTCAAGGCTTATCGTGGAAATCGGGGGCACCGGGACTCTGAATACTTCTGTTCGAGATGGAGGGTCTGTGTACTGCAACAACACCCAGAAATGCCACAAGTGTTCGAGGACTGAACGTGAGTGGCGCAAGAAGGCGAGAGACAAGTTCAGGTTGCAACGGTGGAAGTTGTTTGCCAAAACAAATTACGTCATGAGACAACAAGGGCCCTCACTTCACCTCGCATCCTTCTTTCTTTCAACTCTCCATTGTTTTACTCTTTGTTTCTTTCCTACACATTCACCTTGATCGTGCATCTATATCGTGATGCAGAGTTACCTCATGCTCGGCACGAAGCCGTAGGATACCAAACGAAGAAAGCACGTCCAGGACCGTGATTTCTGTCCGCGTACACGCCATGCTGTCTTTCAGCATTAACATATGTGTGAGACAGCATTAGAGACGAGCAAAGCCACAGTAAACGCGCATAGTAGACTTGCTTGCGACGAACGGGAGCTTGCATCCCCATCTGCCCCAAATGCGTCCTGCACCTGCCCGCTGCCTCCTGGACTGACCTCACCTGATGCTTAGGAGCCAGACAACGTTTAGACAAAGTATTTGAGCTGACACTGGGACTTCGAAAGACACTCTGGAGCCACATATACTGAAGGAAAGCAAAGCATCTTGTCCCTGATAAATTGCACAATGCCTGTGTTCACATTACCAGTCCTGCAAGTCGCCGAGAGCCCGGGCGTCGCCCACAAACAGCCGCAGAATATCAAGCCTGAGCGAAAAGACCTTCAGAACACCGAAAAATGCACGATGGGTTTGCTGAAGCGATGATGTCGAAGCTGCCGACATGCCATATTGCAAATGCTCTAGTACAAGCAGGACAGCAGAACAAGCTTTGTTCTGCTGTCCCTCGAGCTGACTTGACAATTACCTCTGCTCGAATCTGGAAGCTCTCTATGGCTGTGTCTTTGCGTCGTGGCAGTCGTGCCGAGTATATCACTCCCGGACATCGCTGCATATCTCCAATCGCTCAAACATATACACATCATCTTTTGCAACTCATCGGTCTCAAAGAACTCTAACGAGACATCCAGCTATGGATTCGACATACAACCCTCGGACGAGTCTTCGAGTGATCCACCACTACTTTCCGATGGCCTTACTGTGGATTTGAGGGCCTCGAAGAATGTCATTGTGCTGGATGCATACCCGGCCTCTAAAATCTGCTAACAGCATACCATAGTGGATCATCGGCAGACACAGGGATTGTGCGGGCGTGACTTTCTGCTGAGCTTTTCACGCGCGCGCGTGACTGTCACGAACGGCGTTCAAACATGAAAAGCAGACCTTCGCGAGCTTCGAACTTGTCACAACACAACCCCGACCTCGAAAGCCATTTGCAGAACGACTCGCGCCATCTTACAACAATACAACTTTCCCCAGGGGCATTGCGTTGCTCAGAACACCACTTCAACATGACTTCCGACTCAAATTCACGACAGTCCCGCGAGATGGACACCACGGATCACGAAATATCCGACCTGCCGTTCCCTGGCATATCTGCTGTGGTCTTATCAGCCCCCCAAAGCAGCAAATCTCTGTCCACGAACTTGTCGGCATTGTCGCTCCAGCCACAGACTCATAGCACTGCGAATGCAGTACAGAGACAGCACCCAAGAAGTGCCGAAGATGCCCGCAAGTCACTCGGCGAACTGCTCCCGGAGCTCAAGTACTTCGATGAACCAGAATATTTCGAGGGCGAGGCTTTGCCTAGGAGCGACTATATCAACAAGAAGTACCACGTGAAGAATTTCGCAACACTCCCACGACGTTGCTCACCCTCAAAGCCCATCGATCACAGTCAGGAGAACTTGAGCAGAAGCGATCTCGTTGAACTCGGACGGTCCGAAGCTCTCCGGATATTGCCTGAGGAGTATGCGGCCAAATACATGATGCCGCATGACAACTTTACTATTGGTGGCAAGGTCGTAAACAAAGGTGGCTACTTGTTCACCGAGGCCGACATCGAGGGCATGCAAGCTGAAGCCATGCAACGCGAAGGGATGCAAGGCAGCTCCAGCGAGCGACTTCTGCCAAATTTGGACCTTAGTTTCTCCGCAATCGAAGGCATGACGCATTTTGGCGCATGTTTCGTCACCAATGGTGTCAACTACCCGCTGTCCGGCCGCGAGGAGAAGGATGCTGTTTTACAGATTTTTGATCAACAAGTCAGTCGAGACAAGAACGCTGTATCCAAGGCCTTTGAAAGCAAGGCTCAGAACGGCATGTCGCCGGCACAAACTGCAAATCTCTTGAGGCAGAAAGTCCAGCGCCTTTTGAAGGACCGTGTCTTGACCATCTGCGACAATACAGTTGTTCCCTGTACCGAAGACGATGAGCCACTGGTTGGCGAACAGAATCGGTACACAAAACGAGCACTGAAAGAAGTATTCAAGTTGCTGACAGACGAGAACGATGACTGGCTGATTGAAGATCCGGTTGAGCAACAACTGGATCCCTTCAGGTGGACGCGGAGCATTGTTACCATCGAAACCAAGGCGGGATCTCGAGACATGGTCACATTGGCTATCAAAAGGAGATCCCAAATGCTGCCTACCAAGACCACGGACATTTTCGGCTTCGGTCTCACCTTCGCAGAGTCGTACTCAGAGCTCAGACGCGACACCAAGGTCAGCGTCGCATGCAAGGAGGCGATCAACCAGTTGCGTGCAAAGAAAGCTCCGGAGAATGCTGATCCTGTGGTGGATGCAGAGGACCAGAGAATTGCCCCGAAAGTGCACACTCCTGAACCTACATTTCACACCGCGTATGGCGGACCACAGGATGACGGACCAGACAAGGCCTCAGGACCATCATCAAATCCTGCAATCAGCAAAGTCGCAGTAAGCAATGGCCCCGAAAAGCGAAAACGACGAAGGCCAGCAGAGAACTCTGAGCAGTTTGAGCGAATTGCACAACAAGGACCACCAAGGAAGAATGACGGCGCCCTTGAGCGCATGAGACCGGAAGCGCTTTCTCGAGCCGCCGCATCTTCTGCTGATGGCACCTCCTCGACCAGCGATGCTCGTGCCGATGGGTACGACTCTTCGCGGAGGTCGAACAATGAAAATGCGGCACCTACTAGGTTGGTTATTCTGCGCTTCAGCACAAGCGCTGCGACGAAGTTCGAGGGCATTGTCGATCGTCGACCAGCGAACAAACGACAGAGGCTACAGACTTCCCCGCGACAGGCAAGAAGCACTGAAGAGACTGCAGCCAACGCCACGTCGACATCTCAGCCTGCGAATTCTGAATCGAAGCCTCCGCAGAATCAGCTCAAGCCACAGCCTGAGAAGGGGAAGGGTCGGAGGGCTAAACGGAAGTAGATGGCTTTTCAATAGCAGGAGAACGAGGAGATACATACGTGTAGCGTACGGAGGCAAACTACAGGACAAGATATACATCTTTCGGCATTTGTACGTTAATCAAAGTCGCGATTACCGCAATAAAAAATCCTTTAGTCTCAGCATTGTGGAGGACGGCGAAATCAGGACTCGCCGGACGTACCTAGTACCGCGCTAGGTGCAACGCAAATCTGCTGCTGTTCAATAGCGCCCTTGTCAAGATAGTTGCGGTTCACGACAATCTTGAAGGGAATGTGAAGCTCTCAAGAATCCTCTGCACTGTATATGTTTCTTTTGTTGTTTGCGGACTCCATGTTGCTCAATTTATCTCGCTAAAACGGTGGGCGAGCACGGTAATCATCTGCAGCATAGCTGTGGGTCACATCTTCACACCCTTTTGAACATATTGACACTGTCTCTGCTATACGCAGTCACGTTCGGAAACGTGCTCCAATCAGCATCGAATAAGATCGCATCCTGACAGGCACTGCCAAGACCAGTATTGTTCAGCCATGCAGGCTCCCAGTAGTGGATACCTTGCCCCAGACCTCTTGGGATCCTGCTTTACGTTAGTATAAATCACGCTCTCACATTATTAAAAGGAGAAACTTACTCCTTGACGACATCAATGACTTTACCAACCCACTCGAGCTGTCCATCGACACTAGCAGGAATGCTAGGCTCGCTGAGCGTCGGAACGCCTTCTCCTGTACAAATTGCTGGCCAGTCGGTTTCCACGACTTGAATGGGCTTCTTATACTTATTGGCAACCCAGTTCACAGTCGTCTTCAAATTGGCCAGAGTTGCAGAGGTTCCGTAGAAAGGATAAATACTGAACCCAAATAGATCCCAATCCGAAGTCTTGACAATGCCGGTACCAACAAGAGCACCGAACCAGCGTTGCTGCAGCGACAAATCATAGCCGTTGTCGATATGGATCATGACCTGTGGCTTCCGCAGTCCAGCTTTGACAGCATCATCGACACCATTTCGCGCAGCTTTGTAAAGTGTTGCAAGACCAGTGAAGTTGGCGATGCGAGCGGATTCGGGCTCGACAGTCACACTGACTCTTCCTAAAGGCCAGATCATACCGTTGCGAATTTCATTGCCAAGACTAACCAATGCCAAATCGACGCCAGCTTTGTGGAAAGCTTGAAGGCTCTCAGAGACGTATCCGCGAAGTGTCTTTGCGAGAGGCTTGAGAGTCGTTGGCCAAGCGACAGGTTGCCATTGCTTCTGTGGGTCTGCCCAGTAGTCGGAGAAATGGTAGTCGAGATAGATTTTGTAGCCCTTGTTGTGGAAACGTTTAGCGATTGACAAGACGTATTCGAGATCGTAGGATTGGTAGTCTGAGAAGAATCAGTATTGTTTGCATCTCGCATCGGTCGAACTTCGTACATCCTCCATCAAATGGCACCGTCGGATCCACCCATAGTCGCAAACGGACCGTATTCATGCCACCATCTCCAAGAATGTCTTCTGCTGGCCTGGTTGCATTGCCACGAGCAGTATCCTTGTATACAGCGCCACCTTCTTCCAGAATTTTCAACGATGACAGATCATGACCTTTGTAAAAATACGGCCGTTTTGGTGATGCTGCTGATACGATCGCCGTGGCGGATAAGAGTACGAAAAGAAAACTTGGGATCTTCATCTTGATCGACACTGGCACTCTTCAATATTTCGGGCGAAGACTATTTCTTTAATATTTGACCTTGCCTCGTTACACAAAAGACCGAGCCGACCTGCCTGTGGGGTCAGCAAGATCTAGCCCCCAGACAAGGTAGTTCCACCAATCAGCTGCCACTCTCCCCATATATCGGAACCTGCGCCCACGCAGAGCAGGGGTCGATATATTCGAATGAGGGGAAATCTTTCGACCTGCCGTGCCTGCCAAGTTGAAGCAATAGTCCCTCCACATTCGCCAATTGTGGTCCCGGTAATATGCTGCTGCCGGACAGAGACTTTCAATGCTGTTAGCTCTGTGGGGATTTTGCGGCGTATGTTCAGGTTCTTCTGTCCAAAAGAGCTGCAAACCAGCTCATGGCAAGAATCTGGCATTGTCAGTTGAGTACTGTTGCAACCTGGAATGTGCCAACTGACTAGCTCCAAGGCTCGGCAATTGCAGCGGAATCTTGTCACCATATATCAACAGAGCCATGATCAAACGTATACAATGCTCTATCTCGTGGAGATGCCACCACTCGCACTGGCACTAGCACCAGCGCTCGCACGAAGTCCGCTCGCAGGCATGGGGCTGCCAATGTCTATCAGCAGCTTTACTTCAACATTTGTGGTGCCTTGACTTACTTTTTCTGGAGTATGGGCTCCGTGTCCTGACCAAAGAAAATAACATGTACAGTAATGTCGTCTCGCACATATCGTGCGAGTGGTGTCTGAACGCTCATGACACCTGTGAAGAGGTCGCGTCGTTTTCCGCCCAACGCGTTCTTGACCAAGTGAATACCGCAATTCTCGTCCTCGTTGACAAAATGCTTTGGGGAAACGCGCCATTTTAAGCAACCTTCATTCTCATCGAAGTAGGTGTCCTCGTCGTTAGCCAGATCCTCAGCACTAGTAAAGCTGGGCGCGCGAGTTGGAACGGGTTGCTTGCGTAGAAAGTCCTTCCAGGAAGTGACCTCTTCGTCTCGCTGCTCGAGGAACGCTGATGGCCTGTTCTTTTCCAGCCACATCTGCACGCAGGTCACAGCGTCCTCAGATGACATCTGATCCCACAGGCCATCGCTAGCCATGATGAGGAAGTCTGGATGCTCGCCGTCAGTTCGTACCTTTGTCTCCATGATTTCAGGCTCGGCTGTGAGGTACGGTGGCGTTCTGATCATGCCATTGGGACGCGGAGATGGACCCCAGTACTTGTCGTGGGCCAACTTCGTCAAGCTGTTTGGCCACTTCCACCTCGCATCGCCAAAAGCTCGAGAGATTGCAATACCGTGTACCCGCCCTGAGTTGGGATCAACAATATTCTCCTCGCCGGGATGCTCTCGCTTGAGGCGAGCGACTTCATCCTTATTGAATCCCGTCTGATCGATGGACATTAGCTGGACAATGTATTTGGTACCATCCCATCGGCCGAACACTGCTCGAGAATCACCCACGTTCGCCACACGAAGTACCGATCGAGCTGGGTCATATAACGCGAGCAGTGCGCAGGATCCTGAGAAAGCAGCTGCACCTACTGCCACAACTTGCGCCAGCGGCCCGCCAGTCTGGATGAGCTTGCCAGCTTCGTCCATGATCTCCTTGTCGAGCTCCAGAAAGGCCTTTTTGATAGTGCTAGTGATAACAGGATCGTTGGGGACGTATGGCCTCGTCATGCAATTGGCATCCCACAAGCGCTCACCAACGATAGACGGAAGTACCTGCTTAAGCACTTGCGCCGTTCGTGGGCCCGCGTGCCCGTCAAAGATGGCCCACTCATTCCAGTCTCTCATCTTATCGTTGAACAAAGTGAAAGCGCCGGACGACCCCGTGTCTTCGCATGGCATATTTGCCGGCGATTGGCACGTATGCGCCACTGCCTTCAATCATGTCAGCGTGGCAAAGCAATCAACGCAGTGGGAAGCGCACCTTTGCAGTAACGGAGAAGCTTGATCGAGATTTGAGCAACTCATCGGCTTCCTCCAAAGAAATCGGGGGCGTTTCTCGAGCAATGGCTTCCAATGCAGCGATAGCTACGACGTCTTCCATAACTTCGCCAGCATCGCCGATCATCCCTGCCAGATCATCCAAAGACCCCATCGAAAGTCGCGCCCACGAGTACGTTCCAGCAAGAAAACATCCTGCGCTCCAGAATGCGAGTCCAAGTCGGCGTGGCCATTTACGAGGCGGCTGGACGGGTTGCTGAAAGTACGTGGTGTGACCTTGCTGTGCATTGCCGTTGAAGCGCCGAGAGAATCGCGTCGTTCGGTGTACTAAAGGCGCTTGCCGCTGGCCAGCCCTCAGCGTGCGCGATAGCATCTTTAATGATGCCAAAGTGCAAGTTGTCGATGGATACGGCCAGAGTCCACAAGACGCGTTTAACCAAGCGAAGATGCAGGAGGCAAGATAAGCTTTGAGTGGGTCCTTTCAGAGAGTTATCATTGGATGTTAACAAGCGATGTCCTTCGAATTTTCAATGCACTTCCAATGAATATTTGTTTAACAAGCTAGATGACAGTGTATGCTGGAAGGCACGGCGTGCAGCATGCAACAGTTCTATCTGAACATTCACGTACGCACGTACCTAGTCTACATCATCGTCCTCATCTTCGTCTTCATCATCATCCTCATCGCTCTCCTCTTCATCCGTCACTTCGCCACCCAAGGATTTTATCTTCTCCTTGTACTCATCTCTCTTGGCTTCTATATCGCCCATGACGAGCAGCATACTTTCAAGCTCTTCTTTGGCATTCTTCTCGCTCTCTTGAGCTGCCTTGAGAGCCGCCTGAGTCTTCTCGCTTTCGGCGATAGTGCCCTTGATCTTTGTGAGCTCAGCTTGTGCCTTCGTCTCCCCGTCCTTTGCAGCCGAAAGCTGTTCCTTGGCCTTGGAGTGCTCAGCCTCGATATTGCGAAGTTTCTCGAGCTCTGCTTTGGCATCTTTGTCTGCTTCACGCGCTTGTTCGAGTTCTTTTCGAAGCTTCTCTGCGTCTTCAAAATCGGCCTTCGCCTTCTCGAGATCGGCCTGAGCGGCCTTCGCGCTCTCCTGAGCTTCCTTGAGTTGCTTTTCGAGTTTCTTGAGCTTCTCAGACTCGGCCTTGTCAGCCTTGCCAGATGCGCTTTTCGCCTGTTCGGCGGCCTTCTTGGCCTCTGCAAGATCTTTCTCAAGTTTGGCGATTTTGTCCTTGTCCGCTTTGCTCGTACCGCCCGCATTGGCCTTGTTGTTCGCGCCCTTTGAACCTTCAGCGGCTTTCTTCTCAGCAGTTGCGGCCCTCTCTTCAGCCTCTTTGGCTTTCTTCTCGGCTGCCACAGCTTTCTGTATCGCCTCTTTGAGCTTGTCTTCAGTTGTTTTGACTCTCGCCTCAGCATCGGCCGCTTTCTTTTCAGCATCCGCGATCTTCTTGTCGGAGTCCTTACCAGATGCTGTTGCCTTCTTCTGGTTGGTCTCAGCATCCTTGAGCTTTTTCTCCAATGCAGTGACCTTCTCTTCGGCCGCAACTGACTTCGTTCCCGAATCCGTGAGCTTCTGTTCTGTTTCAGACAATTGTTGCTTGATTGTCTCAAGCTCACTCTGTGCCTTCGCAGCACCTGCTTTAGCCTCATCCGCAGCGGTGTTGGCGGCATCCACTTCAGACCTACGGGCCTCAGATATGGTGCTGGCTGCCTTCTTAGCCTCGTCGAGCTCCTTCTCCAGTTCTGCGAATCCGGAACGCTCGGTCTTGAGCTCCTCATCGCGTGCGACCAGATCAGCCTTGAGCTCTTCTGCTTCTGCTTTGTATTTACTCAGTTCTTCGTCGCGTGTTTCAAGGGCTTTCCTGGCTTCCGTGAGCTTTCCTTCGGTCAATTTGATTTGCTCTTGTGCAACTCGTAGCTTGTTCTCCGACGCTACTTGTTGTTGCTTGAGGCCGTCGAGCTCGCGAGAAAGATCACGTTCCCGCTTGATGAGCTCATTCAGTTTGCCACTTGTGGACTCCAATTGCTGCTTCGCGTTCGCGTGTCCGCTCGCTTCCTTTCGGTGTTCGTTGCCAAGCTCTGCGATTCGCCTCTCGAGCTCCTGAATCTTTTGTGCAGAGGCTGCTTCTCTCTCACGTAGACTAGCTTGGAGGGTCCTGTCTGACTCCTGCTTTGCGTTATTCAGAGCGTGCTGATGCCGAGTCTGGATTGTGTTCTTGTCCTGCTCGTGCTGCTTTTTAATCTTCTCGAGTTCGCTTTCATGACCTTGTTGCATAGCCTGATTGATCTTTCGAAGGCGCTCGATCTCTGATGACGCAGTCTGCAATTCTTTGCTAATAGTCATGTGATCCTGTTCCGCTTTCTCCGTGGCGTCGAGCGCTTCTTGCTGTGCGACGGCCAGCGCGTCTTTGGCTGCTTGAGCCTGTTTCCGCAGCTCATCAAGAACGTCGCGATCCACACCGGCCTCTGCTGCTGACGCTGGTAACACCTCGACGCCTGGGTCTTTGTCGATCGCCCTACGCAGACGGGTATACTCAACAGTGAACAGGTCGACGAAGACATGACTGAGCATCCCATCACCGCCTTCATCTGTTTCTTGGTCTAGATCGAAATCTCTGATGGCTGGCACTCGCCGAAGTTGGAGAAGTGCGTCCAGATATTTCGTCCTGCCGAGCTTTTGTTGCACCAAAGGTGCCAGCGTACGGCGTGGGATGGGCGAGTCCTTAGTACTGAACTCATATACAATGCCGAGAAGCACCGCAGCGAGACCGGCAATGATGGGATCGTCAGGTGTCTTGACCACTGCAACAAGGCCTTGTAGGAGGCTCGAGCCCTCGGCGAGCAAATCATCCACGCCTGGTGCAAAATCCCACAATAACGTAGACAGCAAGCTTGCATACGCTGCGACCGTCTTTGTGTCGATGGGAGTTTGAAGCGCAGCGTATAAATGCGATCCAAGAGCCTGTACAACACTTATCACATCCTCGCCCTCCTCTTCGTTCCCTTCGGCGACAGAGATGAACAAGGCCTTGGCGTTCAGCTCCTCGCCAATTAGTCCCTGAACTATCCAAGATGCATGCACCACGGCGGTTTCGTCACCCTCTGGAGGGTGTAGCAGTGTGTGGAGCACGTTGGCAGTAGTTTCACCCTCAGCATGACCGTTGATGGCGCGCTGCAGAAAATGTGCCTTGACCCGATCATGACCGCTGAGATACGCCTGAATGAGACCACAAGCCGCTGCACGCAAAGCTGCTTCCGCGTCGCGATCATCCAGTGAGGTACTCAGGAGCGCTTCAATGATGTAACTCCGCCGCTTCTCCAGACTTGCTCTCGCGCTCTTCTTGCCTCGCGCATTTGGCGTTGTGCCGTTCGTTTGGCCCTGCTTCAGCTCTTCAGCGGCGTGATGGTCGGCGTCGTCAGGGGTAACGACTGTAAGTGCAGCAAACTGTTCTTGTAGAGGCGCATTGGATTCGATCAAAGCTGCCGCTGCCCGCAGTGCCGACGAGCGGACTGGCACAGGGATCGCCAGCGTGTAGCCAAGATCGATCAAGACTTGAGCAATGCCCGCTCGGAAGAAAGCAGTTTGATTCTGGGGTGTGCTGGCTTCTCCGGGTACGAGAAATAGCCTCAGGAGCATGAGTAGTCCCCACGCGGCCTTCTCCCGTGCCTGGGCATTGAATGGCAGCTCATCTGCAGTAGGAAATGCTTGCTGGAGTAATTGGACGAGCTGAGCCACACAGCCAGATTCTCGAAACATGGTCTGGTTCGTTGATGACCCGCGTATGAGGTTTGCAAGCAAACTCAGGCAGTCTTGTGCTGTGATTCCAGCTTCAGCAAGGCCACCTTCGAGCTGTATCAAGGCGAATGTCTTGCTGAAGACATCTTCAAAGGCAACGATCTTTCGCAGCTCCTCGTTCGCTCCGCTGGTCAAGTCTACTAGCAGAAGCAGGCCTGCATTGCGAACCGCGTCTCTTCCGTCGTCCAAGATGCCGACTAATCGTGAAACACCCAGTGGTGCTGCCAATATACACTCCTGCAACCGATCGGGGCGCGCAGCGCATATTGCTGACAGAATCTGTACTGCGTATAGTCGCGAATAGTAGTCTGCGTACGGGCTCGTAGGGTCTAGGAGATGTAGGAGAATGGATAGATTGTCTTGACGCTGTACCTACCTTAGCTATCGTTCTACACCGGACGCCATTCGATCGACCTACCATGGAGAACTCGTCAGCTAAGAAGAGTGCTATTTCGTCGCCGGCCTCGGGCGAGTTGCTATCGGGACTGAACAGCATGAGCAGTGTTTCCATGACGAGACGAATAGTGTCCACGTCTCCATCCTCCGCCTGTTCGCCATCCTGACTCTTCCTCGAGCTGTCGTCCCCAAGTCCATCCCGTTTCAACGTCGATATGAGTTCTCGGAGTGAGCCGCTGGCGACTGAAGCCGGGAACTGTTTGGCGAAACTCCTCAGGCCCAGTATTGCAGCTCGACGGTCTTCTAGCAGTGTCGCAGACTGCAGGCGACCACACAGCGTGTCGATGGTGGCCGTAGCCGTCTGCATCGGCGGTGTTTTGAGCATGATGGGTGGTAACTGCTGCCCGGAGGCAGTCTCGCTGTTATCTCATTCCTGGTTGCCAGTGCGTGTAGTAATCTTCGACACTGTGAATGAGTCCAAAGCTGTGCTACTCGGTCGTGGGTAACGCTCAGTCGAGAACTGCTAATTTATTGCATGTCCAGTACTTTTGCGCATTGTTGTCCTCAACTGCGCATTTGGGAGCAAGCTTCCGGGAGCTGCCGCGCCATTCGGACTTTCCCTGTCTCCGTCGTGCACTTTCTCGCGCGGCTCCCTTACTTTCACTTTCTTCAAGCACACGCCCGCCGGCAGCATCATCAAAGCTTCTGCCTGGCATCACCATTATTTATCGCGTCGTTGACCGACACGACGCGACTCCACTGGACTCGGACGGACGAAGCGCGCCACGCTGAGGACCATCAAAGGCAGCAACCCGCGCACGCGACGTCGACTCTCCATCCTTTTCCACCCCAGACACCTCTCTCTGTCGCGTAGCCTCTCTTCATCGCCACGTGCATCGCATCAGGCAGTAGCCCGTCATGGGTGTGCCAGCCTTATTTCGCTGGCTCAGCAAAAAGTATCCGAAGATCATTTCGCCTGTGGTCGAGGAGCACGCGCAGAAGGTGCAAAATGCAGATGGCTCCGAGACGGTCATTCCCATAGATGCACGGGGGCCCAACCCCAATGGCGAGGAAATGGACAACTTGTATCTCGACATGAATGGTATCGTGCACCCGTGTTCGCACCCGGAGGACCGGCCGCCACCGGCCAACGAGGAAGAGATGATGATTGCCATCTTTGAGTACACTGAGCGCGTAGTCAACATGGTCCGCCCACGTAAGCTTCTGATGATTGCTGTCGATGGTGTCGCGCCTCGTGCCAAAATGAACCAGCAGCGTAGCAGACGTTTTCGAAGCGCGCAGGAAGCCGCCGAGAAAGACGCTGAGGCTGCTGAGTTCCACGCGCGCATGGTCGCCAATGGCGAGCGCAGTGCTGATGGTGAGGGCGCTGACAAGCCCAAGAAGACGTGGGACTCCAACTCCATCACTCCTGGAACACCTTTCATGGACCTGCTCGCCCAGTCACTGCGTTATTGGATCAGCTACAAGTTGAGCACGGATCCCGCGTGGGAGAAGCTCAAAGTCATCATCTCCGATGCCACTGTTCCCGGTGAAGGTGAGCACAAGATCATGAACTTCGTAAGATCGCAGCGCAGCTCGCCCGAGCACGACCCCAACACCAGGTAAGTCATCCGACACATCTCTCCGCTACTCAACTTTTTGCTTGCATGGTCAATGCACGCAATTTTGGTCAACGGACGCTAACATGTGCAGGCACGTCATGTATGGTCTCGATGCTGACCTGATCATGTTGGGTCTTGCTACCCACGAACCGCATTTCCGCATCTTGCGCGAAGATGTCTTTGCGAACGACACGAAGCCGGGCCACTGCAGGAAATGCAATCAGCCGGGCCACATTGCGGCTAACTGCCAGGGCCTGACGGCCAAGAATGACAGATCCGCGGAAGAGAAAGTTGAGAAGCCTCTCAAGCCTTTCATCTGGCTGCACGTGGGAATCCTGCGCGAATACCTGGCCATTGAGATGAGCGTGCCGAACCAAGGCTTTCGCTTCGACCTTGAACGCGCACTGGACGACTGGGTGTTCATGTGTTTCTTCGTCGGCAACGATTTCCTCCCGCATCTGCCATCACTGGACATCCGTGAGGACGGTATCGACACACTCATCGCCATTTGGCGAGACAACTTGCCTGTCATGGGCGGTTACGTGACCAAAGATGGGCATGTGGACCTGGCCAGGGCGCAGCTCATTCTGGAGGGACTTGCAAAACAGGAAAACGCGATCTTTAAGCGGCGTCGCGAGACCGAAGTGAAAGCGGCCCAGCGACAGAAGCAGCGCGAAGATCGTGAGCGACGACAATCGAACAAGCGCCCACGATACTCGAACAACGGCGAGCCAACCGGATTCGATGAGACTGTCATACGCAGAGGTGCCAGAGGTGGCATCATTCGTGGAGAAGCGGCGCCTGATCCAAATGCACTGCCTACCTTTGCACCGAGCCTGGCGCAGACCATGAACGACCCACGGTATCAGAAGAATCTGACGCATGCTGACATTGTTGGCGGAGCCAGCGGACAGGAGAACAAATCTGCTGCTGCGGCACTGAAGGAGAAATTGATGGGGAGCAAGAAGGGCTCTGACAACCAAAGAGCAGATATTGAGGCGCTGATGGCGTCGACAACTGGTGGCCAAGACCTGACTCCAAAACTCGGCAAACGCACTCGTGATATGATTGACGACGCCGCGGCAGATGATGCGAGCTCAGATCCTTCTACTCCAGGTCGTAACACGCCTGACAAAGAGATCGCAAACCCTACCGATCGTGGCACATCTGGTCAACTTGGAGGTAACAAAGATGCCTCGGACGGAATGCCAGAGGATACAGTCAAGCTGTGGGAGGACGGCTATGAGGAGCGCTACTACGAGCAAAAGTTCCACGTCTCGCCGGATGATATCGAGTTCCGGCACAAGGTGGCGCGCAGCTACGTGGAAGGTCTTTGCTGGGTATTGCTCTACTACTTCCAAGGTTGTCCATCGTGGACCTGGTACTATCCATATCACTACGCGCCCTTCGCAGCCAACTTCAAGGACATGGACAAGCAAGTGGTTCATTTCGAGAAGGGCAAGCCTTTCCATCCTTACGAGCAGCTCATGGGAGTTATGCCAGCTGCCTCGAATCACACGCTCCCTGCCGTGTTTCATCCGCTCATGACCGATGATGACAGTCCCATCAAGCAGTTCTACCCTGAGGACTTCGAGGTTGATCTGAATGGAAAGAAATTTGCTTGGCAAGGCGTAGCGCTTTTGCCCTTCATTGATGAGAAGAAGCTGCTCGAAGCTATGCACACAAAGTATCCTCTGCTCACCGAAGACGAGAAGCGACGCAATGGATTTGGCGAAGAAGTGCTTATCTTCAGCACCAAGCACCCACTATACAACGAAGTCGTGTCGAACTTCTACGGCAAGAAGGCGGACAAGGACAAGTTCAAAATCAGCAGCAAGATGTCGGAAGGCCTCGCTGGCAAAGCATCGAAAGACGCATCGTATATCCCGAACTCGGAGCTAACCTATCCACTGCCTCCAGGCGGTCAAGATCAGTTTACCAGCCTCGATGTTGATGAGAGCGTCAAGGTATCCTACCACATGCCTGTCATTAGCCAAGTGCACAAGTCGATGCTGTTACCTGGCGTCAAGTTCAATGCTCCTGTTTTGGACTATCAAGACGTCGAACAGACACGTCAAAAGGCTGAGCGTAGTGGGCGAAGCCACGGTGGCGTACAGCTCTCGCACAACGGGGAGCGCTCTGATGGTCGCCGCATCAACTATGCTGCACGGGACAATGGAAACTCAGGCTACGACAATCGCAATGGTGGCGGTTACGGAGGTGGCAATGGCTATGGCGCCAATGGAGGATACGGCCGCAACGGACCTCCTGCACCAGACCCATACGCCAGCCAAGCTGCTGCGGCTTTCCAGAACCTGCCACCACATCTGGCCGCACAGGCTGCGCAGCATGGCTACGCTCCGCCTCCTGGAGCAGGCCCTCCACGAGGCTATGCTCCTCCACAGCCACAGTACGGCTATCCACCTGCGCAAAACGGGTACGGAGGTGGTGGACGTGGCGGCGGCGGCTATGGAGGCGGAAGAGGAGGGTACGACAACAGAGGCAGAGGCGGCTACGGCTACGACAACAGATCAGGAGGGTACAATTCTGGAGGTGGCTATCAGGGCTACCAAGGTGGTGGCAGAGGCAATGGTAGACGCTACTAAAGCACATTGTAACATAATTGTATGATTGCGCATTGAAATGAGAAAAGGTTGGGATTACTGCTTTACGATGTTGAAGCCTTCACTTTGCTACAACGCAATCATTTCTCCATCCGCGGACACAAGTTTCAGAATTTGAGGATCTCTCTGATGCGAGTTGATAGGTCCCTGGCGCACAAGACCTGCACTCAGCAGCTGAGTGAAACGACTGGAGATGGAGCCATGACTGTTGGTGTCATGCAATTTACTTTACATTGGCTCGTGTCACATACGCATAGTACAATCGCTCTAAAACGAAGTGAAAGGTCTCCAGCGAACAAAGGCCGCACTCAGCAGCTGAAGCAAACAGACGCGAATGGAGGAATTTAGAATTGGAAATCACTCCAATGCATACTGTGATATCTCTAGCTAACGAAAGCCGCCTTCAGCAGCTAGATGGAACGAGTGGGAATGGAGGCATGTAATCCGAAGTCGCTCTGACCGTCGTTGAATGATCTAGATCAGGCGAAGGCCGCACTCAGCACTTGAATAAAGCGAATGGGGATGGAAGCATACAGGATCGGGAAATCACTCTCACGTGCGTTGTGGAATCTCTAGCAGGCAGTCCGCAAACTCAGCAGCTGCATGAAATGACTGGGGATGGAAGCATAAAGCACCGGAAAGTCACTCCGCCGCACGTTGGAAGATCTTTAGCATGCAGACGCGAGACTCAGCAGCTGAACGGATGGAATGGAACTGGAGACATCAATGTTCGTGTCACGCAGTTGGGGTATCATTCGCTCATCTCATGTATGTACAGTGCAATCACTTCTTAAGCTCACCCCGAGCTCCTTCCACAGCCTTGCTCTCCCTCGCCTTCCAATCATCACTCTTTACACGTGCATGGCCCTTAGCCCTAGCCTCCTTCTCACCCAGCTTCTCGTCTACGCGTTCTCCTGCACCACAATCGCAAGGGCAACCGGCCGTGGGACAGCCTCTTCCTTTCGCCGCAACGTACCAATCATACAAACATGCTGCGTGCCCGCTATGGCCGCACAGAAGACACATTGAGTGCAGAGTGGACGTGTGACTTTCGAAGGGGCTATTCTTCATCCAGCAAATTGGGCAAGGCTCCTGCTTCTTGCGGCAGGATTGGCATCGTAGAGTATTTGAACTCGCCAGGACTGGCTTTCCGCAGCCACCGCAAGAAAGATACACGCGGTTGTCTCCGAGGAAATCTTCGTATACGGCCGGGTATGCTGGGTAGCTCAGTTGGCGGAGAACTGCCGCTTCGTCGAAGAGTTGATACCGCAGGAGTTGCTCATGGTATGTGGACAAAATGCTCTCGACTTGTAGTGGCTGTAGGCCTGCTCTCATTGGCTGCTCAAAACATTGCTGGATGAGTGCCGGGACCTCCTCGGGAATCCAGCCCAAACAGTTGATGAAGTGGTCCACGTAGCTGGACACCGTCTGGTGGATCTCTGGTGCTGGCAGCGGATGTGTGCGCGGCAGGAGGGGGCCGACGAGCAAAAGTAGAACTGATGCCATCTGGGGAAACGGCTGCTCGTTGCTGTAAAAATTGATGAGCTGTTGTAGCATTTCCACTATTGTCCAGATGGCGTTCTCCTCCAGATCGATGTCCGCTTCGTCGGCCAGGCCGTTGGGAGGAGCATCACTCGCATAGCCAGTGATGGTCTCCACTGCTATGCGAGCGATCTTGAAATCGGGTTCTCTCCATTCAGTGCCACGCAGGCCGTGCTCAAACCCGAGATTCTTCTTGACAACTGCCGACCGGCCATGCGCCACCTCTGGTGGTCTTTGCTCCCGCGCGCCAAAGGGCGCAGGGTCACGGTCCCAGTGATCTTTGCTCGCCTCCGGACTCTCGGCAAAGATTGCTTGCTCCACGTCTGAATCTCTTCTGTTGTCAGGCTGAACCTCCGACTCTGTCGTCTGGACACGCCTGGGCCGGGGGCGAGTTGGGTGCGCAGAGACCATGGGCAGGCCGGCAGACTTGTGACTTTCAAATGAAGCGGGAAAAGATGCCTCCCTCGAGCCGGCTGAATCCTCCAAGAACTCGAAGCTCTCACCACTTCCGTGGTTTTCGAGCTTGGCGAGTGGGATCCTGACGCCTTGGTTGTCCACTGGGTCGAGATTCAGAACGTTCTTCGATTGCGCACTCCATCGCTTCACCATCTCGCTCCTCTCAGCGGTTTCCTCGTACGTCTGGTGCTTCTGCATCTCAGCGAGACTATCCATTGTGAGTCTGCGCGTGGAAGAGCTCAGTGGGATCGGGGGTGCTGGAGGAGGTTTGAGCATGGACGAGGTGAGGGAAGGCGGTAGGGTGACGGGTTCGCCGGCTTCGATGTCTGGTAACGGCTCGCGATCTCCATTGGATGGGCGTGCAAGTGGAGTCGGGACATTAGACGTGCTCTCTGCCTGCGTCAAGTGCTGGGCGATCGTCTGCACAGGCCGCAAACTCGCTGGGGAGTGGACAGGCGACTTTAAGTGTTGCGCGGCGAGGCGTGTAGCTAGGCCTTCAATCGACGTGTGTTGGGTGCTGTTCACTTGTGGGGATGGCTTTTGCGAAGCTCTCCTTGCCTTGAGTACGGCCCGATCTGTCAGGTGCTTGATGACACAGTGACTAACAATTTTCCATGTTTGTGCCTCTCTCATAAGTCCCAGTGATGCGGCGCATTCTTCGTTCTCCTTGAATGCTTTGTCCACGACGGCTAGAAAGGTCGGGTCGTTTGGAGCAGCACGAAACTCTGTTGCCCAGCGATCGGCCATGTACGCGATGAACCTGCGATTGTTGTGACTGGGCAGCTGTCCACGGCAGGCCACTTGCTGTGGGCGAAAGGATTTGCGGTTGGTCAGGACGTCGTCGAGTTTGATGGTCGCCGAATGCTTCTGGGCACGAGGAGTCGGCGTGGCGGAGACGAATCGTCCGGAGTTGCTGGTTCGAGGCTGGCGTTTGGCAGGCAAGAGACTGAGGAATGAGGAGTCCAGACTGTCGTCTGCCCAGCTGCGGCTCAGAAAGGTTGATTCTGGGCTGGTGCTGAAGCTGGTCGGTTTCTGCGGCGTAGGGAGAGCTGGATTCGGCTTCGGCACGCGGCGTTGCTGTCGCGACTGGGTCACAAAAGTGAGCTCGCCAAGCGGAGAGACGTCAAGTGTCTGCAGGTTGCATCGGTCAATGACCTTGGACGTGTGCTGGATGTCCGTCTGGAGAAAGGTGCCTTCACGACCCACGGTCCACAGCAGATCTTGCGAGTGCCAGAGCATGTCCGTCGGCGCTGAGGCATATGGCTGCAGCTCTCGGAAGGGGAGAAGAGGCCGGCGAAAGTCCCATACGTGCAAGATGGGGTGGTCACGGTCGTAGCAGGCCACCACCTGCGTACAAAGACCGGCGCCATCATCTTGTGCTATCGCTGAGCGGCACGAAGGGCGCCATCTAATGTTCATGACAGGATGCGCGGCCTTGATCTCCCACGACGCCTTCTTAGGACGACTTCCGGAGACATCAAACACGCGGATCGTCTTGTCACTGCCGGCCGTGACAATATGCTTGCCATCGGGATGCCAATCTACAGCATTACAAGCAAGAGAATGTGCCGGGATCCTGATCTTAGGAGCTTTCAAGTTCCTCATATCCCAGCGCTGAACCTCTCCCGCATCTGTACCAAAGGCGAAGTCAAGACCTTCAGTGGGACTCCACTTGACATCTCGCACGCCGTCGCTCTGACCTTGGAATCTCCGCTTACTCTGTATATCTCCAACTTGTCTCTGGTTTCGAACGTCTCGCACGTCCCACAGTCTCACAGTACCGTCCTGGCTGCCAGACAGCAGAAGACTGCCTTGATGTGGACTGAATGTGACATTGTGGACTTGTCGCTTGTGCTCGATGAGTTGGGCTGCCTGCAATCCGGCATGGCCAAGATCGTATACGATGATCTTGCCGCTGGACGTTGCTGCTGCAACATACTGGCCTGTATTGCCTTTCGCCCAGGCCACATCGGCGATGTCAATCGAATAGATTTGGCGAGGTTGTCCGGATGCCTGGTTCGGTGTACTTCGGATCTTCGACCTAAGATTTAAGTCCTCCGCGCACCGTCCATCGACAACCGAGACCGTCTTGAAGATCTCCTTCCCAGCAATGATGGCATGGCTACCACTCTCATTGATGCTGATGGTCTTGATCTCAAGTCCTGTCTTGTGGCTGGTGGTTGCATTTTGCGACGCACTGAGTGGCGCTGATCTCATGAACTGGCTTCCGCCATGAGAGTAGCGGTCGTCATCCTGTGCACCCTGCGGACTCGGCGGCCTCGAATACCCGAGCAAACGCGATGCTGCATCTCTAGCCCGCTGCAATGGCCTTGGGTTCGGAGCTGGCAGTGGTGGAGCTCTCGGTGGAATCAATGCCGCCGCTTTGCTTGTCGACAGTCGCTTGTTGTGTCCCGACTCGTTGCTCATGGTGGCGACTTCCCACAGTGCCAGATCCACTTAGACCTGGCTGATGCAGACTGTACTTCTCCGAGCATGCTGCTGATGGCAGCGACAGTCGTTGGTGGTGTCAATTACGCGGAGAACATGGTGGTAAGAAGAGAGACTGGCTGTGAGCTCGCGTCGGAAACTTGCTTTGCTTGGCATGAACCAGACCGCGCTCACTTCGCGCCTCTTTCCCTTTGCGCTTCTTCTCCTACTTCGGTCTAGCTTCAACCACGTCAAGGTAAGGCCTATCCATCTACGAGGCTCATCATACGGTCATACGATACCCTGGGATCCTTTCCCATGACCTACAGTGAACAACGAGCGCCAGCAGCATGCGGAGCGGCGGAGGACGGCGGCACCGTCAGCGTGCCAGCTGTTCACCATCACAGCGGCGCTCAAACTGCAATGACCAGGCGCGGTCAGCGGTCGAGGCTCACGGGATCACACGGGGGCAGGCTGATGGGCAGTAAAATCGGACTCCACCTGCCGGCGCCCTCATCGCGACCATTGCTCCATCTTATGCGTGGTCTAATGGACTCATTCGTCGCCACTCTGCTGACTACGACGGCCGTCAAGTTCTCACAGTATCATGGCAGTCCGGTAAGACCATTATTCAACAGCTGCGCTGCCTGCTCAAGGTAGGGCACACAGTCCAACAACGGACATTTCACAGTTCCTTCTCCTTCATTTCGTCTTCAAACTCGCCGCGAACTCGCTGTTCTACCTGACCATTTCCCTCGATGAGACGAAGACCATTATCCAGGTTGCGCACACTCAAATCAGAACCCGTCGGCTGAAGACTACAAACATCTTCCGCTTCTGCACGGCGCCTGCACGCTTGGACACCAGAGAGGGCACGACTACTGCAGCGAAGGTGGTGTTGCTCGTCGCCTTGAACAACCTCCGAGCACCCTACGATTGCATTCGGAGGACGTCGAGACAATGCGGTGTGCTAGCATACAGATCCGGCAAAACGAAGCACTTCTTTATTCATGACCGACTTGTCTGTTCATATGCCTCTCAGAAAGCAACTCCTCTTACAGCTCGAGGAGGCAGAAAAGAGCAAATGGCTGAGAGAAGGTCTGCTGAGAATGGTTGGGATACCTACTTAAGATGGGAATTGAGGTGATCACGCTCCGACGGCGAAATAGTCATGTGTACATTCTAATTCTTCCCGCAGCACTGCCACACACAGAAATGCAAAAGAGAGATCAGATCACCAGAAACGCATACGTAAAGCATGGAATGCGATACCAGACAGGAGAGCGTACATAGAAGCACTCCGCGGAGTTGAGAGCTGGCATTCAAGCGCGGAGACATGGAGCGATCGACTATCTCGTGGCCGCAACACACTCCAGCCCAAAGCTCTTGCAAGCATACAACAAAACCTCTACCGTTCGCTAGACATGGAGCTCTTCTTCCTACAAAAACTGCAACGTCAACAAGAAAAGAGAGACAGATCCGGAAGAACACAAACAGAAGCCCGAAGTCTCGAACACACAGCCTCTAATATCCAGACCACAGCCCTCGCACTGCACATTCTCGAGCCCTCTATCCCAGCAATCGACATCGCCCGCCGTCTCTTCCCCAACCTCTCAACCTACGCTCCCCGCCTCCAATCCCACATCATAGAATCCTGCTCCAAACTCCGCGAAGAGCCCAACCCCACCCTCACCTCCATCGCCGAAACAGAACTCCTCTCCGAACTCGAAAAAACAATCGCGCTCTACAACTCCACAAACGGCTCGGCCTTCTCCAACAAACCTTTGGCACAAGACACCGCGCGCAGGAGTAAAAGAATGGGGTATCGCCGATTCAAAGGTTTTAATCGTGGGATTGAAAGGACGTATAGTAAACAGTCCATAGATGCGAGAATTCCGCTCGATTGGAAAGATCGTTGGGAGTTATTTGAGGCGCCGTTGACGCCTCCGCCTATTCAAGATTGTACGGGGATTGTGAAGTTGTATCGGTGGTCGAGGGGTAGATAAATTGGCAATAGTATTGAACGTGTCACGTTGCATGCAAATAGTTTGTGGCGATGAGATTGAATTCTAGGAATTTTGAGACCGGAAAGACCACGATGAGTATGGGTATGTGAAAGACGTGAGGAAATGTGCGTTTGCAGAACAAATTGCGTTTGCTTTTCGTAAGATACATTATTCATGCTGTTCGTTGGGGTATCAAAAACTTCGATAGTATAACCTCCCATCTCCCCAAAAACGCCGTACTCGACTGTGCCCTACGATCTCAGAAGCCGATGGCGAAAGCGCTTTTCTGCCATGCCCTGAGACCCTGCTCATATACATCATGAAACCAAGTTTGCGAACGATGCAAAACGAGCGCGAAGTATCTTGTACCGCGACAATAAAAATGCCAGTGACATGCTTCACTCTTTACCGACGGCCATTAGCAGCACGGTAGTTGACCTGCTGTGTCGGATCGCCAGTGACACCGAAGAGATACGCCAGCTCCTGCACGCCAAGACGAGCAAGGTTCGCGGCCGACTGCTCGTCCAGCGCCTCGGAAATGAGAGCTCGCTTCTTCTCTTGCAGCTCGATGATCCTGTCCTCGACAGTGCCCTGTATCAGGACACGATGGACTGTGACTGGACGTAGCTGACCAATGCGGTGGGCCCGATCGATGGCTTGCTCTTCAATGTAAGGATTCCAAAACGGATCGAGGATGATGACCTGGCTGGCCATGTTGAGGTTCAGTCCAGCATTGCCAGCCTTGAGCGACACCAGCATGATGCGGACATTCTTGGTATCATCCTTGAAGTCATCGACGGCATCAGCTCGCATGGTTGCAGTCATGCTGCCATCGTAACGGCGATAGCCATAGCCCTCGCCATCGATAGGAATTTCCAGCAGATCCAGCAGCGATGTCCACTGACTGAAGATGAGAACTTTCTCGCCCTCTTTGGCTTCCATGATCTCCTTCAGGATCTCCATTGTCTTATCAATCTTGGCCGATCCGACGTACGTCTTGCGAAGGCGCGCGAGGTACTTCTTCTTGGCTTTCGTGCTCTTTGCGGCTTCCTTCTTCAGATCTGCCAAAGTCACAGGGCCTTTGGTCTTCTTCTTCTTCTCTTTGGCTTTTCGTTTGCCCTTCGCGCGCTTCTTCTTATTCTTCTTCGCCTCTTTGCCTTTGCCCTTACTGCTCTTAGACTTCTTGGCCTTGGATTTGTGTCCAGCGAAGGCACCAGTGCCGTTAGTCGCAGGACCGGCGATGCCCTCTTCAATTTTCGGCTTGAACGGTGCATCGAGATCATCATCATCCTCTTCCAGCTCCTCTTCGACTGACTCTCGCTTGACGGCTTTGCCATTCTTGTCTTTCTTGGCTTTGAACTTCTTGTCAAGATCGTCCTCATCGAGATCTTCATCATCAGTGTCAACGATGAAACCACCGAGTGACTTGTCTTTAACGTCTTCTTCCTCTTCTTCGTTGCTGGAACTCTCACCGACATCGTCACCGTCATCGTCATCGTCGTCGTCATCGTCGCTATCATCCTCGACTTCAGACACAACTTCTTCTTCATCTGCTGCGTTCATCTCGGCACGCTCTGCTTCGCTGAGCAGCTCAGGCATGTGCACTTTCTTGAAGCTGTTGAAATCGGTAAGGCGCTTAGCGTTGATGTTTCCGCGACAATTGGGGCAGCGTGCACCTCCGTTCTCGTTTTCGATGCCCTGCTGAATGGCATTCGCCGGGTCAGCGATCTTGGAGAAACATTCGGAGCAAGTGTCATGGCCACAAGGAATAAAGATGGCCGGGTTGGCGACCGCATCATAGCAGACTGGGCATTCAAAGTTGCCCCCAGTTGCCTTGATCCGCTCCACGACTTGGGGATCGAGCTGCTTGGCGAAATCGAGCATCTGATCTTCAGTCATGTCTGCAGCTGCAGCCACGCCAAAATCTTTGATCAGATGAGGATGGCAGCATGCCTGCCGCAGTCGCAAGAGCAACACCAAAATTGCTGAGTACGATTGACCAACAGTTCCGCGGCGCAAATACTTGTTGAATTGCACTTGAGACTGTGTTTCCAGCGCGCTGTAGAATGCCTGCTCGTCTGCATCGAAGACGGGGTTGTCAACGGTGGTGCTGCGTTCGGGCAAATTCAGAATGGGCTCGCCTTCGAACTTGCTCTTCTTCGTGCGTCGTAACATGATCGATTTGCATAAGATCTGCAGCTGTCGCATGGCACGGCCGCGCTGAACTTCGTGTGCTGAGCGTAGCGGCGTGTTAAAATCGAGCCTGAACTTTTCCCAATGGCAGTACGGCTTAATTCTCAGAAACTTGATCAGAGAGTACAACTCCTCGACATTGTTCATCATTGGCGTTCCAGTCACGCAAAAGCGATATTTGGCTTTGAGCATACAAGCACCTTTAGCACTCTGAGTAGTTCTATTCTTGATGCATTGAGCCTCGTCCAGAATCACCCGGTACCATTGCGCTTCATCGGCAAGAAATATCAATTTCTCAGTAGAGCCAGGAACTGCGGCAGGGTTTGCTTTTTTCCGAAGTAGAAATTTCTCCAGCTTCTTCAACTCCGAAGCGATGCTGCCATAAGTGGTGAGGACAACGTCATATGATCGCAAGTCGTCAAAGTTCTTCGCCTTGGTCCCTCCATGATGAGTGAAGACCGAAAGTTCGTAGCGACCGCCTTTGACCTTGTCCTTGATCTCCTGCTTCCACTGTCGCAGCAGAGCGACGGGAGCGATGATCAAGGTCGTCCTGCATCGGAAATCCTCCGACTTACGAGTGACCATGAGCGAAAGCATTTGTATTGTCTTGCCGAGGCCCATGTCATCGGCAAGAATGCCTCCTTTGTGGGGACCCTCTTCCTGTTTCTTGAGCCAGGTCAGACCGACTTCTTGGTACTTGTGTAGTCTGATTGTCAGGTCTTCTGGTGTCTGCACACGGAGGTGTGCCGGCATGTCTTCATCTGGACGAATGTTGGCAAGCAACTCCTGGATCTCCTCTTTGGTCTTAGTTGGATCGTTGTGCTGCATCGCATCGTACCGGTCTCGATAGAGGGCTTCGTTTCCAGCGTAGTTCCCATAACCAGCAGTCTGGCGAACACCAGTGTAGATGAGATCGTCATCGTCGTCGTCGTCGTCGTCGTCAAGGTCCCAGGGATGTGAACTGCTTGCGCCATACACCAGATTTCCCACATCGCGAAGCTGGTTGCGAAAAGCCGAGGCTTGATTCTGCATGGCGTTTTGAAGTCGCATCCACATGTTTGGATCATGCAGGTTGTTCGCACCATTGCCGTACGCAGCAGGCCCCGGAGCCGGCCGTATACCATTGTTAGGGGTATTGGGGAACGCGCCAGGCATCTGGTAAGTTGGGACTGATGGGCCGCTTCTGAAAGGTGCAGGCTGCCTATCGCTGGGCGTGAATCTAGCAGGCGCAATCTCCTCTAACTCGTCGTCGCTATCGTTTGTTAGATCCACTACTTCGCTCGACTGTCGTGGGCGCTGCGGCAGTTGTTGCTGCATTCCGAAAGTGGGAGGCTCGGCTTTGACTTGAGGCCGACCATAAGCCTGTGCATGCGGCATGGCCGAGCCGTATCCACGATTCTGATTCATTTGTTGCGAAGACGATGATTCTGCAGTAGGCTGCGGGGCTGGTCGCCGGTAGTTCCCACCAAAATCAATCGTGGTCTGAACGTTGGGTCTGGACGAAGAGGCGTGCGCATGATTCGGTTGGCTTAGAGCACGAGCGAATTCCTCATCGCGCAACAGAGCTTCTCGTCGCTTCCTCGCGGAATCTTCGGCTTGCTGTGCGCGCATGAGCAAGCGATTATGCTCTGAATCGCGCGCAGGATCTCGCGGTACGAACTCGTAGGAGCCTTCGGACGACGTCGGAGTTGCAGCATTCGACACATCAGGTGTCTGTCGCTTGTATGCGCTCTCGCCAACTTGCAAGTATGAGGAATGCGGCCGCGGACGCTTCACGCCAGAACCGGGAGTGGCAGTAGGAACTGCGCCATCCGAACTGAAGGGATTGGCGAACGTATTGCCATTACTGTCGTGGTTGCTCGCTGGTCGACCGCCGATGGCGCTGTTCCAGAAACCACGTTCGTTGGCGTCCATGTCGTGATGATTCCGAGAAGTGTGTCCGTTCGGCTGGTTTTGCGGGCGCGAGTTTTCGGCGATGCGTGCTTCGAGTTGGGCTTTCTTTGTCTCAAGCTCGGCTTTCTCGTCCTCAAGTTCTCGCAGCCTCACTTGAAATTCTTCATCATCAGGGTCGAGCGATATGATTTGCACGTCCTTGAATTGGATCTCATCCAGCAGCACATCGTATTGATCGTTGAGATCCATTTTGTGGAGCCGCGGAAGGCAAGAGGCACAGCACTTTTGCGCTTCTTGGCGGCTTGAAAGGTGCGTGCGTGTGTTACACAGTGACCACTTGCTGCGTATCGGGGCGCAGGAGCTGCGGGCGGCCCTCGTGGCAAACAGTTGGTGGCAAGCGACGGGCGACCGCGACGGGTGTGCGTTTTCCCGGAGTACAGCGCCGTATCATGGGTTGAGCAGCGTGTTCTGCGGTGAGACGTGACAGGTCAAGTAGTCGAAGTGGTAAGGTAAGGCAGCAGGTGCAGTTGGTGATTGCAACTACCTTGACGCGCTTTGCAGCTGCGGGCCGCCAGACGGTGAATGCCTCGAGGCGCAGGGATCAGCGCGTGCAAGGCTTTCACCACGCAGCCTCTTTCACAGAAAGGACACAACATCACATGCTTATTGGGACAAACAGTGAATGCTCGAGTGAGGGAAATCCGCTGCTCTCATTCAACGGAGGCACGTGTCTAGAGATTGAACTCAAAAATCGCACTACGCATCACCAACACGCGACTTGTAAGACGCGTACCTTTATCAGCTACAAGTGTTCGGTCTAGTAACACAATACTTCTGAATGCTAGGCCATGCCATAGTCTGGGTCATGACTGCATCTGATATACATCTCGCCCATTTCGCGAAAGAATAATGACCGCTCGAACGCAGCAACTCATCAACGACTGCCTTTTCTCAAATGCGCCTGTCAATGCAAACATCCAACACCTCAAAATGTCGTGATCACCCAAAACCAAAGCTCCTCTATCGCTTCCGAGGTGAATGTTTTGCCGTGTCAGTATTCAGTTGTGATATGCCGAGACCTGTCTCAACATCCTCCGTCCGGTCTTTCCTGCGCAACGGCAACTCTTCGTCGCTCAGCTTCCGTGGTGTTCGTATATTGTCACTCTTCGGGCTCATGTGTGGCGTCACAGGTGACCGGGCACCTTCTCGAGAATCTTCCACTTCGTACTCTTCCTCATCGGCCTGGTCGTCTGTATCGTCCTCGTACTCATCCTCATCGTCTCCATCCTCCTCCTCTTCAAGCATGGATTGCGTCATTTCATCATTCGTGTAATATTCCTCGTCTCGGTCAAGTGCAGAGACAATCGATTGATCAAGACTTGGGCGTCCATCCGGGTCAGACAGATAAGAGTCCATCATGTCGTCTCCGGCCTCGTCCTCACTAAGCACGCTTTGGCTTCCCCTTGTAATGGAGGGCTGCAGCTTGGCCATCGCACTGGTAATGGGTTCATCTTCATCCTCAGAATCTGTAAAATCATGTATGTCGAGAGGCCTCTCGCGCCAATAGTTGAAGTCCGTGAATTCCTCACCTCCACCTTTGACAAGCAATCCCACGGGTGGGAAGTAGTGGTCGACAATCTCCCGCATGCTACTGTAGGCAGTCTTGTAGTGGTTCAGCGAGAGCAGGTCCAAACTGACCTCAGAGTTGCTGTTGATCGTGAAGATTCGTGTCGATGGAATGTTGACCGAACGATAACTCAGCGCGTCTGTGAGTCGATTGCCAAAACCGGCGTAGAATGGCGATCCAGATTTACCTCGTCCAGTTCCGAGACCCCCAGGCATGTCTGCTTCGTTCATGGGCTTGAGACCTGCTTCCAAAGCATTTTCAGTCGTATTTTGCGCCCCGCCATGTCCCGAAAACAATGACATGATATCTCGTAAGCACGCCATCTTGAATATCTCAGGCTTGCGCAGGTATACCTCTCTTCGTAAAGCGGCGATCGTGCGATCTGGACTGAGGATGACCGGGCCAGGAGGAAGCTTATAGCCTTCCTGAACGACACCCTTTAAATACGCCCTCGTTGTGTCTGCTTGACCAACACTCCTACTTGTCAAGTACAAAAAGTTGTACCCGTTGGCAGCAATTTCGGTGTATAGCTTGGCCACACCCTGGTGTGTCCAATCACGGCCGATAGTATTGAGCACATGGCCTAGCACGTCCGACTTTGTAATGGTGCCGTCGATGTCAGATATCACAATCGGCACATCATGCCTCCAGTACCAAAGAGTTGCTTGGCATGTGGCACGGTTAACGGTGAAAGCCATGGTGTTCGCGCCAGGTTTGAGATCCATGCCCTTGAGCTGATCTGAAGTTAGACGGAGCGTTTTGGCATAATTCTTGTTCGGGTCGCCAGCGGTGGGCGACGATGGCTGCGAGCCCATTCCTACTGCACTGTCCGAATCGCGCCTGATGTGCGAATCTGCATATCCCGGTTTCGAGTCCACGCTACGAGCATCATCGGAGTGGTAGCCCGGATCTGAGATGGCATCTGTCGAAGCGTATGCAGTCGGATTGTAGGTTCCCATACCTGCTGCAGCTGCACGCTTGTTCGCAGCATCTTTGGCCTCCTCACTACTGTAGATCCAAATGTTACCTTTTTCATCAGCACCAATGAGCGAGCCAATATCGTAAGGACCGTCCAGCTCTTCAGAGAGAAGCTGTCGAGCGATTCCTTCAGCCTGCAACGCTTCGGCATTTCCACTGCCATAGCTGCTCATGTCGAGCATCAAGTCGCCCGTCTCCGTGACCTGATTACTGATGTTCGACTGCCATAGCTTCTTGGACAAGACCATCGCGCGCTCTTTCGCCTCCGCGTACTCGGGAGAGGTAGTGCCTGTGCCATCTGCTGTCCTGCCCTGCGGACTAGGCGCTCGTTCTGAACCGGCAGACAGTATGACTTCGGAACGTTCAAGGGATTCGTTGATGGCAGCTCGAGCTGCACTTATGGCGCTGTCCGAGGACGTTCGATCGAGTGTCGGATGGAAGGCGGAGAAGTCACCAGACACAGGCCGTGGCCGCAGCTGCTGGTCGTTGGGAGTGCTCGACAATGGTGTGAGGTTTCCCAGGTCGCTATTCGGCCTGCGCTGCAAGATAGGAATGCCTTCTGTCGTGCTCCTGCTGTGCCCTTTACCTCGAGAGGGTCCGTCTTGCGGGATGCCCAAAGCAGTCTTCTCCAAGTCGAACATGTCCGGTTCCTGCAAAGATGGTGCCTGAGGAGGGCTCGCTTTCAGCTCTGGACTCGCAGCGGGAGATACCAGAGGAGAAGTCTGCAATGCCTCAGGGACATCCTCGTGTGTCTCGAAGACGAAGAAGGCTTCGCCTCCAACGCCCAACTTCATGGGAAAATCGACTTTGCTGCCATTGACCTTGAACTCGACCTTCTTTTCCGAGGGCCGCAGCAGGGAGAACTTCCCAAAGCGAATGTGAAAGGGACTGCATGCCAGTGAGCCATCTTCTTGCTCGACCACTACGACATCGATTGCGCCTGAGAGCGTGGCAGGGTTGATGGAGTTCCAGGTGCTGGACACGGAGCCCGTGATCGATCGCACGTATTGCATGGTGATCGAGCGCGGAGGTCAGCGTGCTCGCCAGGTGTGCGGCTCTCAAGAGGACATCGGAGGTGGTGCGGTGGTGAGTACGTGAAAGCGAATGTGAGAGTCTAGACGTTTGGTTGCAATCAAACCGCAGGCGCAACGGGGGCTATTGAAGGTTGCGCTGGAGGAGGAGGAGCACTGCACCGCGGAGCTGGATATGCGGCGCGCTGGGCGTTTTGTTCTGGGCGACTCGGGCCTGACGTCGTTCCCGTTCTCGCACTCTGCGGCGGTTTATTGGGATGAGATGGGGCAGCTGGACAAGACCGGCGACAGTCCGGCTCAGATGCGATCGCGATGCCACACGTCAGATGACCGGACACAAAAAGGCCGATCCGAGGATGCTGCAGCAGGCCGCGGGGGCAAGAATACGAAGCGACGGACTGTACGAGCGGGTGGAAGAGGTGTAATGTATGTACTGTTGGAGCCGGGAGAAGGAGGAGGACGCAATTGCAATCAACAACAGTACCACAGTACCTCCCGGGCGTTGAGACGCAGCACATGCTTCATCCCTCGGCCGGCCCTGGTTCGCAGTGCACATGGCCGCGACTGCTGACTACGCGCCCGTCACCCAAGCTTTCTTCACGCTTTGCCGCTGCTTGGCCCGCCTGCCCTGCTGCTGCCGACTTGGACGCCTGCCGAAGCAAAGCGCCTCGTCGTGACTCTGTGGCCTTTTGCAGATTGGATGCGCATTGGCGCTGCACTTGGTAACATTGTCACCTTCTTTGCTGTTCCTCGCTCATTCGATGCTGGCCTGCTGCTACTGCTACCCTCGCCCACCATGGCCGGACCGAAGGCGCCCCAGCAGGCCGCTGGCTGGGTAGCAGTGTTTGCAGATACTCTCTCGACCGACGCCAATTACGTTCCTTATTTGATCGCGATGAGCCACACGCTCGTCAACTCAATGGCGGTACCGGCCGCCGTCTACTTCAAGCCATTCGTGGTCTTTATGGCCATGTCATGGTATGCGCCGCGCTCGCCTTCCCCGCTCCGATCAAATTCCTGATGTGCTTCGTGTAGGCTGTTCTGGCGCGCATACCAGGTCGTGAATCGCCCTCTCGAAGACCTCGCCGGTCTGTTGGGCTTCGACATTCCCTCCGCACCCGTTGTAGACTTGGCCGGAGTCAAGGCAGACGGTGCCATCATTCATTGGCAATTGCCCGAGAGTCCACTTCGCATGAACAAAACCACACATCGCTTCGAAATCATGGTCAATGGAGATGTCGTTGGATCGCTATCCGTCAAAGAGTCAGGAGCATTGATTATGGGCCTGCAGCCCGGCTGTTTCTACGTTGTGCGAGTCTCACTGGTTAACAATATGGACTTTGCTTCGAAGAGCCAGCCCATTCGCTTCCGCACCAAGCAGCACGCCTCGGCAGACTTCTTTGCACCGTCCCTCGATGAGGAAGGGGAATATGATGCCCCACAAGTTGCTATCCACGCTCAGCCGTATCGTGCACTGAAGGATGTCGCGCCTGCCCTACCCGATGCCGTGCCGATGACTCGCGAGAACAGCACTGGTTTGGGACCAAGCAGAAGTGTAAAGAGTCGAAGAGCTTCGCCATCTGCCCTCGATCTCCAAAAACACGATCCTCCACCGGACGACAACGAGCCTCCAGAGGGCGCAGAAACGATCACGCGGCTGACCGAGAAGCTCGACGCCATTCGAAGGGAGACGGATGAGGCGGAGAGACAGGCTAAAGAGGAGGAAGAGGAAGAATCGAGACAGAAAGACGAGCTAGCCAAGGAGAGAGATGAGCTCAAGGCGGAGTCATTGGAACGTGACAGGGCCAGCCGCAACCTCAAGAAAGAGGTCAATACATTGGAGCGACAAAACACCATCGCGCAAAATGATCGAACGAAACACGAACGAATTCTTCAGCAGAAGAAGCAGGAGCGGCAAAAATTGAAGGATGACATGATTCGCTGGGATGAAGAAGCCGCCAATATGAGATTGGACATGGAAAGAATCGTTAAGGAGAAAGAAGAGTACTTGCAGCAAGCGGAACAAGACGCAGAAGAATTACGTGCGAAGCAGGCTGTAGAAGCAGCGGCTGTGAAAGCGCTCGACGACGAAGTGAAAGAGAAGAGCAGCGAAATCAAGAAGTTGGAGCGTGTCATGAAGAATAGCTCACCGAACCTGACTGAACAAGAGCCAAATCTTGTGCAGCAGTTTCAGCAGGACGCCGAAGAGAAGAGGTTGTGGGAGATCACTTACCAGAGCCTGCAGCACCAGTATGCCACCACCCACGCGAAACTGGAACAGGCCAAGCGTATGCACGCAGACCAGCAAGCCTATCTGGAACAGCTTCGCGCCAAGAGACGGCAGGAAGAAGCTGCACAGCAGTACGCATCGCCCCCTGCTACGCAGGAGAGACCATTGCGCAGGGGTGACAGCAATCGGAGTCGCAGAGCACAAAGCGGAGTCAGTCAATCAGAGAGCCCTCGCATGGCCAATTTCCCCATCACATCGGCGCCTTTCCAGCCAGGAGCATCAGCCGCAGCTTCGTTGTTCCCGACAGTGCCGGCATTTTTTAACATTCAAAACGGCACGAGCCTGGCTGGTCCCACGGACGGAATTGCCATGTCCGACGAGGACCGCGAGAAGCTGACCGGCGGCGCCCCTATGAGCCCAGGCGCAGGCGCAGAATATTTACCTGCAGATCTTTTCGGAGAAGGAGACACTAAGCGAACAGAAATGATTCTGCCAGGCCTCGGCGCGCTCCCCGGCTTACCTGGAATTACTGCTACAGTGGCACAAAACCAGGCTGCGTACGATCCCGGGCCGGCATCGCCAGCTTCTGGAAGGAGTAGTAGACCGGCGAGTGTGTTTGCTAGTCCTCGAGCAAGCGCACAGAATCTGATCGGGTCCCCTGAAGGTGTAGAGCGCATTATGGACTCTGACGTTCGTTCCATACGCTCGAATCGCTCGAACCGTGCCACTAGTGGTGGCGGGGCTGGAAGTCGGTTCAGTGGTATGTTTGGTATCAAGCAGCGAGCCAAAACATCGTCAGGCGACGAGGGCCCAGCTCTCAGCAAGTCCAGTTCGATGCCTCGCCAAGACGGTGGCATTCCGGGAATAGACTTGGATACGCGCAAGAGGAATAGTAGTATATCTGGTTCCATGCTGAGTGGCCCTCCATTCGGTGACATCTCTTTTGATGCACCCTCGATGCCGGCAAACACACGCCGCAGCCGTACGCTTGGCCTGTTTAGAAATGAGGGAAGTGGCTGGCCAAGGTTCTCTAGGCGTGCAACATCCCCTCGACCTGGCTCTACACATTCGAGCGAGCTACCGAGACCGTCCTTTGACAGCAGTCGGTGGGGAGTGGACAACTGGCCCTCAGGAGACGCCGCAAGTGGTAACAGAAGCAGCCCGCTTGCTTTCGGCTCAGGTTGGAATCAAAGTCATCCTCAGCAGTCTCGAATCTTCGGGTCTCGTCATCCTTCGCGCCGCCCTTCCGCACAGTACGGCGGCAGCGGTCCCCCTGACGATATCACCGAAGATGAGGATGATGACCAGTTCGATGACTATCGAGTGTCCGATTTGGGTCCGATTGGCAGTAGGCCGCCGCCGGGTTCAAAGAAGGCAGAAAAGGCGCCTGCCAACGACGCCGCCAAGCTCAACCCTGCAGCGAAAGACTTCAAGTCGTTCCTTTCAAGCATGAAACTCACGAAGTCGAAAGGCGAGGGTTCCTCGAACGCTGGATCTGCATCCAACACTCCGAACCTTGCGCAAGGTGAAAATGAGGAAGATTTCTCGCCACCCAACAGCCGCAAGTCTCGAGACACTCGCAGTATTACGACTGCAGAGTCCTCTGTCGCCGAATCTGGTCGGAATTCTGTTGACCTCATTCGAACGCCTTCCTACGTCTCCGAAGCCGCGCCCTCACCGCTTCTCAATGGCAGTTCCGGTGGCAAGGAATCTTTCATGCAGAAGCTCTCGCGCAAATCATCATCGGGTGGCTTTGGGATTCCCAAGTTCCAACGCAACAAATCCAAGCTCGACACGAACGCGCCTACCAGTGTCCCGGCCGAGGATGAAGAAGATGGCGCTAATTCGCTGAATGCCAGCATTAGCAGCGCTCGCGAAAGCAAAGAGACTTCGGGTCGAGAGAGCAAAGAGCAGGCACGAGGCAGCGGTAGGAACTGGAGTAACGTGCTGAAGCTCGGAAGCTCGAAAGACAAGAAGGAGAAGAAGGGCAACGAAACGCCTAGTCTTAGCGGCATGAGTATCACTACCGACGAGGATCGTGATGAGCGTGAGCGGGATGAATGAGATCACTCATCTCCTACGCTCGGTATAGGTAGATGTTGAATAGCAGCTTTATTTGTACATACTATCACTACCTTGCGCCTGTCACATGCGCATCTATTGTTGTTGCAAATGCTTGGCAAGTAAGGCCTGTTTCTTCACGTAGAAGGACCGCCCGTAAAGAATTCCGCCCGAGCAACAGCTTCAGTCCGTTCCAGGCAGTAGCAGTAGGCCCCGGGAGTGAGGCCCAAAGCGCCGAATGTCGTACAGCATCTTCTTTATACCCGAGATATGTCCGCCAGTCACAATCTGTATCTGCATCTGCATGATTTGCTATCAAGGCCTCCAGTATCTCGTCAGCTACGTACGAATGATCAACGGTTCCACGACGGCTGACGAACATGAGGGGAACGATACTTTCCTTGCGAGAAGTCGACAGGCGTCGCACTACTCGTAAACGACGTGTCTCGTGCTCTCCTTGTTCGACGAATAAACCTCTTTGCCAGATCAGGCATAGGTGTCGAACATCCTGGTCGTTTCTCCTTACTGACTTCCTCGGTGACATAGTGGGCCTATGACCCGCGTCTACGAAGACGCCAAGAATATGCAGCGTATGCCAATGTCTGTCGAGGCTCTGAGCAGTACCTTATGCTGGAGTGCTGAGAAGAGAGAGTCAGCTGTATACGACGCAGGAGCACAGCGCAGAAGATGAGAGTCGGAACATGTCGGTCGACTCTTTGATGCCAACCATCAGCTGGGGATAGCTTGCGGCAATTCCCTGTTTGGGACGACGCCTCACGGATCGTGCTGCGAACGTGTACGACACGTGTGGGTGCGCGAGGAAGTTTATGCATCTCGTGCAGCTGTTATCGAGTTGTCGCGATACTCGTGCTGGGACAGCCTCATGACATCAAGAATCATGGCTGATTACAAAGTCTTCAGCCCAGGATCGGCGTAGAGAGAAGGATTGACGCTACAGATGCCAACTCGGGCGCGCCAGAGGACTGACACGCACGACTCGTGTTGGTGTTTGTGTGGAGTGACGCAGGGCTCGCTGCGGGTCCAGGCTTCGGCAAGTCGACACAAGCAGATGGTGGGGCCGTAGAATTGCCCTGTGCTACGACTCGTGCCCCTCACCTCGTCTGCCGCTTGTTCTATGGCGGCCAAGGCCCTCCATCTACGAAGGAGGCGAAGCTCTGCGAGCGTGCTACTGTAGCCACGGTTACCAAGGCCCACTCCATCTGCCGACTATAAGAGCCTGCAGCCCAAGCTTTACGGTAACCTCTCGTTCTGCCTTTCTTTTTGCTCAGTGATACCCCAATAGAACAATTTACAATCACAGCAATTATGTCGCCTTCCAAGGTTAGCACCGTCAAGTTTGACGAGTTCTACAACATCATCAACGGCGAGAAGCGAAGTGCCAAAGATCAACACCACGGCACGAACCCATCGACTGGCGAGAAGCTATGGCCAGTCCCAATTGGAGGTCAGAAGGACGTCGATGAGGCTGTCGCCGCTGCGAAGAAGGCCTTTGAGACATACAAGACTACAACTCTTGAGCAGAGGAAGGAACTGCTCAACAAGTTCAAGGATGCCCTTCTCGCTCACTCTGACGAGATGACCGAGTTGCTCTGCACAGAGACTGGCAAGCCTGTAAGATCGATATCGCTGTGGATGAGTCATGGGACATCATGCTGATGTGATACAGAAACAAATTGCCGAGATGGAGACCAAGGGCGGTGTTGAGGGTTGGTTCGGCCACCACAGCACCCTGGACATTCCAGAGGAGAGCATGGAGGACGACCAGAAGGTCATCACCACTCGCTACACACCTCTCGGTGTTGTTGGTGCTATCTGCCCATGGTGAGTGCCAGACTGGCAGATTTTACTGAAGATCGGAGCTGACAAGATGGCAGGAACTTCCCAATCATTCTTTCCCTCGGAAAGATCATCCCAGCCCTCCTTACTGGTAACACGATCATTGTCAAGCCATCGCCATTCACCCCATACACCACCTTGAAGGTCGTCGAGATCGCACAAGAAGTCCTTCCACCTGGTGTCCTTCAGGCCATCGGTGGCGATGACTACCTAGGCCCAATGCTCACCGCACACCCAGACATTGCCAAGATCTCTTTCACCGGCTCCATCGCCACAGGCAAGAAGATCATGCAAGCCTGCGCCGCGACCCTCAAGCGCGTCACCCTCGAGCTCGGCGGCAACGACGCCTCGATCGTCCTTCCAGACGTCGACGTCAAGAAGGTCGCCCCAGAACTCGTCATGGGTGCCTTCCAGAACTCCGGCCAAGTCTGCGTCGCTACCAAGCGCATCTACATCCACAAGGACATCTACGACGAGATGCTCTCCGAAATGGTCTCCTTCACCAAGACCTTGACCGTCGGAGCCCCATCCGAAGGCGCCTTCCTCGGCCCCATCCAAAACGCAATGCAATACGAAAAAGTCAAGACCTACTTCGAAGACACCAAGAAGCAAGGCTACAAATTTGCCGTCGGATCCGAAGAAGTTCAAGCAGGCAAGGGCTTCTTCATCCAACCCACCATCATCGACAACCCACCCAACGACAGCAAAATCATCCAAGAAGAGCCTTTCGGCCCCATTGTTCCAACTCAGCCATGGGAAGACGAGGAGGAAGTCATCAAGCGCGCCAACGCCAGCAACGCGGGTCTCGGTGCTTGCGTGTGGGGTAAGGATGTCAAGCATGCTGAGGAGATCGGAAAGAGACTTGAAGCTGGTTCTGTTTTCATCAACTCGTGGGAGAAGCCTACACCTCAGGCTTTCTTTGCTGGGCAAAAGGAGTCTGGTATTGGTGGTGAGTGGGGCAAGGAGGGTCTCAAGGCTTACTGCAACGCTCATGTTATGCACACATATAAGGCTTAGATGAGTGAGGTGTGTGAAAATGAAATGAAGTTATGAATGGGAACCTTCTTTCAGGTTGTATATAGTTATGATATGTTGCTTCTCTCGGCAGAGAGTTTCTAAAGGTTCACATTTCGATCGGAGTCATACTGTTCCTAGTGATCAGGCAAGCACGACACGTTGCTTTTCAGGCATCTCTAGTCGTTATGTTCTTGTCAAAGTGATTCTATTCCAGGCGATGCCGTAAACCCCATGCATACCAAGCACTTCGCACGCAAAGCCGAAAGTGCTTCAGAGCCAACCCCAGCTCGGCAGATGCTCTGGAGAAAGCACGATGATGATGGACCTGTTGCTTCTGACACTTTAACAGAGACTTGGTGCAGCGACTTTGACCCTTCGAGATGGGTTCAACGCGGCATCTTTGCCGAACGTGGTTGTGTGTCACTATGAACGCTCCAGTATCGTACATCTAATTTTATGATTTTGAGACGTCCCCCTCGGCCAGCTTCAGTTTATCAGCTTCACTTGACAGGGCATCATCAGTGCTCTTCTGTGCAGGTGCTTGACCACTTTCCTTTTCTTGACGTAATCGCTCCTTCTCAGCTTTCTGCTGTGCAATCTTGAGAGCTTTCCTTTCACCCTTAGTCAACTTGCCGTCTTCACGCACAACTTTCTCCTCGCCCTTTGCGTCCCCATTGGCCTCTAATTCGCCCTGCGGATGGGTGGGATTAGGGTTGCCATTGAATTCGAGCTTTCGTAATCTTGTAAACTCGCGCATCACGGTGTCATCGATCTTGCTTCTTCGTTCTTGGAAGTCGGTGACAAACTTTTGCAGTTCTGCTATGCAGCGTTTCTTCATGTCGCCGGTCATGAGCTTGCCAGCACGGTACTGGTTGGCCAGGTCTTCGAGCTCCTCGTCTGACTCCAAGAAGTATGACAGATACGTCCAGGCAACGTCAACATCTGGGTTGCCGCCATACTTTTCGTGCTCTTCTTTCGTTTCTCGTCCTCCGGAAAATGCATGTTTGTTGATCTTATTCTTGATCTCGTTCGGCTTATCTGACATGAAGATAGCCGAGTTCTTGTCCGAAGCACTCATTTTACCACCAGGTCCTTGTAGTGCTGTCAAGAATTTTGAAAGGATTAGTGTCGTCTTTGGGTGGGGATTGGTCATGCGTTCGCAGCGGTCTCGCAGCACACGGAAGTAGGGTTCTTGGTCGATGGCGCACGGAATGAGTGTTGGTATCTTGGACAGCGCCTTGTGCCGCCGCTTGCCAGCGGGGTCGAGATCAGGGTACCGATAGTCCTTGTAACCAAAGAGTTCTGGATATGAGGACGGGAATGCTGCAACACATTGTTTGGCAAGATATGATGTCAATCCAACACTCGTGCTGCCACCGAACCCAAAAGCGCCGAACGCCTGGTTGTTCGTCACGAGCGACTCAAATTCTGAAGCATTCCAATAGAAATGGCCTCCTACGAACTCGTAGTCGGTATAGATGAAGGTCTTCTTGGAGTCGAAGCCAAGAGCGATGATGTCCTTGATGTTCTCGTGTGCGAACTCCATGAAGTCTTCCACTTCGGCCCCCTTCTTCTGCACTCCATCGTTCTTTTGGCGTGTATACAGATATTTCTCATCGTCCGTCAACATGATGACAAGTGGCACATCGAAGATCTCTTGCAGCTCTTTCGTGAACAGGAATGGCACGGTATGCCCCAAGTGCATGCTACCACTCGAGGGCCCTCGACCGGTATAGAGCATGAAGGTGCCATATTTTTCGTATACGTCCAAGATCTTGTCGAAGTCGCGATGTGAGAAGAACAGTTTCCGTCGCATCAGCCGATGAGCGGGTTTGCCGGTGACCTGCTCGAATCTCTTGAGGTGCTCCTCAGTCAAGGGTTGCACGCCAAACTCCTGGATGAGACGGTCATAGTCAATGGCTTTCACATTGCCAGACTCGTCCACTTCACCCGCGACATTGTATGGATCGATCTTCTGCGAGGCAGGCTTGATCTCATCCTTGACCTCTGCCACGGCGGGCGGTGCGCCGACAGCCTGATCCTGAGACATGTGCAGCGGTGTGGTGCGATTTCCTGCAATGTCGGTCGATCGGTGTGGAATTCCTGTCGAGCTCTGGAATCGGCGAGCAGCGATGTCACGGCATGAGTCGAATGACTTGTCGCGGGCGTGGTGGGGTGACCGGCCGTGGCTCCGCGCGGCACGGATTGGAGCCGAAGCGTGGAAGCGAAGCGAAGCACAAGAGCTGGAATCAGCAAACAGTCTCGTGCGGAGTTGGCAGCTCCTTCATCATCATTCACCAACGTCCGCCACCATCACCAGCCGCGCATCGCCCACGATTCCATCCATATCTGCATACTGCTCGGTGATGGGCGGCGTTCGCAGACGACGGCACGCGTGACCATGGTCAAATTCTACAGCAACAGCTACACCTACGACTACGGCTTCAGCGCCGTCTCCCTCGCATACTTTTTGCGATATCCCAATCCCTACTCACGCCATGTCGCGTCGACGGACACGATCGAGCGCCACTTTGATCCCGAAACTGGCCGCCTAACGACCGTTCGATTGCATTTGAAGCGCAGCCGGCTACCCACGGCTGTGCTCAAGCTCCTGCCAAAGAGCGCACTGGGGGCGAACGAGGATGGCAGCACGCAAAGTTTCATTTTGGAGAAGAGCGTGATTGATGTAAAGGAGGGATGGATGGCCACCGACAGCCGCAATCTGGATTGGAACAATGTGCTCTCAGTGATTGAGAAGCATACATATCGCAGACCGGAGCCGCTTTCCGCCACCGGAGCAAACGAGGAGCGCACCGATGTCGATGTAAGTGTGACACTCAAAAGTCGCATTGGAGAGCAGATTCGAAAGAGAAGAGAACGATGGGGCCAGCAGGCGAGTGCGACATCTGTGACAGGAGCAGGGGATGAAGAACTTGTCAAGCCGGGCTTCTTCCAAAACTGGACTTCTGGAGCGGTGCGCACGGCCATTGAAAGCATCGGTATGCAACGCACCGAAAAGAGTCAGCCCAAGGCACAGAAGGGCATGTCAGTTGTCCTCGCCAGACTCCGCGAAGGAGGCGTACAGGCTGTCCTGGAAGGAATGGCAAAGGACCGCGAGCTTGCAGTGTAGCATTTGCCCGCCTCGCACAATGTTCCCGATCCGGACTTCAGCGACCAACAGTAGTCGCTGCAGGGCAATGACCAACAGAACAAAAAAAAGAAAATGTACAAGTATGAAAAGCGATTTCTAGCGCAGGAGTTTGGTGGCGAGTACGGCATACGTGTATTATGACGAGCCCTTCACTTCGCATATTGTCTCTTGGTACTCATGAACGACTTGGGGAGGGAGGAGGAGGCGGAGGCCGTAGCATGTGGATGCGGCATTCTGTGTATATGAAGAGGCCCTAAGCCGATGGAAGACCTCTCCACTACAATCGTTACACCCATGTCAAGCTTCGTCTCAGTTCCTTTTTTTGGGAGTGCCTGAAATGTCTGGAAACGATTGAAGCTTCTGTATCTTTTCGATAGCCGAGTTTGCTAACGGTCTATGCCCAGTAGTGCGGCAGGTTCACAATCTATCGTAACTCGCGGTGTGGTGTGCTGCCCTCTACCATGTGTGCAGCGAAATCGACGCTCTACAAGGCCTCGTCCACTTCCTCAGGCACACCAGGCTCAACCACGACCTTCTCTATGCATTGCAGCGTAGCCCTCAATGGCAATCCAACGACGTTGTCAAACGTCCCATCAATCTTCTCCACGAGAATGCTTCCCACGCCCTGTATCCCATACCCACCAGCCTTATCTGCACCCTCTCGCGTCCTCACATACGACATGATCAAATCATCAGTAACACTCTGATCAAACTTAACCTGCGTCTCTTCCACATGCGTCTCAATCGCATACCCCGGATCCATCAAGCTCTCCAATGGCGCCATACACACCACCGCCGTATAGACCTTATGCCAGCCATTATTCTGATCTCTGAGCATCTTGAGTGTCTGGAAGTGATCTTTCTCGTTCTTCGGCTTCTCTAGAATCTCTCCAAAGTGGCTTGCAACTACAGTGTCTGCCGCAATCACCAGAGCCGGCTCACCGCCCTTCTCTTTCCCATCGTCGATGGTCGCTTCGTAGACGTTCATGCATTTTTGCTGTGCGGTTTCGAGGACGTATTCGAAGGGACCGAGACCTTTGTCTTTGTCTTCGGGGACGGTTGCGGGGATTATTTCGAGGTTGTTGAGGCCGATCTATGGGGTGGGAGACTTTTTAGAGATTCGCTCAGCTTTGCATTGAGAAGAATGTCGTGGACGATGTAGATGGCGAGGAAATGAGCTTTGCATGAGAGATGGACCTACCTGTGCGAGAAGCTGTCTGCGACGAGGAGAAGCAGATGCGAGGATCACACGCTTGCCACGGATCATGTTCAGCGCGGGCAGGTTCAATGGGAGCGGCGCTCGCGGGCCGCCAGCAGGGCGTTGTGGCGGTTGCGCGGCGGGAACTGCGACGCCGCCTGTGCCATCGTAGGCGGGCGGAAGATGCAGCGGTGTCTTCTCGTCGGCCATGGTAGGGTGCGATGTGGAGGTGGGTGACAATCACGTTCTGGACAGTCACGGCGCTATCGATTCTGTAGGGCTGAAGTCAGCCAAGAAGGTGGGACTGGCGCGTTGAGGCTCAAAGAAAGGGTGTCATCTTCATCATCATCCGCGTTATCGTCATTGTTTACTTTCTGACATCAGACACGAGAGCTTTTCGCTGTCCAATGGCTCCCAGTTTGAGGCAGCAGAAGTGCTGTGAAACGCTCTACGGAGCGCTGACTGCTTGGAGTGGCACGCCGAAATAATGTCTCGTCGAACGTCGGCCATTGCCCAGTGCTCGGAGCGCTGTTCCTTCTGAGCACGCGGCCGAGGAGGGGCATTTTCTTGTGCAGATACCATCCACGGCGCAACCGCTAGCACAGCGACTCGCCTCCGAGATTTCGTGGTCGACTCGTGTCGCCAGACCCGGTGTTCTTCCTCGTTGAGCAACACATCCGAGGCTCATGGCCGAATGATCAATGATCATGCCGACCCTGCTCCGAAGGCCCTCTCGAAATTGTTGCAGGAACCTTCTCTGGCGTGCCTGGCTACGTAACACGGCCGTAAACCGACCCAGGCGTACGTCGAGACATCGACAGGTTTATAAGCTCGATGCGTCCGCATAGGTAGCTACTGCCTTGGCTACTTATAACAAACCTCGCTTCCCCCATCTGTCTCCCGCTTTACAGGAATTGATCTTCACTACACACCAACACCCCAACACATTCCTACAATTGTCCAAGATGGTCCAGAACAAGCAGTTCATCTTCGCTGACTACCCAGACGGGTTGCCCAAGCCGGGCAAGGACCTCACCGTGGAGAGCACAGAGTTCGACGTTGAGCAACAACCACCACACGGCGGCTTCACTGCCAAAGGTGAGCACGTCCATCTTAGGCGGACTACCTATGTGCGCGCCAACATACTGATCCTGTGTAGTCCACTATGTCTCTTTCGATCCATATCAGCGTGGCCGCATGAGGAGGCCAGAGGTCAAGTCCTACTCTCCACCGTTCGAGAAGGGCAAGCCAATCGTCAACGCCGCCATCAGCAGCGTAATAAAGTCCGACAACGAGAACTTCAAGCCCGGCCAACTGGTGCACTCCAGCTATGCAGCAACACAGGAGTACGCTGTCGTCAGCGCTGAGGAGGCCAAGGCCTACAGGGTGATCGACAACCCATTCAATCTCGACCCCAAGAACTTTGTTGGACCCCTCGGAATGCCTGGCCTTACAGCCTACAGCTCTCTTTACGAAATTGGTCAGCCAAAGAAGGGAGAGACAATCTTCATCTCAGCAGCCTCCGGAGCAGTTGGTCAGCTGGTTGGTCAGCTTGCGAAGCATGAAGGCCTGACTGTGATCGGCTCTGTCGGCAGTGATGATAAGCTGGAGTACATCACCAAGGAGCTCGGATTCGATGCTGGCTTCAACTACAAGAGCGAGAAGCCACTCGAGGCCCTCCAGCGTCTTGCCCCAGAGGGTATCGACATCTACTATGAGAATGTGGGTGGCGAGCAACTCGAGGCCGCTATCGCGCACCTGAAGCAATTCGGACGCATCGTCGCTTGCGGTATGATCTCGCAATACAACTTGAAGCCGGAGCAGCATTACGGCGTAAGAAACCTGATGCAGGTCGTCGCAAAGAGGTTGACTGTAAGTCATGTTGTGAGCCACTCTTAAAATTGAGATATCTCACTGACTCTGTTCTAGATTCGAGGCTTCATTGTCATGGACCCAGACTTCGGCCCGAAGTACTGGGCAGACCACCAGAAAAATGTGCAGCAATGGATCCACGACGGCTCATTCAAGGTCAAGCTTCACGTCACCGAGGGCATTGACAACGCTCCCGAGGGCTTTGTTGGTATGCTGGAAGGCAAGAACTTTGGCAAGGCGCTGCTGGAGGTTAGCAAGCCTCAATAGATGGAAATGCCATTCATGAGATTATGACTATTTAGTATTGCATAGCGAGCATACAATTCGACCCAATTGAATATGGATCTGCAAGATTGAAGTTTCCTCGCAAGCCTGGCGTGGCTGCGACCGGGCGAGGCAGGGGCTTCCCAAAACTGGCATTGACACGACGAGTAAGGATTACTGAGGCGATGAAAAGGATTTTACTTGTCACAATGCGTTTTGATGAAGAGGTCGCCCACGGACCGGAGGGTTCATACCAATTGGAGCGGGCTATCGAGCAGATGATCCACCTTATTTCGCCAACTCGAGATGTGCACCAAACGCAGGTCTGACTTGCCAAATTCGCTTTATACGATGTTACTCTGATTGCTTGATGAGCGACAACTGAGACCAGTGCCCGATAGCCTCCACTTCTTCCCCACGTCCAGCCCCGCGGGCTAAATGTCGCGAAATGCTTCGAGTTGCCGGTTTTTCGGCAGGCCGGCTACATTGGGTTCTTTATAACATCGGTATACGTTGGCTTCTCCAGTTTTGGGCCATTGTAGACTTCGCGAAAATGTTGCTGCCCATTCTTTTGATTGCGGGCTTGCCCCTCACATTTGCCTCTTTACTCAAGCCTCAGATCGAATGCTCGGACCTTGCATCAATCGATCTCAAGCCATATCACGGAACTTTCCTAAACGCGACTTACTACGCGGAAAGTACCCGGAATGCCACAGGTGGTGTCAACGGAACGCTCAATCAAGTCGGGTTCTGCGAGGTTAATGCTATAATCTCATATGGCAAGAACAACAACACCCTCCATTTTGCCACATGGCTCCCAGATACCTACGAAGAACGGTTCATCGCCGTAGGAAATGGAGGAATGGCGGGTACTATCGATGTCAGCGGCATGCTGACCCAGCTCAATAATGGTCTGGGCATGGCAGTCGCAGGCGGTGATGCAGGTCATCTCGTAGCAGACAACCAGAACATCACAGGCTATCTGCCATACCTCCATGACAAAGAACAAGTACAAGCTTGGATTCACGATGCAATAAGCTTATTCACCCCTGCTGCCCAGGCCTTGGTCGAGAAATATTACGCCAAGCAGCCGAATAAGTCCTACTATTATGGTTGCAGCACCGGCGGAGCGCAAGGATTTGCGTTGGCTCAATTTCATCCGGAGTTGTTTGATGGGATTTATGCGGGTTGTCCCGGGAATTGGTATAGTCATCTTGCGCTCAATTTTCTTTGGAATGCTCAGCATGCTGCCGTAAGTGTCTGTGTAGGTGAACCTCCGGAGCACTCGCTAACAAAGAGTCAGACACCAGAGACTGCTCTGACACAGGACGAATTGGACTTCGTCACGGGTGCTGTACTCGACGCCTGCGATAAGATTGATGGCGTGGCAGATCGATTGATCGAAAATCCGCTCGCGTGCAAATTCGATGTCGATAGCCTGGCCTGCCAGTCATCTTCCAATTCGACTTGCTTGACTGAAGCAAAGATCGAGACTGTGAAAGCGATTTATGCTGGACCGAAGCGTGCAGATACCGGAGCAGAAGTCTATCCAGGCTTCGACTTTGGCAGTGAAATCGGATGGGCGATGCAACAACGCAACCTTTCGAGGGACTTCAGCGTGCCGATTTTGAAGAACCTCGTCTTCGATGACCAGAGCTACGACAATGCCACTTTCAACTGGGCTTCCGATGTCGACATCGTGGACGCAAGAGCAGGAAGGTTCATCGACTCCATCACGCCGGATCTTTCTGCCTTCAAGAGTTGGAAAGGTAGACTGCTCACTTCCCAAGGCTGGGCAGATCAGTACAACGCAGGAACTTGGCCCATTGAGCACCTCAAGCAGGTCGCGGGTGCTATGGGCGGAAGCGTCGACGACTTCTACCGCTTGGTGATGATACCTGGCGGCGGGCATTGCGGAGCGAACCCCGGTTATCCTAACGTGCCCGCGACATACTCGTTCATTGCTCCGCTCGTGAAGTGGGTGGAATCTGACGGGGCAGAGCCGCCGACAGAATTTCTCAGCACTTCTCCGCCTTCGGGAGGAAACGTCACGAGGAAATTGTGCGTCTGGCCGGCAGTTGCGAAATATGGCGGAGGAGATGTGGACGATTGGGCTTCGTACGAATGTGCGGAGTGAGGTTGCATAGGATTGTGTAAAGTTCTTCTCCAGTTGCCGGCTAAAGTCTCTGCTGGAGCCTCGTGGCGAGGAGAGAAGCTTATCCGAGGCTGCCATTCTCTCCACATACCCGATGCTCTTTGGTCCAGAACTCCATGTTTTCAAAGGTCTTCTCGTTCGCACTCGTTCTGCTTCCCATCTTGCGCGCCATGGGCAATGCATCCAGGTCAGCAGTAGTGATTTTGATACCATCTATCGATTATACCAGGAACGACCGATCCGTGATACCACAGCACCCGAGTGACCACGGACCGCAGTGGGCGCGAAACAGGAAGCTATGCTGGAACACCTGGAGATGGCCGCCACATGCTTGTCGACTGCAGGATATGGCACGCTGACCCGAACACGTTGCATGAAGGACGGTCGCAATTTATGAAAGCGCATGGCTATCAATGCACGACTCTTATAGCGCAACGCATCTGATCCTGCCTCGAACTTAGCGTCACGAAGCATCGCATAGGCCAGGAGGAAGATGGCCTTATCAGCTCCGAGCATCCGCCAATGCCCCACGATCCTCGTTCGCGACGCACATGTCCGAGTAACTTCTTTGGCGGTCAAAGAACCTGCAAAGCGGGATTGGGAAATATCAAGCGAATGAGGAAACGGGGGCCCACCTCTCAACTGCAGCGATGAGCATGCTTCAAAAGAGTATCGTCTATTCCGAGCATGCTTCGGAAAGTTGCCTTCTCCAATGCGCGGTGGATCAGTGGGATCTCCATTCTGCGGATGCGAAACAGATTCTCCTTCCGGAGTACAGAAGGGCAAGCTGTGCAGTGGCCCACCGGACGCTTCCACATGAACCTCTTGGGCGGGTCGAAGGACGAAAAGGCAGCACTATGCGTCTGCCCAGAGACCATGTGCCTTCGTGACGGCGCCTCTGGCTTATGGCATCAGCATCCACGCGGTGTCTATTCGGCGAGTTTAGCTTCAACGTCATGTTGCGACACTCAGAAGAGCTAGGAGGCTGTGAACAGGAACTATGATCCGAGCCAGCGTATTTTCAGAAGTGGCAATTCAGAGTTTGCACTACGATGCACGCGAGAAGCCCGCCCTGACTACATCCCCCATCGTGCTGGATCTTGCGGGAGAATGGGTCTTTTGCAAGCCAATTTCGCGTGCAGCATTCGAGCTCTCAACAGCAGAATGTCCGGGCAACGAGAACACCATATTGATTAAAGAGAGCGGTCTCTGCTGAAACCTGACATCAATTGAACAGGGAACATACTTACGCAAGCTGCGGGCCGCTCCTTGCGGAACCACGCCAAAATCTGACAAGACCAATGTGCTTCGGCGGCGCCACGACAGAATCGTTATCATTCTTTGGCTTCTCTGAAGACTTTTCTGCAATGACGCCTGCTGTCGTCTGCGTACTCAAAATCATTATGTGGACCGATCTACTGAGCCAATTATGGCCACCGGAGCGCTCAGTCAGCACGAGAAATAGTGAGCATATTCGCTGTTGCTTCCAACGTTGCGGGACGCCGGATGGTGGTGAGATGGCGCCTTCACTTTCGGTCACTTCACGGTCAGTTTGCGGACCTCTTTCATTCGATCCACATGAGATCATCCTCAACATCAGTGCGGTCGGATTCGTGACCATGTGGCATTGTGGTCACAAAAGAATTTGAAGGAGCCGTATTTCGTGAGTAGCACAAAAGGTAGGCTGATCGTCTCATTCTCTGCTTCTTTTTTTCGAACCATCATCAAAGAGTTGCCTTTACCTCCGCATAGTAGCCCATAATGGAGGGACCTTCTCGAAATGCGAGTTTGTGGAGCAGGTACACCGACAAAATCTCCACTCCATACACAAACACACCCGATACTCGATCAGAAGTCCAGCAAAAGCCTGAAGTCGGTCAAGAAGAAAATGTGACAACAAGAGCTGGGAGAGTGGTAGGAGGCCGCTATGTGGAAGAGAGCAAGGAATCTGGCTTGCACGACAATCATGGCCCGCTTCAGGTGGTCGACATCGACATGCCTTTGACCTTGACTGAGCTGGTCGACGTGGATGGCAAAGAGTTCATCGTACTGCAGTACGCTTCATTTGATTCTGTCAATCCCTTCAACTGGAATCCGTGGTACAAACGTGCCGTCACGACGATGCTTAACCTGATGACACTATCGATCGGACTTTCGACAACTTGCTACAGCTCGACAGTCAACAGTATGACCACGGAGTTCGGCGTCTCGACAGAAATTGGCCAGCTAGGGCTGTTCCTCTTCAACTTTGTCTGTGCGATTGCGCCGCTCTTCCTTGCTCCATTTTGCGAGCTTGTCGGTCGCAAGATTGTGTATGCCGGCGCATACTTCTGCTTCTCGCTCTGCTTCATTGGCCTATCTTTGGGACAGAACATGGCGACGATCTTGGTAATGAGAGCTTTCCTGGGTCTATTCGGATGCGTGGGCACGATTCTGGTCGGTGGTACTTTCGATGACATGTACTTGCCGCGACAACGCAGCAGACCAATGGCAATGTTCGCCTTTATCGCCATCTTCGGCACCGTTTTTGCTCCGGTATACGCTGGTTTTATTGACCAACACTTGGGATGGAGATGGGTCGAGGGCATCCAAGGACTGAGCACCATCCCACTTTTGATCTGTATCGTCGTCTTCTTCCCAGAAACCCGTGGTGGCGTGTTTCTGCAGAGACGGGCAAGACAGCTCCGCAAGGCGACAGGTGACGACCGCTACGTTGGCCCAGATGAGATTGAAACTCCATCTTTGCAGAGTATGCTGAAGGCATCATCAGTCAAAGCATTCAAAATGCTGGCAACGGAGCCTGTGGTCTTCGCGTTCGGCCTCTGGATCGCCTTCTGCTGGTTCGTGGTCTTCCTCTTCTTGTCCGTCATTCCGATCACTTTCACCGAAAAGCGCGGCTGGAACGAAGGCGTTTCTGGATTACCGTATATCAGCTTGGCCATTGGAACCACACTCGGCTGGGCCGCCCATCACTTGCAAATGCGCAAATATGAAAATATCATGAACGATCCGGATCGAATTGCCACGCCTGAAAGCCGCTTGTATGGCGCCATGTTCGGAGCAGTTTGGTTCCCAATCGGCCTCTTCATCTACTCCTTCACTCAATACGGCTATATTCACTGGATTGCTCCCACGATCGCTCTTGCGCCTATCGCATTTGGTATCTACTTCGTGTTCGAGAGCACTTATTCGTACACTGCGGATTGTTATGGCGAGAATTCGTCTTCGGCAATTGCTGGGCAGGGTTTCATGAGGAACACGCTAGGTGCTGTATCACCGCTATTCGCGAGTCAGTTCTTCCATAATGTTGGGAGTCAGTATGCTGGGTTAATGCTATCTATTGTGGGCACGATATTGAGCTTGATTGCTTTTGTGATGTTCAAGTTTGGGCCTCAGTTGAGGAAGAGATCGAAGCGCGCGAGACAGTTCTAAGTTCCTCGTGGAGGTAGTGGTTTTGAGGTAGTTTAAGAAGGACCCAATTGTTCAGATGATCCGATGTTTGTGACCTGCTCTCTTCACCTTCACATGGTTTCTCGCATTCTCATCGGAATTCTGGCCCTGATGGGGCTGCCCCTGCTCAATTCCACCAAAACGATACCGAGAAGCTTGCCGTAATGCTCTCCACATAATGCCACCATCCAAGTGGGATATACAAGCACTCTCCCGGTCCAAGTATCGCTTCTTGATACTTCGCTTTGCTAAAGAGCGGAAACTTCCGAATCTGCTCGCGCAGAGCTGCATCGTACTGCACTTCGCCGCTCTTCAACTCAGGCCTGAAATGAATCATGTCGACTTGCGAAGTGTTATTCATGTTGATTCCAGCGTCATCCACCCCACAGGGGTACATGAACTTAGTATACTCTGGAGAGTACAAACGAACATACTTGTATCCGACCACTTGGCAGAGGATGTTGTGGTACGGGTCGGTGTGTAGTGGGGTTTTGGTTCCGGCTGGACCAAGCCATGCATTGAGCAATGGTGCATCAAGTTGTTTGACTGTCTTCAGTCCTGCGGTATTTGCGGATGCGCCTTCCGGCTGCCGGGGGTTTGTCCAGCAGTAGTCGGGTATGCTGATGTCGTTTTTTAGACTTGGAATTTGCTCGAATAAGTCGTGTTGTGCTAGGTAGCCGATTTCTGCTGGCTGATCTGGGATGAGGTATCTTTCTGCAAATTCTGCGAAAGTCATGATCTTTTGAGACCATTCGCTCTCCGTATAGCTGCTGCCTATTTCGACTGGTACGATCCTATTGCCGCCTAATGTTTTGAACTTGAGATAATTGACATCATCCCAAAGTGTGCGAGCAGGCCAACGCTCAAATGTGTTAGGCATGATGACCGGTGCTCCTGTCGTTTCGAGGTGCATTTGGAACTCTTCGAATTCGAAGCCTCTGGTCGTTCGCATAATAGGACAATCCGTGTCCAGTGGGCGAGGCCGTGGTGTTGGAAGTCTCTGAGGTTCGATGTCTGTCCATTCTGATACCATGAAGAGTTCGAGCTGTCGAAGGACATCGTCGATCAAGGCCTTGCGCCCTGGAGCGCCGGAGATGATAACTGCTCGATCCAAGATGTTGCAGAATGGCTTAAGCCAATTTTGGTCTTTCAGCGCCACGTCAAGCGTAATTTTGGTGCGTTTCGCAGGATTGGCGCTGGGCAATGAGACGGCGTTGCCAGATTTCCGTGATTGACTTGCTTGTTCGCGCAGTAGCTTCACAGCAAGGTGAAGACTGGCATCTTCGTACAGGCGACGCCAGCATGCGGGTACATTCTCATAGGACCAGGCATGCAGATAATTCTTCGCCAGCTGTAGCACATCATCCGACCTGGTTGCAATGATGGCTATTGTGCTGTAGCCGCAGAGGTGCAGGCAGTCGTTCGGCACCGGCTTCTCGAGCTGCTGGACGATGAAAAGAGCCAAAGTCTCGAGACGGGCTGCGTCTTCTTCTGGCGTGGCCATAAGGCTTCTTATTTCCGCCACTGCGCCAGTCAAAGTCAGGCTATTGTGGTCAGTCGCTTCGTCGCGAATGTCGCAAGAATGTAGAGTTGAAGATGTCGAGACGGAGGAGTGAAATTCAAGTGAGGTTGGTGAGCTTAGGTAGTGGGGCAATGGTGTAAGACCACACCCGAATTGGAAATTTTTAGTGAAGCGAAGCGCACAGGCTGACGAATTGAAGTGAAGGTACCGTTGACAGCTTGCATGGACGTTGGCAAGAAGCGCTAACTCGGCAAGCACGTAACGATGTGATCCAAGTGGTGAAGTCACCAGCACTTTCGATTGCTACCTATCTCCATTGAAGACCTGCAGTAAGGATATGCTCCTCCAGGGTCGTTGTTTTCGTTTCAACCCTTCAGATCTCAAGCGAGCCTTCAAGCAGTGGCTTGCGACTGCTCGATCCGACAAAAAGATCATACGCGCCTTGCTGGAGCTGCCATTGCTGGTGCACCACATTCCACACCGAAAGGTCTTTCCTCGTTACTTTGAAGGTTGCGGTCTTGCTCTGCTCTGGTTCCAAGTGCACGCGATCGAAGCCTCGTAGTTGCCACTTGGGCGCTGTTGGGATAGAAACATACAACTGCGGCACTTCTGCAGCAGCGATGTCACCTGTGTTCGAGATTTGGACTGTGATGTGGAATAGTGTCTCCCAAAGCTCCGGATGTCCGCCTTGTGGAATCGGTGTGTCTGGTGATGGCCATTCCTGTGTAGTGTTACTGACCGGGGTGATGCTCAGGTCTGAGTATTCGAACGTGCTGTAAGAGAGTCCGAAACCAAATTCGAGCTCAGGCTCAATGTTCTGTTGATCAAAATAACGATAATCAATGTATAGACCTTCCGTGAAGTTGTCCTGCGGGAACGGTCCAGAGCCAATCGTTGAGTTGAGCAGGTTGCCGTAGTCGCTCTCATTCTTGGCGACTGTGAAGGGTAGACGGCCTGAAGGCGAGACGTCTCCGTAAAGCACATCTGCAATGGAGTTTCCAGCCTCTTCTCCAGGGAGCAATGCATATATAATGGCCGTGACGTTCTCGTTGTTGACCCATTCGTCGATAACTCTAATTCCGACACTGTGAAGTACAACAATGGTGTTCGTGCAGTTGCGAGCAACATTCTTCACTAGGTTATCTGAGAACTCGTCCTTGAGCGTGGTCCGGTCGAAGGCTTCTGAAGAGTATGCATTGATGAACACCAGACAAGCATCGGCATTTGCGTAAACTGTTGGATTGACACTTGCGAAGTCCCAGCGAACAGTGCCTCTGTCTGCGATGACACGGCGTTGAATGGCGTCGAACGGTGAGATGAAGCACGAAGGCTGCAACAGAGCGTCAGCGCAGGTCCTCCGTACCACCACCACGCGTTTATGTGTGGTGCAAATACAACCGTGTTACGACCAAAAAGAATGAATAGGAAGAACTTACGCTGGAACCGCCGCTACCGCCACCAGTAATCAAAGTTCCGTTGAATGTCTCCCAGCCAAAATTGACGTCGTACCCTCCTCCGAAACGAGACGGAGTTGTCCAAGGCGAGTCTGGCGCTTTCGCATCGTACCCGTAGATGTTCAAAAACCTAGGCTTCTTCAGTGGCAGTGCATTGTCCTTATTCTTGACGAGCACGGTGCCAGCGGCGCCAATCTCACGAATCAAGGATGCATGATCGTAGCGGACGTCGATAATAGGGTGTTGCTGATCGTACGGATACACGCCAATCTCTGGGTATCCCGCGTCCTGGCCGAGATGATACCAAGCAGCCAAAATTCGGGTAACCATGTCGTTGAGCCGTGTCTCAGTAACTGAACCATTCGTGACAGCTAGAAACACAAGTCAGCAGATGTATCTGGCATAAGGTCAGCTCCTAAGAGCGTAATTACCTTGAGTGAGGTTGGCGCCCCAGTATCCGCCATCAGGCATCACCAAATCCAGACCTGCGTTTGCACTGGCGACTCCAGCATGCTGCGCGGCCCAATCGGACGTCACGAATCCTTGGAAGTTAAGCTCGCCTTTTATCAGTTTATTAGTGTACTCAGCCAGCCAGAGATTGCTTTTCGATTTGTGAGGATTTTTGCTCACCTTTCAAAATGCCGTTGAGGAGCTTGGAGTTCTGGCAGCCGTAGGAGTTGTTGATGCGTTGATACTGCCTTCAGATTAGCATGATTGCAAACAGTACAAATCGGAAACGTCGTACAGAGCACATGGCTGAAGCAGCGCCAGCGTGGACAGCATCCATGAAAGGAAATGCATAGAGTTCGTGGATGGTCCGGTCGTCGGCATTGCTGGACGTGGATTCGCCCATGCTTCCAGGGTTGCGCCTCCATTCCTGCTCGTTGAGCAGCCAGTGCTTCATCTGAGAGATCACACCTTGGCCCTGCAGACCGGTGGTGACCTCACGCATGCCTACGGAGGACAGGTATGGATCCGCGCCAAATCCCTCCTGTTTCCAAAGTCAGCCATGGATTGGCCAGCGCACTCGATGTTCCTCACCCAGTTCCGCCCGCCACGTGCGACCCTGCCGAGAGGGCCTGCCACAGGAAGCAAAGCTACATGTATGCCTTTACCGCGGTACTCTTCTCCGAGGGCCTTGCCGTATTCATACATCAAGCGTTTATCGAAGGTGGCGCCGACAGTCAGCTGCGCTGGGAACGCAGATACGAATTCTTGCCCTCTGATGCCGTCTGGAGCATCCGCAAGGCAGAGAGCTGGAATTCCGAGACGAGTGATGTTGGGCGTGTTTCCAACGCACAATCCCGTATGGCCTCGAGTCATGTTGACCTTCTCTTCGAGCGTGAGCTGATCCACGATGGAGCGGGCTTTGACATACGCGGCTTGCCATTTTGGATCCGAGCCTCCATTGCCTTCGGCTGCTGGTTGTCAGTCGTGAGATGGAGCGTCCTACCAGTTTCACTCACGTGTTGGGTAGACTGGCGGACTCTGCCCATATAGCGGCACCTCAGAAACATTTGTATAGCCAATGCAATGCGCTGTCGACACCAGCGAGAGCAGAGCTCCAGCTGCTGGAACAACACCCTTCATCTTTGCTTGACTTGAGAGTGCAGGATTTTGAGACTTGAGAATTTCGAGAGCTACATATGCGGCTTCCGCGCATCGTCAGATTACTGCTCGGATCCACTGAAAGCACCTCATTCCTGAGACCATCATGGAATCACTGCAGAGCTCCTTCGCCTGATATCTGCCGACTAGCATATCCGGTAGCTGCGTTGCACTCCGCACAATCTTCCCACATTGTAGAGGCCGTAACGAGGGCCACCGACGTTGAGCCGCGTCGTTGCAAAGCTTGGAAGGTGGAGGAGGAAGTAGCTTGTGGACTAGTTTGCGGATCCTGGTTAGGGCGGCAGAGAGGAGACTTCATTCGATCGGCTGTCAACGAAGGCACAGCGCGCGTTCTGTGGAAGAGTTGGTCATGTGCATTACCGTTATCGAAAGTGAGCGGTCGCGTGGTGAAAATTCCCAATCGTACGTGGTGAAACGAACGAGAAGGGGATGGCAGTAAGCGACACGCCAAGACTTCCAGCCAACTTCAGCCGGTTGCACATGCGGGCATGTATCCGCTCTTCCACTGTAACTAAATTCCACAACCCCGCCTGACGGTCCGCTGGCCTTGATCAAGCTACGATGATGACTGGGCATCTTTCTGGGTTGTGTCGCAGGCCACGTCTTTTACCGGAATGCAGCCATGGAAACATCTCAAAGCGGCATTCCGGCCCGAGATCGCACAGCCTTTTTTCTGGCATCAAGAAAGAACAAGATCATGCCATGTCGGAATGGCTGTAGACATGCGAAAGGAACGCTGAACAAATTCATCATGAGACTGTCTCGCCAAGCTGGAAGCCAGAAGAAAACTCATGACCAAGGACTACTGCACCGTTCCCCTCAATCTGCTAGGCAAGACTCAGCACATGTTCGAGTATACTGCATATTGCCTTCGCAATAATCACCAAGGAGCACCAAAGCAGCCTAGCAGAGGCATGCCGGCTAGGGGCATTCGATGATCAAAGATTAATCTGAGCTGTATATATGGTTTGACGGAACGGCCATCATCCAATCAGGTCCATATTGGTCTAGTGGCTAGGATTTGTCGCTCTCAATGAAGCAGCTCCGACAAGGCCTGGGTTCAATTCCCAGATATGGAATTTATCTTTTTCTTCGGGGGGTTTCGAGGTGCAGCTCCCTCAAGATGGCTCCCACTAACGGGTCCCAGGAAATGGATGCAAGCTTCATATATGGTTCTTTTTTGTTGTTCCTTCACCTGTGACCGGCCCGATCATCTTTTTGAGGTCTACCTACTATGCACGGGCTCAGCACTTGATACCAATCCAGCTCATCGGTGTTTAATGTGATAGATATACAATACTTCGTGCAGGCTTCGAAGTTATTAGAAAAGGAAAAGTTCTCCTCGACCCGTGTTGCCTTTTTCCCATCACCTATATCCGTATCTATCCAGCTAACAACTACGATTCATTCTCTGTTTATTTACTTTGCGGAATAACATGTCAATCGCCCATTAGCCATGTCCAAATAAACAAAATTTGAAAACAACAGGAATGCGGGTGTTGTCAAGAGTCATGTATGAAGGTATTAAGATGCGTCGTTCAAGGCACGGATATTGTGCTAAGAGGCACAATGAGACGTATACTACCAATCGGCCCTGCTCAATATTGTAGTCACTGTTACCCATGCTAGCCTGCCAGCACAGTAGAGTCCCCCAACTGCTTGTAGTAATTCAAGAGATCCGACGACGAAGTAGCATTGTATATTAATCGAGTAGCCAGGTCGACTTGCAAGTAATCTGTTCCCAGATATCGAATAGTGGTTCCAACAGGTACCGTTCTGCAGCCCCAATCAGTCAAATCAGCGAAATCCACACCAAACCGTATATGTCGAAACCATGTTGGAAGCTTACACATTGTCCGCTTTGGCACTCTTGGAATGACCCTGCCATCTAGTCCCGATGATCGAGCAGCTGGAGAAAACGTATAATACATCATACTGGACATCCGTAACCAAGGCACCACTGTATCCTGAGCTCGAAACAGAATCGTACACTGCACTTCGATTGGTGTACAACGGAGTTGGGTCTCCAAATGTGGCCCCCTCGTCCGTGTATTGAAATTCGGGGGCTAAGGTGACATCAACGAGCGCTGCGCCAGTTCCATTGCCCTGAGAATCGGTCTGGAAAATGGAAAACCAGCGTCGTGCGATGTTGGCGGCCTCGGGTTCTGACAGACAAGGCTCAGTCGCTGTAGGAGAAGTTGTGTATCCGAGGACGAGAGGAATGGCGACAAGTACCGAGAGGATTTGCATTTTGGTATTGGGAGAGCCTTACTGGACGCTGCTTCAATCCTGCGATGTGTTGCTTCAGAACAACAGCTGCCACTATCCGAGTGGTCATTATATGTTCTGAACAACGTCTTTGCTCTTCAACCTTTTGGTCTCTGCCCGGCCATGGACTTCCCCTCAGGATCGGCATGGAAGGGGCTTGTCGTTGGGTCGATGCTTGACCGAAATAGGCAATAGAAAAGGCAGCATTTTGAGTTTCCAGTAGTGTGCACGGCCTGCATGGACTCTGAAGTTAACGCTATCACTTCTGGTACATGCCCTTACCTCCCTACCCATACAATTCGGATAATCACGGCTCGTGGAAGCAGCAGTGGACTGAGCGAAAGCCATTCATCTCAAAACATCGTTCCCGTTGTAATGAGCCTGCACAGTGGTCTCCTATGGTCTGAGAAGCGCGAAAACAGAATGGATTCATGGGCTGCCTCCGCAGAACATCAATGCTCGTATTGATTATGAGATCTTTCTTGTAGCTGGAGCGCAATGCATCTTTCTTATGGCCTCATATCAATTCAAAGCACGTCAATATCATGTACCGCGCAGTATCTTGGTCACAGCATCCCCAAGGATGAATTTGAACAACCTCATGAGTGGCGAGCCTTTGTTGACAGATTGATCGAGACATACGGAGACAAACTCGGTGGGTGTTCGTCTTTGCGTATCGACTCTCACAAGGACAATGGGCGTGTACGATGCGAGATTCTGCCCCCTTCCACGAGCCACGCATAATGCGTTCTGCCTCACAAGCCGTGCGTGATCGGGGGTCCCTCGTAAACTGCGAATAGTTAAGACACAACTACTAACATACAGAAGGCGACACGTACCCTTGCGAGCCCACAGCAAATAGTAAGCTGTGCTGAGGACGAAAAAGCCCACGAACACAACACTGGCATAGTTCATGCTTGTCGCTGTAACCGGTAAAGTCGTTGGCATCGAGAATAGTATCATCTGGAAAGCAATCCAGACGACCATGACTCCATTGACAAGCCAGCCGACGACAGGAGGAAACTGGAATCGAGCAGTCGATACAGCTTTTCGACCTTCGAGCATGCTCACAGCGACTGGCAGGGCATAAGCAGCTGCGAGTCCAATCACTCCCACAGAGGCGAATGCCGTAAAAGCACTCGTTGAGCCGAGATTGATCAGGCCTAGCAGCATTTGAACAACCGTCGTGAGTAGTAGAGCCATCACGGGTGTGTCGCCCAAGTCAAGCCTGGACCACAGACCAGAGAAAGGAATGGCATGGTCCCTGTGCGGCGAGCGTTAGCACCATAGCAGCGGACTGTAGACCTCGTACCTACCTTGCGAAAGCCCATGTGCAACGCGATGCTGTGGTAGTGATGGAGACCGAGCAGAACACAGCAACTCCCAACACAAAGAACATGAGCCCAAGGCCGCCTCCGGGACTCCCCATCACATGATTGAAGATGTAGGGAAGGCCCTGGGCAGCCGGTGCGTTCAGTACATCCTCAAGTGGTGGCAGCGTGAAACAGATTGGTAGAATGAAAAAGAGTCCCATAATGGCAGAAAGCGGGACACTCAAACACATAGCCTTCGGCAGCATTCGCTCGGGTTCGTGTACTTCTTCTGCCATGCTCGATATCATTCCCATCGCTGCATAGGTATATGCAGCAGGAAGCAGACCAATGGCAAAGCTCCAGGAGCCCCAGCCACTGAGCGTATTGTTGTAGTGCGCCAGTGCATACGCAGCGCTGTGTCGTCCCTCTTTCGCGGTCGCAGATAGCCCAATGAATACGACCATGATGCAGAGAAGGTTCCAGCCGGCCGCTATTGTATCGACGTATGGCAGAAACCGGTTGCCGAAGGCGCAGATGCAGAAGACTGCAATGCAGATGGCGTAAAACATCAGAAGCAGCTGCCAACCAGTTGCCGCCCAATCTGGATGATACATTGTGACAGTCCCAGCAATAAGTGAGGCGAATCCAAAATTGACTGACAAGGCAATGGTCCAGTTCCCCACGAGCCAGATCCATCCTGTCATGAACGAGAGCGTAGTGCGCGCCCGACCAGCAGGCATCAATTGGTGCACCCCTAAATGTCACATCAGAAGTCAGCGACGATCTGGCACCTTGAGCATGAGACAAGTCCTTACAGAATTGTGGTCCGCCAGCGGTCGGGAATTTTGATGCGAGCTGTGTTGATGATAGTGCATCAGCTACATAATCACAACCGAGCACAACTCCCGGCGCCGCAACACATACCTCTGCGAGACTCATTACCACAGCTTGATCGAGGACCGACACCATAATCCAGCCGACGAAGTACGGCAACTGACCGCCTCCGATGATTGCAGAATTCAGTGCGGTCCCTTCTCCGAAAGGGACAGCAACTGTTAATGTGAAGACGTATGGGTTAGCTGCTGTTCCGCACAATCAACCTGTAATTGAGAGGCTCACTGATGGCAATCGACTGGAAAAGAACAGCAGACAAAGTCCTGTTTCTCGTCAACACTGGCGTGTAACCCAGCGCGACGAGACCGGCATCCTCTTTCTCGACATGGTCGACAGTTGTTCCGTTATGCGAATACTGCACTTCAAGTATGCCTTCTTGCTTTCGATCGTCGATGCTGACGGAGGACGCTTCGTTTGTCGACATTGTTTAAGTGGTGAGTTGACAACGGGAGTGTGTCGATGCACCTCGCGAAAGACATATCAAGTCAGCTCTCTTGAATAACACAAAGGTTCGTGGAGTGTTATCTGCAGATCTTGTCCAGAGGACTGCCGTTTCTGGCTAGCATGTGGCTGATGTGAAGGCGGGGGTCGCTACTGGGAGAGGCATGTGGAGCCAGCCAGGCTTGGAGTAGCATGTATATCTTGTGCAATGCACAATGCGTTCGTCCAAAGCTAATGCAGGAGCCTTGAACTCTTTTTTGCCCCAGCACTGTCAATGTCACGCCATCAGAACAGGAAGACGTTTTGTGAAATTGATTTGAACATGTCCCACCAATTCAGTTCGATCTCCGGTCGACTCCAGATGCCTCTTAGCAAATCTGCCATCAGGACCAAATTTCCGAAGGCCAGGTACGAAGTTGATTTGGATAGAGAATCCGACACTGCCTTTCGATCTTGAGCGTATAGACAATGCGATCCGACAACGAGTAAAGGGAATATCAGACAATGGGTCATCATCCCGGGCAATGGCTGATCGAGAAGCGTCGAAACTGCTTGTCGCACGACAAGTTGCACTGCGGCATCGTCTACGCTTCTACCTTGTAACGCGCGATACACGTAAATGATCGCGCTTGTTTCATACAATGTGCAAAACGAATCCCAGTGCCCGGGAAGCGTGAAGTCCGGGCCATGTGATCGTGCTGCTTGCCCAACCAGCGATACGAGGATATCTGGCACGCACCTCTCGGCCAGTCGGTATCCGACGTCTTCCGGTAAGTAATCGTGAACGATGTTTCCAAGGAAAGCAACCTCCGAGTAGACTTTGAGAACCTTGAGGAAAGAATCGCCGCAAGATAACTTTCCCCACCATGCATGGACACCTGCAAACATGGACCACATCGTAGGCTCGAAGAATGGTTTATCGCCACTTAGCAAGGAGCGGACCAGATCGACTGTAGCAAACACGCTCAGGAGATGTGTTTGCAAGCCACCTGCCAGAAGCATCTGCGATGGAATGGTATTCCACGTGGACAAGATTGACGAGCCTCCCTTGAGATGCGACTCCGAGGCATTGTTTTGGAGATCGGGTGCAATCATGCCGTCGAGGATACAGAACATGCAGACAACCTGAAACAGTTGACGAGCTTCATCGACCGAATCCACACCACATTCGATGCGACTGCGGAATTTCGTCAAAGCGACCTGCCGTGCCTGCTCTTGAGTTTGAAGTCCAGAGCCCGCTACACAACTCGCTTTATTGGAATATAGCAAGTGATGATGCGCTTGCGAAACAGCCAGGATTGCTTCTGTCAAAACAGGCTCGTGCATTAGCATCTCCTCGTCCAGCGATATAAGTTGCTCCGACAACTGTAGTCTTGGCCATACAGCATTCCTGAAATAGAGGACCAACGATTGCGGGAGAAACGGCGAAGGTGACGGAGGAGATGCTGGAAGTGTCGAAAGTGGTTCGGAGTCATGCACAGGAGATCCGATCGTCGAGTGCAAAACGTGCCCTTCCAGAGCAGCGCCCATGGACTTCAGCCGACCACGAAAGGCAGCGCCTCCCACCCACTGCAGCTGCTTCTGCGAGTAGTCGCATGCTCCTCCAGCGAGTAAGCACTTTGTGCACGTGGGACGTCTCAGGTCGCACTTCAGTCTCCGCTTCCGACAGGGCCAGCACGATCCGTCCACGACCCTCGGCCCCATTCTGCAGCTGTATCAAACGTTACAGGCGGTTGGTCAGATACTTGCCGTTGTTGGCGTCGAGACTGACGAAGTCATTTCATGTTGCCCTGTCGTCGAAGGTTCGGCCTGTCGCCGACTCTAGAAGTGGGGTAAGCACGCCTCGCGCGTCGTTTCGAGGCTTCGGATAGACGATCAGACAGCTGGAGATACGGCAAGCTTTCGACAAGCTCAAGCTCAGAGCTTCGACTTCGGCTGCCCTCCCGCATACCGCAAATGGCAACGTCCTTGCCTAGCGCGATTCGTGTACTACGGGCCCGTAATCGCCAACTTATCACTGAGCTGTGATGCGATGAAAGAGTGTCAGACGCGACGATTCGAGGCGCATCCGAGTTTGCAATGTCTTCCACAACAATCAATCTGCCGAATGGCAGCACGTACGAACAACCAATCGGCTTGTTCATCAACAATGAGTTCGTGCAAGGAACGGGCGACAAATTCGAAGTCGTGGATCCTGCCTGCGACAAGCCAATTCTGAGTGTGCGAGGTGCTTCGTCCAAAGATGTGGACACTGCGGTCGAAGCTGCCAGAGAGGCATTCGACAACGGACCTTGGTCGGATCTGACCCCAAAGGAGCGCTCTACAATCCTCTTCAAACTCGCATCTATCTTGGACCGCGAGAGGAACCTCCTAGCTGCCATCGATGCTTACGATCTCGGAAAGCCGTACGAAGCTGCGCTCGCTGGGGATTTGGATGAGACTGTCAACGTCTTTGAGTATTATGCTGGCTGGGCTGACAAGATTGACGGCAAGCAGATCGATACTTCAGCAGAGAAACTGTGAGCTAGGGCCCACTCAAAGCAGGATGTGTGGATGCTGATGTCTTTACAGTTGCTACACAATCCAAGAGCCACTGGGTGTGTGTGCCCAGATTATCCCGTGGAACTTCCCAATCATGATGCTTGCCTGGAAAGTTGCGCCAGCACTAGCCTGCGGGAATGTGGTGGTTTTGAAGCCAGCAGAACAGACTCCGCTATCAGCCATGTACTTTGGCAACTTGGTGAAAGAGGCCGGGATCCCGAAAGGTGTCGTGAACATCATCCCAGGACTGGGCTCGGTCACTGGCAAAACTCTGGCAGAGCATGAGAAAGTGGACAAAATTGCCTTCACCGGCAGCACAGCCACAGGGAAATCCATTATGCGATCTGCGGCCGCAAATCTGAAGAATGTCACTCTTGAGTGTGGTGGTAAATCTCCTCTAATCGTCTTCGAGGATGCTGAGATGGACAATGCCGTCCAATGGGCGCATACTGGAATTATGGACAACTCGGGCCAGGTTTGTACATCGACATCCAGAATCTACGTGCACGAAAGTCGATATGAGGAATTTACAAAAGCCTTTGTGCAGCACACGGAGCGGAATGCAAAAGTCGGAGCGCCTTTTGAGGCTGGAGTCAACCACGGACCACAAGTCTCCCGAGCACAATTCGACAAGGTGCTTAATTATCTGGAACAAGGCAAGCAGGAGGGAGCCCGGGCGGTGACAGGAGGTGCCAAAATCGATCGGAATGGGTACTTCGTCCAGCCAACCGTCTTTGTCGATGTGAGCTACCCCTAACCCATGGGTTCGAGTACGGCTAATCTGTTGAAGGCTTCCGAAGATTCAACGATTATCCGCGAAGAGATATTCGGCCCAGTAGTGACGATCAGCAAATTCAAAGACGATGCTGATGCGGTTGCGAAGGCGAACAACACTTCGTATGGACTCGCTGCAGCACTCTTCACCGAAAAGATCTCGCGAGCCCACAAGGTAGCGCGAAAGCTTAGAGCCGGCATGGTATGGATCAATTCGAGCGGAGACTCGCACTATGGAATTCCGTTTGGGGGCTTCAAGTCTTCAGGCATTGGTCGAGAGCTTGGGTCGTACGCTCTAGATGCATACACGCAGACAAAGGCCGTGCATGTGAATCTCGCTGTCTGAGCTCTTAGGCCAGGCCATGGAATTGTTCCAAGCATAGAAAGCTTAAGACTGTTTCCTGCCATTGGTAGTGCGCGAAGACACGCTGTGGAGTGATGTTGACTTTCAGAGACCATGTGCATTGAGCTGCAGTGTACAGCCTCCTGGACCAGTTCCACAATATGTTCAGAGCTTCAGTGAGCTACTGTGGCTGCCAACAGCCTCGTTGGCTGCGAGGGTGCTGTACCGGACCCGGTGTGGTAGGACTGGATCCGAAGCAGATCATGCTTGCTTGTTCGTGCATGAGAACACCGCAAGGCCCTCCCTTGCCCCATGTTACGTCGCGTCTTTGCAGTACACTTCACTCTATCTCCCATCATATGACAGATGGTACCGAGTAGCACGATCCATCCCTGAATAGAATGAGCCCCTCGGATGTTATACCTCGAGCTCAAACTCACATCAGATCCTTGTATGCTATCAGCCTTCGACGGGTAAGCATCTTTCGAGCAGGGTCAAGCGGACTGCGGGCTCAAATATGGCCCATTTCCTGGCGAAATTCATAGCAGTGGGCTCTGCATCCGACAAATACGACGACCCTCAGGTGGAAGGAGCAGGCGGAAAATGCGGCATATTTCGTGCCACTGCCAGAGCCAGGTCATGCTCGTTGCTCGCGAAGACTGTTCTCTCTTCCATGGTCCAATTCTTGAAGCATACTTGCAAGCATGACAGGAAGCGTCGTGACGTGTGCGTGAAAATCTGAAGATGTTGTCACATTGCAGACCGCGTGTAGACGCGTAAAAGTAAGCAGCACTCTCCTTCCGGGCTTCGCCGAAAGTCGTGCACAATGATGATGACAAACCTTCACGGTTCAAACGTGCTGATGTGCTTCACATCCTGCTGAAGGTTTGCGGATATCATCAGGGAATGATGGCTCTTATCGTACATGGCCTTCGGGAACAGACATCAACGCGTTGTCAATTCATCAAACGTCATACCTATCGACAGCGTTTCCGGACACCTACAGCATAATGCGGAACCACAAACCCATCTCAAGTTCTCTCTCGCCAACAAGAGCCTCTCGCGTGAAGTGGCACTGACTTTTCAATCATCTCTCCCCAACCAAGGCTTACAAGCCTCATAATGCTCTTTCAAAACTCCATCATACTTCATGATCCTCCCGAACAAGTCTCCCTCCTTATCCACAATCTCCAAAAGCCGAAACGCACCAGCGAGAATGAAATCCGCAAAACTAGGCACATCACCTTCCTGCACAAACCTGCCCTGATTCTCCTCAAGCAAACCTTTGATAGCACTCAATTTCTCCTCTGCGTTCGTCCAAGCCTGCTCACCCGCCTGTTCACTCTTCGCAAGCTCAGTAAGTGGCATTCCGAAACGCTTCTCACGCGTCGTGTTGAAATACTCTGCACTCTTGGGATTGAGGATCATCTCTGGAACGCGAGGGATAGCGATCGCTTGTAGTGAAGTCCAGAGGCTCGCTACTGCTGTTTGGATGCGAGCGGCGTAGTCGTTGTTTGCGAACTTCAAGGAGGACTCTGGGTAGAGACGTTCGAGCTCGTGGGCGATTGCTAAGGAGTCCATGATGTACTTGTTTCCTGGAAACTTGATTGCCGGAATAGAGTATTCGGCATTGGGGTTCACGCTCGGTGAGTTTGGTGGGATGCCGAAGGACTTGAGAGTGGGTGCTACGTCTGGGTATTCAATCCATTCGGTCTTATAGGGGATGTTCTTGAAGTTTAGGGCGAGGCGGGCTGGAGTTTTGGTTAATTGCTGGCATGATGAACGTTGTTCATGTGTCATTGCGACACCTACCTTTCCAAGGGTTCAAGCTCCAGCATTTGGGCGTGCCTCTGCTAGGCAGGTCGTAAAGGATGATCTCGTCAGTGGACATTTGGGCAACTCGGGATTGCGACTCGTAGTCTTGTTGTCTGATGTGTTGCAAGGGCCGCAGCGTAACGAGATATAGAAGCTTTAGAAGCGACAAAGACAGCTCAAGAGAGCTCTTGCGCGCCCTTCTACGCGCAGATAGCAGACTTGGCAGGCACAGGTGGGGCTTGTGCTACGAACGGGAAGGCGTAGAGAATGGACTTCATTATCTACAGAGGCATGGTCATGCAATACCGTAATATACAAATCAGTGGCTGCAGTTCTGTAGCCATCCGGTCATTATCTTACAAATCGTCCGCAGTCGCAACATTTTCAGGTGCGCTTGGAGGCTTTCGCAAGAATGCTTCCAATAGCACACCAGTCGCTACGGCAACATTCATGCTGTCGACATCGACATCTGGCACACTCTCAGCCCTCCGTCCACCCTCAATGGACACGAAGTAGTCCGCACGATTGCGCAGATTTTGTCTCAAACCTTCGCCTTCCGCTCCGAGCATCAATATACATGGGTACTTGGCCAATGGACTGTCGGCAGACACGCGGGACGTACTAAGGAACTGTCCAGAGAAGTCCGCCTTGCCAGTGGGTGCCACTGCAGCATAGACTTTCCATCGGTATCTGGAAGAGTCGTGTACAAAATTCGAGGGTTGCGATACGGAGAGTAGTCGCATAGCCTCGCAAGCTCCTGCCGAGGCTTTTGCCAACACCGCAGATGACAAGTTTGCGCAGGTGTTGGTGGCGACCGCGACAGCATCTACGCCATAGAAATGGCAGGTCCGGATGATGTTGCCCACGTTACCGGGATCAGTAATGCCGTCGAGCATGACGATGAAAGGGTGGCGCCAGCCGCCGCTCAGAGCGTTGATGACTTTGGGGCGGCCATTGATCTTTACATCTTCGGCAGTCTGTGAGCCCAGTTCGATCGGAATCAAGCCTTTGCTAGACTCCGGTTTGCGAAGGCCAGCGACTGGCACTGCAGGTAATTTCGATGCCTCTAAGATGACACCATTGTGTGGGCGACCATCTGACATCTTGTCTAGCATCGCAGTCTTGAATTCGTTACGGAAGGGAATGCCTGCCTGCTTCGCGAGCGCTACCAGTTCGCTGCCTGGCTTGTCTCCAGACTCCGTGCCTTGGGCTCCAATGTCTGCATCGAAGATCTTGGGGTGAATGTACAATTTATACAGCTTGCGACGCTGTGCTTTGAGCGCCGCAAGGACACTGTTGTAGCCATAGAGGAATTCGCTTGCTGCTGTAGTGTACGGTATCGAGACTGGCACCTCATCATCTTCATTGGCCGCTCGTTTTGCACGAACTGATCGATCAGTGCCTCGTGCTTCGCGGCGATCGTGCCTAGAGTTATCTGGCTCTCGCGTATCTCTAGTAGGTCTTGCATCTCTGTGTCTGGTTCGCACTGGTGCAGTCTTGCCTACGGCCAGATCGATGACACCGTCTTTGGTCACGTATATGACACTCTTTTCGCCATCAGGCATTTCACCTGCCAAGAACGTTCCAGCCCTGGCCTTCTTGCGGAAAAGAGAAACAACAGCTTCTGCTGGTTCTTCTTCCTGAAATGTACCGGAGGTGATGTAAGAGTTCACTGCTTTCAGAGACGATCTGGCGTCCCTGATAAGCTCATCCACGCTATGGCTCTCTCCGGCTTCTTGTTGTTGCTGCAAGAAATGGATCTGACGACATGCATTCTTGATCGATCTCATTAGACCTTCCGCAGGTTTGGGCTGTGCTCGAGAATTGGGCTGCCCTCGAAGGCCAAGATCGGATTCCGCCCTCGATCGTGATGCTTCGATAACAGAGAACTTTGTTGAATTTCCATCAGATATGCTGGACCGCACTGCTGCCGTTTCAGCTCGCTCTCGTCGACCAGGATTGAATGCCTGGCTCGGTCTGCGGCCACCGCGGTCTCGAGATGCAGAGACCGCCGGGCGGGCATCTCGAGGCGTGCCACTGCGGCCTGCATATGCATTCCGAGTTCCAGCTTGATGTCCAGTGTAAGCACTCAGACGTCTCCGGTCATCGGGTGGAGGCTTGGGAATTCGCGCATCTCGGGCGTCTCGTGCTGAGGCTCGAGCTCTCGTAGACCAGTCTTTGCCTCCTCTGTGCTCGCGGCCCTCATCTTTCGTGGCTCGCAGACCGCGATTGATGGCAGAAGTCGTCGACACCCATGCTCGCGGTCTTGGAGTCTGCACAACCAGCAATCTGCGTAGAGAACAGACGCGCCTGCGAAGCAACAATGGAGACATGAAATGGATGTTGTGGTAGATCTCTACTTAGGAGAAAGGTTCAGCGCCCACCGGCCGAAATTCGGCCCGTGTCGCGACCCCCGGACGAGCTTCCATCACGTCGCGTCGATGTTGGTGGTCTTACCACAGCACTTGCACGTCTTCCCGGCGCGTGCGATGTCGACGTCTCTCAGAGATTGGAGTACGCCTTGAAGTTGAAAAGGCGACAACATCGACATGTCGTTCCACTTCGACGCCCAAGCCGGCTCTGACGATGACAGCGACACGGCCGTCGACTTGGCCGACTGGAAGTTGGGCACCGGAACGCTCAAGGCACCGCGTCCTGCCCCTCCGCCACCAGCTCCCGTTGCGCCCATGGTCGTAGGAAGCTCTAAATCTGCTGCTGTCGTTCAAGTCCGGGACACTTCGTCACCAGAAGTGCTCAACGAAGAGTCTCCTAGGGAACGCCGCCGAACGACCACTTCGCCCTCGCCGCCCCCGCCTTCCCTCGGCTTCAAACCAATCAATGTCCCATCGCACCGATCGTCCGGACCGAGCTCGATAAATCATGTCGATTCCGACGCATCTCCGGAGGCTGATACATTGTTCGTAGGGAACGAGACTCCGAAGCGCGCAAAGGGCAAAGGGAGAGCGTATGGATCTGGACGACCCGGAAGCCCTTCAAAATTGGTGGTGGAGGTGTCAAGAAGAGAAGCCAGAAGAATCCGTGACTACGACGATTTGCGGCACGGTGCAGAACGGGTTCGTAAGATTCTGAGCGAACACTCCTATGAAGATGGAACGGTATTTTACAAGGTCCAGTTCGGCAACTTTTATGATGACTACGTAAGTCTGATGCCCTTTTCAGCTTTCACGAGCGCGCTGGCACTGTGAATTCGCGTACCGCCTGGCTCATTGTCATGGCGTGTGGCGATTTTCACATGTAAGCCCTCAACTTGCCTTCACTTAATCTTCGCATGACCATAAAAGGCGCCTGCTTTGTGCTCCTCAACCTCGACCTCGACATCAACATTCAATCCATCCACCGCAAGCGCATTCTGACACATCGAGAACAGGTACCTTTCAACGATCTGTTCGACTACGACAACGGTGAAGAGGCTATTGCAGAATTCAACGAGGTCGACACACCTGCTGAGCAACCGGCACCGAGAAGTCGGGGCGTCTCTCGCACAGGCCGGAACACTCGCGGTGGCAGGATGTCTTCCTCACGTCCAAACGCCGGCAAACGAAACAATGATGGTTTCGTGAGCACCGTTGACAACGTAATCGACAGTGACGAAGAGCGTTCTGAGGATGAGACGCAAGCTTCTCGCCTACTTCGCGGCCGCAAGCGCAAACAACAAGACATCTCGCAATACGTGGATGCAGGCGAGCCTGAAGACGAAGACGAGGAAGACGACTACTCTGAAGATGAGCTGCAGCGTCCCACTCGCGCTGGACTTCGCAAATCCAGGCGATCCGCCAATGGCCGTAGTATGCGCACTCGCCGTCAATCTACTGCAGTCAGCGAGGAGGACGACGAAGACGATGACAGCGACAATCTCCTCGCGTCCGACCTGCCCGGGACACGCCGGCGCAAGCGCGGCCGTCCTGGACCTCCAGCGAAGAAGGCTAAAATCGTTCGTGAAGGTGCTCGCCACAGTTCACGCGCCACGAGACATGTCGGTGGCATGACCGAGGTTGAAGTTGACGACATTTACCGATCAGAGTCCGAGGAGCCTAAGCAGCCTTCCAAACCCAAGTCGATCGGTGTTCGTGAAGTCTTCAAAGATCTGCCACGGAACAACGAGTTCCGCATGCGACATTCGCAGTATTGCGATGTGTGTGGAGAAGGCTCGAATTTCGCGAAACTCATCTGCTGTCAAGGATGTTCTCTGGTATATCATAAGCAGTGCCTGGGTCACCGAACCAATCGCGAGCACTTGGTCACCAAAGTCGACGAGGACGACTTCGTCTTGCAGTGCCGTCGCTGCGTGGCTTTTCCCCGAAAGAAAGATCCAGCAGCTCCAGATCAGGGTAAATGTCAAGATTGCAGACAGCACGGTGCAGCATGTCGTCCGTTCAGACCACGCAAGTCTGCAACTCAAGAGCAGCGAGACCGGGAGGAGAACGATGGCGTGGATCCAATATACGATGTTCCACCGGAGAAGATCAATAACGTCGACACCGTCATGTTCCGTTGCACGAATTGCTTTCGGGCGTATCATTACGAGCACCTGCCTTCTCGCGCCGACTATGACATGATGGAGCTGGAAGCCGATCCTGAGCAACGATTCCGCGAATACAGTAGAGACTGGAAGTGTAAAGACTGCATAGAAATGCCTGCCAAGGTCTCAGGACTCATTGCCTGGAAGCCTATAGATGAGGACCTCTACGACCCGGAGCGAGGTTTCGACGGACTTGAGGAAGAAGATAAGGTGTACTTGGTCCGCTGGGACGGCATGTCATATTTCCGGGCGAAATGGATGCCGGGCCCTTGGGTATGGGGCGTAACGCCTTACAACACACGCAAAGCGTTCATGAAACGCGAAGACACTCAGCACCCAAAGATGCGCACAGAAGACGCTATACCAGAAGACTATCTGCGCACCGATATTGTCCTCGACGTCAAGTTTACCAGCATCGTGGACATTAGCACCCAAGAGATCGACAAGGCCCGTATACGAGAGGTAGACAAGGCCCTCATCAAGTACAAAGGTCTCACATACGAGGACGCAGTGTGGGAGACGCCCCCGGGCCCAGACGATGGCGATAGATGGACTGATTTCGTGATTGCCTACAACGACTTGGTGGCTGGACGCTACGTACGACAACCGAAACTCAGCGCGCTCAAGACACGACTAGAGAAAGTCCGCAAGGAAGATTTCCGCGCTCTTGAGAAGACTTCTCAGCCCGAAACACTCGAGGGCGGCAAGTTGATGGAGTATCAGATCCAGGGCATGAATTGGCTTTACTACAAGTGGTTCACCCAAAAGAACGCCATTCTTGCAGATGAAATGGGCCTTGGCAAGACGATTCAAATCATCGGGTTCCTAGCCACGTTGGTCCAAGAGCACAATTGCTACCCCTTCCTGGTAGTTGTGCCCAACTCGACCTGTCCGAATTGGCGACGAGAGATCAAGCGATGGGCACCAAGCCTGCGCGTAGTGGCCTTTTACGGCACGAGGGAGAGCAGAGATCTCGCCATGAAGCATGAACTCTATCCCGATGGCGCCAAAGATCTCCGGTGCCACGTCGTTGTCACCAGTTACGATGCCGCCGCAGACGACAACTGCCGAAAGTTCTTCAAGGGCGTGCAATGGCAAGGCCTCATTGTCGATGAAGGTCAGCGTCTAAAGAATGATAAGAATCAGCTCTACAGCGCACTAGGTGCGCTGAAGTGTCCCTTCAAGGTTCTCCTTACCGGCACGCCACTACAGAACAATCAGCGCGAGCTGTTCAACCTACTCCATTTCTTAGACGATACGTTTGACGCTGCGGCTCTCGAAGAAGAGTTCGCTGAACTTGATCAAGAGAAAATCGCCAAGCTGCACGACATGATCAAACCATTCTTCTTGCGGCGCACAAAGGCACAGGTATTGACATTCCTGCCGCCCATGGCTCAGGTCATTGTCCCAGTCAGCATGAGTATTGTGCAGAAGAAGCTGTACCGAAGCATTCTTGCGAAGAATCCCGACTTGATGAAGGCTATTTTCAGCGCCGATGCCAATTTGAAGCAAGGAGAGCGAGCAAGCCTGAGCAACATCCTCATGCAGTTGCGAAAGTGCTTGTGTCATCCGTTCGTGTACAACAAGAGCATCGAGGATCGCCATGTGGACATGGCAGCTTCACATCGAAATTTGGTGGATGCAAGCTCAAAGCTCAAGTTACTGGAGCTCATACTTCCGAAGCTCAAAGAACGCGGGCACCGAGTCCTTATCTTCAGTCAGTTTCTCGAGATGCTTGACTGTGTCGAGGACTTTATGGACGGCATGCAGTTGCGATACCAGCGCCTCGATGGTCAAATCAGCTCGCTGAACAAGCAAAAGCGGATTGACGAGTTCAATGCACCCGACTCGCCATTATTTGCCTTCTTGCTCTCGACCCGTGCTGGTGGTGTGGGTATCAACCTGGCTACGGCAGATACCGTCATCATTCTCGATCCCGATTTCAATCCTCACCAAGACATTCAAGCACTCTCGCGTGCCCACCGGATTGGTCAACAGAAGAAGGTCCTGTGTTTCCAGATAGTGACTCGTGCCAGTGCGGAAGAGCGCATCATGCAGATCGGTCGCAAGAAGCTTGCGCTCGATCATGTGCTCATCCAAGAAATGGACGCCGATGACGCTGAGCAAACTGATCTGGTGTCTGTTCTTCGCCATGGTGCAAGCGAGCTGTTCGAGGATGATGGCGAGCAAGACATCGTATACGACTCAATGGCCGTTGACAGGCTGATCGATTGTTCGCACATGGAAGACACGAAGGCCGGCGAAGACAAGACCGCAGAAACCCAGTTCTCCTTCGCACGTGTGTGGGCGAACGGCGACGCGTCCCTACAGGATGCAGTCAATGAGGCCGAAAACTCCGTTCCAGATCCTGGTGTGTGGGCGAACATTCTCAAAGAACGCGAACGTATCGCTGCGGAGGAAGCAACCGCGAAAGCTGAAGCATTCGGGCGTGGACGCCGTGCTCGCGAGCGTATCGATTACGCGGGTGAGGGCGCTGATGCGGAAGCTGTAGACCTTACACCCGTCAAGCGTCGCAAAAAGAAAGACACCGGAGGCGACAGCGACACCGATTTTCAGGCTGACGAAAGTGACGATGACGCTGATGAACCAGGTGAGGACATGGAGAACGGTGAGTTGCTGGACCTGGAGGCACCACGTACTAAACCCTCTGTAGGCAAAATCTCAAAAGGTAAGACCCCTTCCAAAACCGCAAATATGGCACCTAAAATTGCTGCCACCCCATCGAAAGTGCAGTCAAAGTCTACTGGAAAGCCCAAAGCTGCTTCTCAGAAACCTGGCCCCGCTGCCAAGAACGGCCAGAAAACTTCTCTCAGCAACTCAACGGCAGCCAGAGCACAATCGCAAAAGGCTCCCAAGAAGCAAAAGCTGAAGAAGCCTGTGCCGAGTGGTAAAGGCGGCCCCAGTCCGTTGACACCGAAGCAGACGCCAAAGAAGAGGTCTTTGCCTTCAACAGGCAAGAAGTCTTCCAAGGCCGCGAAGACATCTGCTTCATCCATGAAGATGTCTGAGCCTGAGGTCGTTGTCATCAGTGATGACGAGGTTATGCCTAGCACTCCGAAATCACCCGTGAAAGAAGCACAAAAGGAAAACATAAACTAAAACGATATGTCGCAGACTATCCCACATTCAAGCGTGTCATTGTACCTGCACCAAATGCCTCGACTTCCACGGATCCACCAGCAAATGCCTTCGCAGCAACCAACGGAGAGTCCAGCATAACTGGCGAAAAGTCGCACAAAGTTGAGCCACCTGGGATCACATGCAAAGCTTGTGGCCGCTATCATCCAGTCGGGAGCTGCCCACTCAAACTTGCTGGTGTGGAGTTCTGTAATTTGTGTGGCATGGCACATTACGGCCATGCGCGCGTGTGTCCACACATTCAGTCAGAAACACAGGTAAGTTTCAGCGTTGTTACGTGCTCGTTGTAAAGTCTGACAAGGCGATAGGTCCGTGCCATGCTGGAAGCGCTCAAGTACTCAAACGAGCCAGAACATCTGGTCAACGAAGCGAGGCGCTACTTGCGTGGGCTGAAGGGAAATCTCGTGCAGCTGAAGAAGAAGAAAGAGGAACAGCAGCATGCGCAACGCGAGGCTGCTTTTGCAGCACAACAGACTCAGATGTACAATCAGGTCGGGTACAGTGTACCTTCTTGGGGCGGCGGCTATTGAACGCCGTTGCAGAGCATTGAGCGCGACGCGAAGCGTCAAATCAGCTCGTGAGCTCACCGAGCATCAGCTTTAGATACCCATTGATGCAGCCAAAGACTTGCCACGGCAAACTCAGTTGCAACTTGAGGGCATCTTTCGCCACTATTTCCTCCATCTTCGACTCCAATTCCTTGACATCCCATTTCGCATTCAACAACCTCCCACTAAGCCACTTCCTATCTTTCTCCGTCAGCCACACACAAAAAGCCCCACAAAGCTCTGGACTATCTGTCAAAAAAGGTCTGAACTCCTCCGGTACCGTCTCATCCGCCATCTCACTGAGCACCGATCCCGGATGCACTGCAAAAGAGCTTAATCCTTGACCCGCATACTGCTCGTGAATGTGCTCCAATAACTTCAATTGCGCGCATTTCGATACGCAATATTGTGTATTCGCAATCGGGCCCCGCACAAGAGCCGACGCGAGAGAGGACACTCCGATAAAGAGCTTCACGCCATCTGAAGTATTGAGTAGCAGTGGTACGAGAAATTTCGCACAGTAGAATGTTCCAATGTAGTTCACGTTTGCCGCATTGAGGAATGTCTCTGGGTCAGTTTCTGTGATTTGCAATTTGACCGGTCCAGAGTAGCCGCTGTTGACAACCACTGCGTCTAAGCGGCCGAATCGGGTAAGAGTCTTGTCCGCGAGAGAGGAGACAGAAGCGGAAGACGTGATATCGCAGGATATAATTTCGATCTCGACTTTGAGATTGAGGGCTTTGCAGGCTGCGGCAGTTTCTTCGAGGCCCGAAAGACGGCGAGAGGCGAGGATGAGAGCTGTACAGCCTGCTTTGGCGTATGCTGTGGCAACTCCAGCGCCAATGCCGCGAGAGGCGCCGACGATGCAGACAACGAAGGGGTTGGATAGGGTTACAGTTGAGGGGTCGATGTCTGCGGTTGGATGAGAATGGGATGTTTTGAAGGCTGCACCGATGGATTTGGTGCCCCAATCTGCCATGCTGGTGACAGTTGGGATTTTGTCGAGAAAGTGTTGTTGTTCTAGTGGAGAGTAAGGACCCGAGAAGAGACGAAGTGAAGTGGTCGTTCAACCCGAGCTAGTAATCAATGGAGCTAGTCTGTTTTGCTTTGCCGCTTGTTGGCCATCGGAAATCCTACGGCCATTCTGCTGCACTGACGACGTAGTGCTCACACAAACGGCGGTTGGCTAGAATTCTCAGAATGCACAAGTCCAAATGGGACACCGCAAAGGGCAGGTGGTTGCAAGATTGTGGAGCGAGCGACGAATTGAGCGAGCGGTCTTCAGGATTTTCGGAAATGCGAATGTACCATCTACCATCGGGTGATCGCTAGGCAATATCACGGGCCGACGGGGCCTTTTAGAGCACGTTGTCTACGGCAGTGCCGTTGGAGCTGGCCTGGATGCAAGCAGTAAACAATGCATCAAGCAGTAGTGACAATATCTGCAACTACTTACGCTTGACGACCTATCCTGCTGGAGGAAGTTCAACATTGACAATCTGAGCCGCCGACTGACTATTCGAAAGCCTGGCAGGCAAAATAGCCATGATGATTGGACTGTCTTCGTGACAAGGTGCAGAGTGCTGAAGGACAAAGCTGCATAGCGCGCAGCCACCAGTTGAACAGGTCTCCAGATACGCGACTTGTCGTCACCCTCCGGCCTAGACTCTCGTCCGTGTTCGTTGCATGTATACGCCTGGCATTCTGGTGATGCTTCACAGCGGGTACGAACGTCTGCAGGAACCAATGCCTACTCGCAAGACAAGAACCGCTGACCATAAAATAGAAGTTCCGGTTTGCAAGAAGGACGGTGCACCTTACCTGGTTTCTTGGCAGCCACAACGCACATGTTGTCACGAGTGATGGCTCGAGCGATCTTGCTTCTCTCGCGATTCCACTTTGATAATCTCAGCGAATTGCGGACCTTTTCCAACTTTGTGATAGACTGCTCTGACTTGCCGACTGCTGATGCTGCGCTAGCCGTGGGGATACGTCTTATACCTCGTGCTCGCACGCTATTAGCTTCTTCCTAGGATGCCTTTGTGTCGACAGACCGCAGCAAGAGCTTTGGATTCTGCAGCTCCACCCATGATAAAGTCTTGGAATCGGTCTCGTTGCCGTCGTCGCTGAAGTCCTCCATCTCGAACTTGGTGTAAACGCGATTTCCGTTCTCATCATATTCCTTGGGCCGGCTCTGTCTGAGAATTAGGGTCCAAAGACCATCATCCGTCTTCGTTTCGAGCTTCGCGATCTGTGCTACAACCTTGGGTTCCCAACCCGTGGCTGCAGACACTGCAAGCTCCGAATATGTGATGTAGTCTCCGACCTTGGCGTCGGTCTCGACGAGACTGGGCAGCGAGGCGTGATCAGCCGGCAATGGAGGGAACTCGTCGTCCGAATCCTCCGCTTCGTCGCCGTTGTCCAGCAGCGCGCCTTCTTCCCAATACGAATCATCACCTTCCTGGTCGTCTTTTGGGTCATCGTAGTCCAGTGCATCTCCTCCACCGTTCTGATTGTATTTGTCATACGTCTCGATGAATTTGCCATCGGTCTGTGCATTGGATTTTCGGGCTCTGGACCGCTTTCGCTGCTTTGCACTGAATTGGTACTGTGGGTCCCACCGTTGCTGGAATGGAAAGGGCGGCTCGGAGAGCGTGATATTCTCATCTACGCACTCCACTGCAGTGAGCACGACTTTCTCCCGCCATGAATCCGGAGCTTCGTCAGCTTGAGGAGACGGCTCTGTCACTGCCTCAGCAGGAGCTGTAGCAGCGCCCGCGCGTGTGGGACGCGTAGATAGTTTCTTCTGAAGCGCGTCGCGCTCTTCTTGGGTCTTGGGCGTACGAAGGCCAAGTGAACCAAATACAAGACGGTTCATGCTTCTTGTGTCCAAACGTGCGCGTTTTGATGCTGGGGATTGATCTGCATCAGTGTCTGCTTCTCGTTTGGTCTTCGCTTTCACTGGCGTTATTTCCGCCGCCTGCTGTGCTTCCGTAATGATCTGCGTGCTGGCTGCGTCGCTGCTTGTCGCCTCATCCATGGTGTCTTTGGCTGTCGCGACTGGACGACTTGATCGCTCCTCTGGCGGCTCATCATCTTCTCTAGAAGCCGGTACTGGGCTCGCAATATCAACGCCGCCTGACGCGATCTGTTCGAGAAGTCTCTGCCGCCCAGACTCCATTTTGGCCTTCTGACCAGCCAACATGACGCTTTTGTCGTCCAGGCCTTTTGCTTTCTGCCAATTCTGCATATCCTGCAGAGTTGCGTTCTGTGGTAGCAGACCCGCCTCCTTGAGATGCTTGAGTCTTCTCGAGTCTCGCTTGCGATCATTTCTCTCTTTCGTCCGCGACTTTCCCTGGTTTGGCAGCTTCTGTTGCTCTTCAGGCTGGGGCGCAGCGGTGCCGTTCGGTTTCGGTGCTGCCTTCGCGGCGCCCACTTTCCCCTCTAAACCATCCCAGGACGCCTCACTTTCGCTCTCACTGCTGCTGCTGCTATCACAGTCACTGCTGTCATCACTCGAACTGGCACTACCATCCGAGCTGCTGTCTTTGACGGATGAATCGCTGTCGCCGCTATCGCTGCTGTCGCTGCTGTCGCTGCTGTCGTCCGCGCCGTTCTCGTCGTCGTCGTCGTCGTCTTCACTATCGTCTTCAACTTCTGCTTCCTCAAAGTCTTCATCATCCTCCTCATCGTCTTCCTCGTCGTCACCGTCCAAACGCAGCAGCGCCTGTGCATCCACAACCTCATCCGCCTTCTGCCTCTTTCTCGCCGGGATATTAACCTCCGGACGTCTGGGTCTCTTCAACATAGGTCGTCCGAATGGCACACCGTCCAACAGGTGTCTCCCATCCTCGCTGATCTGATCACGTCCACTCAAAGTCCTAGCCCGCAGCTCTGCAAACCCAAGCGGTTTGATCACGACCTCATCTTCGTCCTTGAAAGCCTGGCCTACCTCGGTGTAATGCGTGGCTTCGTAGCCAGCAACTAGGACGGTGTAATCCGAAATGTCCCAGGTAGTCGACTCCAGAGGGAAAAGAGCATTGATCGACTGGAGGAATTGCGAAATCGTTTGCGATTGTTGCGTTGGCGGTATTGCGTGCAGGACCTGCACCGGCGGCAGCTCGTTGCGCTCGATCCGCAGACGGAGACGCATGTCGGTGCTTTTTTGGGCGCCGGAGCGCGGAAATGTTGTTGGTGTCGATTGTGAAGCTGCAAGAAAGACGTGCGCGTAAAGTTGCTGAAGTGGAGAGCTCGCGTCTTTTACGCGGAAGGCTTCCGTTGAACGACCTCAGGCAGCTATCTTGAAGAGTGGCAGTGGCAGTGGCAGCAACGAGGAGGAACAATTCGGGTACGAGATCTAATTCTATATGACACTCGATATCAAGTCTACACATTATTGTACAGTGCAAGCCCAGCCACTGCTGTTCTCAGCTTCTTTCTCCAAATCACCAACCCTTTCCTCAATCCGCACTACTCCTTTCTCGTAGTCGTCTACAGCTACTCGGACATCTTCTACCTTGGTCTTCAATGCATCGACTTCGTACTCAAGCTTTGCCACCAGCGTCTCGATCTCTTTGTTCCCTTCTTCTAGGCGGTCTTTCTCTTCTCGGAGCATGCCTTCGGCGTGCGTCTGTAGCTCGCGAACATTCTGCTGGCGAGGCAAATGCATCTGATCGAGAGCTTCTTGATCACGATCAATTTGGTCAAGAAACTTATGCATCTTTTCAAGTTGACTCTGGGTCCAGCCCACAGTTTGCGTTTGGAGCACTGTGATCAGAGCACGAAGCCTTTTGGACTCTTTCGCCATCTGCTGCTGCTCAGCCATCTGTGCTGCTGCAGATGCAAATGGGTCGTAATCGTCCCCATGAACAGATTCCCAAGTGAGGACGCTGTCCTCCGCCAAGCTAAAGCTCATTTGCCGGGGATAAGAATACTCGCTACGCGTCTGCAATTCAGTCGTCACATAGTGCGAGTAGGAGACGGTTCGCTGCAGTAACTGAGACACGTCAAATGCAGTCTGTGGTCCTGTCGGCAGAGCCTCGTTCAATTCTACGCCGTTATACACCGAGCCAGCAACTGAAGGCACATCAGCAGTATCGACTGTAGTGCTCGAGTTGTTTCTCCTCATATGCTGATCGCTGTCGCCGACTGTCGAAGTTTTGCTCAAAGTAGCGTAGATTGGCGGTCGAAGGCTTTCTTGTGAGGCGACTTGAGTGCCAGACAGAAGTGAGGTCGATCGGTTCCTGCCGGTTGGGTCTTCACCTTTGAGAGCAACATTCAGTCGGCTGCTCTGATCGGCCGCAGCGTTGACAGAGAAATTCCGTGACGGATCCTTCTCGGAGGCATGTGGGCTATTAGGGCTGCTCACGGGGCTAGTGTGTGATCTTCCAACAGAGGGCCTTTTGCTAGGCTTGAGGTCTGCTGGTGAAGTGGGCACAGACTCATCTACTGAGGCCTTGGGTTTATGACTGCGAAATCCGACAACATCCTTCACCTTGCTAAAGCCGCTCTTGGCATCGTGCTTGACACTAGTCGCCCGCTTGAAAACCGATGGTTTCGCGTCTTTGTCGCTTTCATCACCTTCGTCGATAGGAGAGGGTACTCGTGAGTCACCGTACTGTTCAAGTTCAGTCTCACGTCTCTGCGGCTCGCTCCCATCAACGGTGCTTTTGCGACCAGCTGTCCAGGTGAATCCGCCTTGCTCGTCCGCTTTGAAGACAAGCGATTTGCTGAATCCGGGTTGCTCCTGTGCATCATGTATGTTTCTTTCAGCTTCATCGCTTGTTTTACGTTTCTTAAATGGCTTGCCGAGCCATAGCCATTTGCAGCGATCGCTGTAAACAAGTTGCACGAAGCGATCTATGTCGACAGTCTCGATCTCGGCTATGCCTGCTCTGTCGCGACGTCCAATGCCATCTTGGATGAGATCTCCGCCTTTTCCACTCAATTCAGCCACTGTTGATTTGACAGCTCTGGGCATGGTCCACTGCACCTTGTCAGCCGCTTTTTGTGTCGCCTTGTGCAACCTGTCCATCGTTCGTCGGTCCAGCCGACGCGTTCTGGGAAGTCGCTGCTGCTTTTGGAAGGCGCTGACGGCTTTCTTCATGGTATCAATGTCGAATGGATCCTTGGGTACAGGAGCACCCATAGCATGCAGCCGGTTTCTTGCGCCCATAAGCATACCCAGGAGCCCGGCAACAGTGGTTGGGCCCAGAATGCCGTCGTGCGGCTCGATATTGTAATGATCACTTCCGAATTCGACCCACCAGTCACGTATGGCGCGCTCAGTCACATCGCACAGCAAGCCATCCGCATAATCAATCTCGAGCTTATCGAATAGAGTGAGTGCAGTCTGACATAGTTTGATGATCTCGATGACCGATCTGTAGATGTCATTTTTCTCGCTGGTTCGATAGAGCTGGTGGAACTTGACGACTGTGGATGGAGCTGGCTGCGACAGCGAAAGGCCAACACGTCCCGAACAGCCCAGTCTTTTCAAGTCTTCGTTGACGAAGAAGTCGAATCTGTGTTTGCCCACGTCACCATCTGGAACGGGAATAACGGCCAGCGATGATGGAAACCCGGCGAGGCTAGTGACCATCAAGATTCCCAGTGGGGTTTCGCGGCGTCGTGCATGATACTGGTTCAGTGCTTTGAAGTAGACCCGCAATCGAGGTGACCAGGTGGATTCGTCTACCGGCAGCCCTAGGACGCCAACCTTGACGACATGCGTAGGATCCCCAGTGAATGTTGTGATCATGTACGTGGGATGCATACGCGATGTCGTCCATTGCTCCACAATGTAGCACTCATAGCCTTGAAGGTCCGTTCGTCGTTCGATCAAGGTGGTCGACGGATCGGCTTCAAGATAGCGAAAGGCCACAGGATCGGTCAAGACAAAGCGTTGCTGTCCATTCTTGGCGTCCTGCCTGTCGAGCCGAGTCGGCGTGTATGGCACAGGCGAAGTTGGTGTGCCATCTTGAGTGGCAGCGTTGATCGAGGTAAACAGAGGTGCCGGCCTGTGCTTGACTCCTTCTTGATTGGGCTTGGTAGTCATGGCTGTTGGCTATGCCGCTGTGATACCACAGAAGCGTGTCACCAGGCGCTGCTCATGGCTGCACGCATGAGGCCTTCCGCCGGGCCTCGACCCGTTCCAGGATGTCCAGGACACTGGGTTCGATTCTATAGTCAGGGAGATATTGTGAATCTTTCTGTTGGGACGATTTGTATTGGTGTTGGGCGGGACATGGCGACGTGCAGTCGATGTTGCGGGTTCCAGGAGAGGAGAGCAGAGGTCAGCGTGCGCCCCGTCACGGGGCAGTTGCGCAGCAGCCGAAGCATGATGGGACCTGCCGTCCACTGCTCCATCTTCATCTTCACCTTCCGCCGCGTCGCATGCTCCAAACATCGCCCGGTTAGCTGTGATCGCGATCTTGAACGATGTGCTCAGATCGCGAAACGACCTTCTAATTCTTCTTAGCAGGTGAACGAGATCGCCACTGATATCCATTCCCATCGCCGAAGCTTCCACCTCTCCACCATGGACCTCATTCTAGCGGCTCACGAGCAGCAGGAGAAGAAGGGCAATCTCTCCAAGGCAATCGACGACGTGCAGAAATTGATCGAATTGCTGCAATCCACACGAGATGCCGTCGCCGACGCCCCGGACAAGGCAGTGCTTCATCTGGCGAAGCTCTCCACTCCCGTGAAGCAGTCCTTCAGCAAGATCGAGGAGGATCTGAAGGAGGTTAATAAAGGCATCAACCAATACTCAAAGGCGCTGAAGGACAAGTTCAAGAGCACGGTATTGCCCACAAACGCTAGCGATGCACTGACCAGCCAGCCGCATCTCATTAACCGTGCCATCGCCATGCATCTGTTGCGCGAGGGCAAGTTCGATGTTGCAAAAACCTTTGTGAGAGAGGTGAAAGAGCATCCGCCGGCAGGAACGGAAGCAACAGGGACAGAATTAAACCACGCCGCGGGAATGGACTGGATCGAAGATCTCGCCGACGAAACAATGCAAGACAGCAGTGAAGACAGGCTGGAGACAGAAGGAGAACGGAGTGGGTTACAGCAGAAATTCGCAGATATGTATCACATTCTCGATGCCCTGCGTAATCAGCACAACCTGGAGCCGGCGATAGATTGGGCTCATCACCACAGCCATGAACTAGAACACCGTGGTTCGAACCTCGAATTTGAACTGAGCAGGTTGAAGTTTGTGGAGCTCTATCATTCGAAATCCGACGAAATGACAGATGACGACCCAGACTATCTCGCTGGGCCGGTGCGAGCGCTGGAATACGCCCGCAACGTCTTCCCCACCTTTGGCGAGCGTTACAGCCGGGAAACCTCGTCGCTTAGCGCGTCTCTTGCTTTCAGTCCAAACCTGCAGGACTCTCCCTTCAACGCATTATTCCACAATCAGTCCGCATTCGAAGAAGCATCCGTGTCCTTCACTCGGGAGTTCTGCGGCATGCTTGGACTCTCGTCACAGTCGCCGCTGTACACAGCCGTCACAGCTGGCGGGATCGCCCTTCCCGTGTTTGAGAAATTTGAGCGCGTGATGGCGCAAACAAGAGGGCAATGGACCAGTGTCAACGAGCTACCAGTGGAGACTCCCCTGCCACCCGGCTATGCCTTCCACAGTATCTTCGTCTGTCCTGTCAGCAAAGACCAGGCGACTGACGCGAACCCACCGATGATGCTACCTTGTGGACATGTACTAGCTAAAGAGAGTTTGGATCAGCATAGTAAGGGCAAGAGCAGGATGAAGTGTCCTTATTGTCCCCAAGAGTGCCATCCAAGAGATGCTAAGAGAGTCTACATTTAGACACGAGATTGTGCAGACGAATCGTTGGGAAGGAACTCGGCATTATGGAGCCAAGGCCGGCACATAACTACCTTAGAAGACCGTATTCGCCCGTTCAGACCGTCCACATCGTTCCAAGGTGTTCCGGTACCCTCAAGCTACGTAGCCTGTCTCTGAAGCATTCATCTCGAAACTCGAAGGAGGAACACTGAACTGCAATCGAGTGCGATGCAAACTTCATCACGGCGGGAAAACCCGCCTCCCTTCCGGACCTTCACACATGCAATGTGCCAAGCAGGCGACTCGAACACGCCGACGGACTGCAAGGTATGGCCGCTGCCGCTCACAATCGCAGGTCACACCACAGAATCTTGTTGCCTAGCCCTGCGGAGTGCCGGACAATGAGATCGCTTCCATCTTCCACGAAGGATTTGGCTCCTGGCTGTAAGCTTGACGTGCAGGAGCATACTTCTGCCCTAGTTCTAGAGCAGATGAGCATCCGTCGCGTTGTAGATCCATCGGAGCGGCATCAGAGAAGCCAAGACAAGCATCGCTTCCGCTACTGGCGATCCAAAGTGATTCTTCCAGTTTGGTGTAAACGTCTCGTTCGACTGCCTCAAGTCGTTCCGGTAACATTCTTCAAGGAGAGCCAGTTCCTAGACGGGGATGTTGATGCGACATTTGTGTGACCAACTCAGGTATTGGTTCACATATACAAAGAGGTTTCGAAAGTTACCATCGCTACATCGGCGCATCGGCGCATCGACGTACATGTACAGCTCGTTACGGACGAACGGTCGAAAAGCTGTTGGTGTTGGCATGTTGGTGCGGCTGGATGGCAGCAACGTTTGGCCTGCACGTGCGCGTACGCTTCGAAATCAAGCATCTGCCACACGGCCGTTCCGTACCTATACCTATACCATAGCTAGGAACGGAGTTGTGAGCCATCGTAGCTCCGCCATCATGTGACAAAATCCAGAGCGGCCTGTGAATGCAGGAGCTACTGGAAAGTCGCTTAACATCAGCCGCACTTTCAAGATTACACCAACCCCACTTTAACATTCCGTCAGGATTGCTGCGTAATCACATCTTGCCAGGCGCAATCGTTGTCGTGGACTGCTCGCGACAACCAAAGCATTTCAATCCCCACTTCTCGAGTTCATCTGTGACGGCGGCCCCGCAACTTAGCGCTTGTTTATAAACACAGCCCACGATTGGCCAGTACCACATCGTCGAGTTCCACGACTCGAACCGAACGACAGCTGAGTTTCTGGACATACTGCGGCGGAGCACGTATACAAAGAGGATCTGAGGACCGCACAGTCCTTCAGAATTTGGTCAGTCACTGGGAACACCTCGTCGCCCGTCTATGCCCACCAGGTCGCCATGTCGAAACCTTTGGTTCTGGCTGCAGCTGCAGGTGTCGCCAGTCATGTCCTCTATTTCCGGATAGGAGATCACCATATGTATCCTGTCAAGTACATCCAGGCCTTCTTTGCTTGCTGCATCGGCGCTGTCCTTTACTTGAAGTCTTACCATGGTGCTTCAACGAACGAAGCAGTCTACACGACAGCTGCACTGGCCACCAGCTGGCTCATCGGCCTATATTCGAGCCTTGTCGTCTATCGCCTCTTCTTCCACCCTCTGAGAAAATTCCCAGGACCATTCCGAGCTCGAATCGGAGGACTGTGGCTCACTTTCAACCTTCGCAAGCTGGACGCGTATTACGTGATCGATGACCTTCACAAGAAATATGGCAAATACGTCCGGATTGGGCCTAACACGTTGAGTGTCATCGACCCGCAGATCATGACTCCGGCATTTGGCCCAGGTACCAAAGTAATCAAAAGCTCATGGTACGATGGATCGCGCCCGCACGACAGTATGCACACCACTCGCGACAAGGCTCTGCATGATCGTCGTCGACGCGTCTGGGCACCAGCTTTCTCGGACAAAGCCATTCGCGAGTATGAACCTCTCGTTCAAGGCTTCAACGACAAGCTGAACTCCATGATAGACGAGAGGCAAGGTCAAGCACTGGACATGACTACACTTTTTAATCTATGGAGCTTCTCCGTCATGGGAATTCTGGCATTTGGAAAGGACTACCAGATGCTCGAATCAGGCAAGAGGCACTGGTCTCTCGATCTCCTCACGGAAGGTATGAAGATGGCAGGCTTCAAATTTCCCACCTGGGTGTTCAGAGTTTTGCTTGCTATTCCTGGCGCGGCAAACGGACACTGTATGTATCAAAGAAAGGAAGCGAAGTAGATGTCCCGTCACTAACTCGTGACAGACAAGTTCATGAAGTTCTGCACCGATGAGCTCACATGGAGGGTGCAAAATGACGAGAAAGCCGAGCGCAAGGACATCACCAGTTGGCTCCTCAAGCCATATGCTAACGAGAAGCATCCTGAGGCCGATCCAATGTTTCAGGCAGATTCTCGCCTGATCATCGTTGCAGGATCCGACACAACAGCAGGCACGCTTACCTACCTCTTCTACCATCTAGCCAAAAATCCCGAGCAGGTCAGGAAGCTTCGTGAAGAGCTGAGGCCGTTGGCAAAAGGCGACTGGAAGGACAAGGACATTCAGAACTGCCAGCACCTCAATGGAGCGATCAATGAAACCTTGAGATTGCATCCACCGGTGCCTTCTGGGCTCTCACGTGAGACGCCGCCTGAGGGACTGCAAGTCGGCGATGTCTACATTCCGGGAGGAGTTGACTTCGCGGCACCGCAGTACTCTATGGGCCGCAGTGAGGACATCTACATCAATGCCAACGAATTTGTGCCGGAGCGATGGTACTCCAAGCCGGAAATGATCAAGCACGCTGACGCTTTCGCGCCTTTCTCGATGGGTCACTACAACTGCATTGGTCGAAATCGTACGTGTAGCCGGATCATGCATGCTTTGACATGAACGAGATTGCTAACATCGCGCAGTGGCTCGAATGCAACTTCGTATCCTAACCACGCAGCTGTTGCTCAAGTATGACGTTGCTTTTGCCCCAGGCGAGGATGGTAAGCCCTCTATAGACTCTTCCAGTTCGAATTGAAGTACCCGCTGACACTTTTTGCTCCCTACAGGCACCCGTCTTCTCACAAAGACCAAGGATCATTTCACCGTTGGCCCAGCACGATTGGATCTTGTTTGGTCTCCGGCTTCGAGTTGAGTAACCGCGACCAGCGATACTTGTGCATACTGAGAGACCGAGGACCGACTCACTGTTTGATCGGTCGTCATACCAGCTCGGTGGAGAGGTTGTGAGTGGAGACATCGAGAATGGCCAGCCAAGAAGATCAATGGCTCAATAGCAATTCAGAGGTACAAGGAGTAGCGGCGGTCTCTACCGCACAAATCGGTTGCTGCAGCGAGAGTCCCGCATTTGCCGCTGAAAGCGTGGCAGACAGTAGCTCCACTACTCCATGGTGCGGAGACTCGAGAGAACATCGAGTGAGGTTCCAAGCCAAGGCAATTACCTACGATAGCTTTATGATATCACCATGTAATTCTGCCCTGGCAACATGGCTCTGTTGTGTGATCACATTGTATGACATGGCATTGCCGAGTCGGCTCTATTGACGGACCCTTGAGCTCGACCCCAGATTCCACTGCGAGCTTCGCCCAAGATGACCTCGGGTTTCGTCTGTAAGCGGATCATGACCTGCGTCTATACATCTGCACGCAAGATACATTTGTAGCAGCTTCTCGGCTACTGGTAGGATCATCTCTTTCCTTTCACAGTACTCTGGCCAGATCAATTCCTTGTACTGACAAAAGGCTACTATTTTACGACCAAATTAGTCGAGCCAATCCAGCTTGCAGCAGCACTGACCGAATCGAAACATCACGCTCCATCAGCACAACATGGCGGCATCCGCGACAATCTCCACCTCCGTCGAGAACAGCGACCCCCTCCTCCAAGTCCCCTTCAGCGATCCTCCGTGGCTCCTCGGTCTTCCTTCGCCATTCTTCTCAGAGAAACATCGCAAGTTCCAAAAAGCTGTCCGAGCATGGTTCGAGGAACACTTCCTCCCACACTGCATGGAATGGGAAACCTCTGGCAGCCTCCCGACAGACCTTTTTGTAAAATTCAATCAATACAACATGCTCCTTCCCAACCTCCCATCACCTCTCCCGGTAAAATGGCTACACAAAGTGGGCATCAAAGATATTCTCGGCACACCTGTGGAAGATTGGGATTATACACATACTGGGATTTGGATTGACGAGATTCACAGATCTGGTCTGGGAGGTCCTTCGAGTGGTTTGACTGCTGGTTTTGCGTATGCTATTCCGCCTATTATCAAGTACGGTTCGAGACAACTGCAAGAGCGTTTCTTGCCAGATTTCTTGACAGGAAAGTTGAGGACTTGTATTGCGATTACGGAGCCAGATGCCGGTAGTGACGTTGCAAATATTACCACTACGGCGAAGAAGACGAAGGATGGGAAGCATTATATCGTCAACGGCACAAAGAAGTGGATTACGAACGCCATCTGGTCTGATTATGCTACCATGGCTGTGAGGACAGGAGGGAAAGGAGCTGGCGGTCTGAGTCTTTTGGTCGTGCCTTTGAAGACAGAAGGCGTGGATATGAGGAGACTTACTGTTACTGGCAGCAAGACTGGTGGAACGACTTTTATCGAGCTGGAAGATGTCAAGGTTCCAGTGGAAAATCTTCTGGGTGAGGAAGGAAAGGGCATGTTCTACGTGATGAACAACTTGTCAGTCTTCCACCCTGTTGAGAAGGAGATCATTGCTGACCATGCAACAGTAACCACGAACGTCTTCTCATCGCAATCGGCGTCACGCGACAAGCTCGCGTGGCCTTGTCCACCGCTATGGCATATGTGATGAAGCGCGAGGCTTTCGGTAAAGCACTCGTGGAGCAACCCGTTGTACGCAACAGATTGGCCAGAGCTGGCGCAGAGTTGGAGACGCTGCAGTCTTGGCTGAATGAGTTCTTGTGGCAAATGGATCACCTTCCAAAGAGTCAGGCCGATACAAGGCTCGGTGGTTTGACAGCGCTTGCGAAGGCTAAGGCTGGAATGGTGCTCAATGAATGTGCACAATGCGGAGTGTTGCTCTTCGGCGGCAATGGGTTTACTGAAACGGGACAAGGAGAACTGGTTGCGAAGATCTACCGTGACGTGTTCGGCTCGAGGATTCCGGGAGGTAGTGAGGATGTTATGGTGAGTGTCTGCCTTTCGCTTGATGGCACGCAACTGAGTGTCGTGAATTCTGCTAACTGTTGCGTAGTTGGACTTGGCCGTGAGACAGTTAGTGAAGAACTATCAGAAAGCGCTGAAGCAATTGGATCAAGGGGACAAATCGAAGTTGTAGCTGCGTAGCCGTCGAGCTGCGAAGTAGTCATGCAATGAAGGTGCTCATAAGCTTCAGAACAGCACGGTGTGTTCTTTGTCAAACGTGTGAACGTGAAAGGGCCGCTGGTGGCCTGTGCATGGTGCTTAGTCATTCCCGAACGCGGCGAAGAGCCGCATGCATCTCGAGTTGACATTCTGTCGGAGGCGCACTCCTCACCACCACCTCGCGGCCAACCTCTCTTCTTCATCCGCCCGTCGCGTTCACGATCGCGTCCGAATCGCCGATAAGACATCGAAAGCACGAAGCTACGAATTCCCAGGCGCGGCACTTCCACAAAGATTTCCTCGAAGGCGCGTGTTCTGCGCTGCGCGTACCTCGCCACGCCATCTGGTGACGGCTACCCCATCGGGGGAACTGAAAGGTAAGCGCAGCGGCGCGCTTTCGGCGTTGGAGAGCGGAGACAGTCGAGGCGGGTTGGCAGTTGCGGCGGGCTGGTGATTAGAGGAGACTCATTCAAAATGTCGTACGCGGACGGAGATGCCATGATGGCGATGGCAGAGGAAGGCGAAGAGACGTATGACGTGAACGCCATCACGGCAGAGGACTGTTGGTCCGTGATTCATTCGTTCTTCGATGCGAAAGGCCTGGTATCGCAGCAATTGGACTCTTTCGATGAATTCGCAATGTCCACAATGCAGGAAATCGTGTCCGAGACGCCGAACATTGTCATCGATCAGAACATTCCGGGGGAGGAGCACGATGAGAGCAACATGCCTATCGTGAAGCGGCGGTACATTATCGAGCTTGGCATGTTGTCCATCGCGCCAGCATCCATGACAGAAGGCGATGGCACAACGCGAAAACTGTTCCCCCACGAGGCGCGACTACGAAATCTGACTTACGCCGCTCCGGTTTTCGTCGATATGACAAAGAAAATGCAAGTCTGTCGCGAGCGATCTCTAGGCGGCCGACTGAGCGAAGATGGCACAACGTGGTTAGACTCCCCGGACTGGGATGGCGTAACGACAGAGAATGCTTGGGAGGACGACTTGGAGAATCCGCCCGAGTTCAAGCCACAGGTTTTCGTCGGCAAATTGCCTGTGATGCTGAAGTCAAAGATGTGTGGTTTGCGGAATCGTAGCGAGGCGGAACTTTATGCTCTGCAGGAGTGTCCTTTCGATCAAGGAGGCTACTTCATCATCAACGGCTCGGAAAAAGTGTTGATTGCACAAGAGCGCAGTGCGGCCAACATCGTTCAGGTCTTCAAGAAGAAGGGTACAAACACTCCAGTCACTGCTGAGCTGCGAAGTGCTACCGAAAAGGGCACACGTTTGATCAGTTCGGTCTCGGTGAAGCTGTACAACCAATCCGCACATTCGGCAGTATCAGGCAAGACGATCAAGATGACGCTACCACTGATCAAGACTGAGATCCCGATTGGCATCGTTTTCCGCGCTCTTGGTATCGTTTCTGACGAGGATATCCTTAACCACATTGTGGATAAGAATGATACTCAGATGCTGGAAATGCTTAAGCCATGCTTAGAAGAAGCTTTTGTTATCCAAGAACGTGATGTCGCTCTCGACTTCATTGGTCGTCGTGGCCAGCAACAAGGCACGAAGGACAAGCGAATACGATACGCGAAAGACATCATGCAGAAGGAGTTCCTCCCGCACATCTCTCAAGAGGAGGGTAGCGAGACGAAGAAAGCGTTCTTCCTTGGCTACATGGTCAATCGAATGCTCCAGTGCGCACTCGGCCGCACAGAAGAGGACGACCGTGACCACTTCGGAAAGAAGCGCCTTGATCTGGCAGGTCCGCTCATGGCGCAAGTGTTCCGCCTGAAGTTCCAACAGCTCGTCAAAGAAATGAAGCAGTATCTCCACCGTTGTGTCGAGATGAATCGAGAATTCAACATCACACTGGCAGTCAAGACCAATATCCTGACTTCTGGGTTACGGTACTGTCTTGCGACCGGAAACTGGGGAGACCAGAAGAAAGCTTCTTCCTCCAAGGCTGGTGTCAGTCAGGTGCTTAATCGATACACATATGCCTCTACGCTCAGTCACTTGCGGAGAACGAACACCCCGATCGGTCGTGACGGCAAGATCGCAAAGCCTCGTCAGCTGCACAACACGCATTGGGGACTTGTATGCCCTGCAGAGACGCCCGAAGGACAGGCTTGTGGTTTGGTCAAGAATTTGTCTCTCATGTGCTACGTTTCTGTGGGTACTCCTGGCGCACCACTCATCGACTTCATGCGACAGCGTGGTATGGATTTACTCGAAGAATATGATCCGGTGATGAATCCACGAGCAACGAAGATTATGCTCAACGGAACTTGGGTCGGCGTGCATCGCAATGCAGGGCAGCTTGCAGACACCCTGCGAGCATTGAGGCGCAAGGGTCTCCTGAGTTTCGAGGTCACAATCATTCGCGATGTCCGAGAGCGCGAGATCAGAATCTTCACAGACGCAGGTCGTGTCTGCCGCCCGCTCTTCGTTGTTGACAACGATCCCAAGAGTCTCAACAGAGGAAGCCTCGTGTTGAAGCAAGATCACCTCGAGAAACTGGCGCTCGACCAAGAGATCCTCGCAAATCTGGAGGGTGTAAGCGAAGAAGAGCGCGATAATTCTATCTTCGGCTGGAAAGGTCTTGTGGACGCAGGCGTGGTCGAGTACCTTGATGCAGAGGAGGAAGAGACTGCAATGATTATCATGACGCCTGACGATCTCGAAGAGCACAAGAACATGCGCAACGGAATACAATGGGAGGAGGCCAGAGACGATCCACATCGGCGTATCAAGCCCAAGCCAAACGCTTCTGTGCGGATGTGGACGCACTGCGAAATTCATCCGGCCATGATTCTGGGCATCTGTGCCAGTATCATTCCTTTCCCTGATCACAACCAATCACCCAGAAACACATATGTAAGTTGCAGACTGTTGAGAACTGTAGAAGAAACTCCGCTAACGAATACGCAGCAATCTGCCATGGGCAAGCAAGCCATGGGTGTAACGCTCACCAACTACAATGTACGCATGGACACGATGGCCAATGTGCTATATTACCCACAGAAGCCATTGGCGACGACCAGAAGCATGGAGTTCCTGCGCTTCCGAGATCTGCCTGCAGGTCAGAACGCTATCGTTGCCATCGCTTGCTATTCGGGTTACAACCAGGAAGATTCCGTCATCATGAACCAGAGCAGCATTGATCGTGGCCTATTCCGGTCGCTCTTCTTCCGTGCATACATGGACCAGGAGAAGCGCGTGGGTATGGCTGTGGTCGAAGCGTTTGAGAAGCCCACGCGCGCCGACACCATGCGCATGAAGCAAGGCTCGTACGACAAGCTTGACGAAGATGGAATCGTGGCACCCGGCGCTCGTGTATCAGGAGATGATATCATTATCGGCAAGACTGCACCTATGCCTCCAGACGCAGAAGAGCTGGGTCAGCGGACAAAGCTACATGTCAAGCGCGACGTCAGTACACCTCTGCGTTCTACTGAGAACGGTCTGGTGGATCAAGTGCTCATCACGACGAACACTGAAGGTCTGCGCTTCGTCAAGGTGAGGACGAGAGTGACAAAGGTCCCACAAATTGGTGATAAGTTTGCTTCCCGTCACGGACAGAAGGGTACGATTGGTATCACTTACCGACAAGAGGACATGCCGTTCAGCGCGGACGGTCTCACGCCCGACATCATCATCAACCCCCACGCTATTCCCAGTCGTATGACCATTGCTCACTTGATCGAGTGTTTGCTTTCCAAGGTTGGCGCCTTGCAAGGTCAGGAGGGTGACGCTACACCCTTCACAGATGTTACAGTCTCGTCGGTCTCGGCAATTCTGGCTTCGCACGGCTTTCAGCAGCGTGGATTCGAAGTCATGTACAACGGACACACAGGCAAGAAGTTGAACGCGCAAGTCTTCCTTGGGCCTACTTACTATCAACGTCTGCGACACATGGTAGACGACAAGATTCACGCACGAGCACGTGGTCCGCTGCAGATTCTCACACGCCAGCCTGTGGAAGGTCGTGCTCGAGATGGTGGACTTCGTTTTGGAGAGATGGAGCGCGATTGTATGATCGCCCACGGTGCTTCGGCCTTCTTGAAGGAGCGTCTTCTCGATGTCTCAGACGCCTTCCGCGTTCACATTTGCGAGATCTGCGGTCTGATGACACCGATCGCTTCTATCAAGAAGCAGCAATTTGAATGTCGCCCTTGCAAGAACAAGACCAAGATTGCGCAGATCATCATTCCATACGCGGCTAAGCTTCTCTTCCAGGAGTTGGCGGCTATGAATGTGGCAACACGCATGTTCACGAATCGCAGCGGCATCAGCATTCGATAAAGCTCGAGCAATCCTACTGGTATTACGAGATCGGCTGTGGATCAAGGGGTCAGATAGACTATGGATTTCAGAAAGTTGCGTAAGCAGGAAAGAGCATTTGAGTCGAGCCGCACGACTCAACAGAGGCATTGAGGAGCGTTGTCGTTTCGCTTTGGAGTTCAGCAACTAGGGCGGCGCAAGAAACGGCGTGAGCGATGACATAAAAAGGGCCAAAGAATGAGATCCTGGCCGAGATCAGGCGTGTAAGAGTAGTGGTTGGAATGGCCTACATAGGGTTAACAAATAGCGCCAGAAGCGAGCATTGTTGCAAATCCATCAGTGTCTTCAACGCTGCGCCCTCACCATTAGGCTGGGGAAGCTAGTAGCACTTCGTAAGCATGTAAGTGAAGTTCGAGCTAAGGATGTCTTGGCAGTCGGGGAACAAAGCAACTCGCAATGACGTCGGCATAATCGGGCATTGGTCTCCGGGAAACTCCAGAGCTCTCACCCAGCTTTCGCTTGCGACATCTGCGATTGCTGTATCGTCAATCAACTCACAATGTTTTCATCACGCCTCTTTCGCCCAGCGGCGCAGCTGTCACAGGTAATTCGATCGAACGAGACTCCGAACGCAAATCGTCCACGCAACCGCTGACACACGCCCCTCTGCAGCACGTTCGACGATATGCCTCTGAAGCACCAAAGAGTGGGGGAAGCAATGGACTTCTTCTCGGCGCAGTCGGTGCTGCAGCACTGGGAGGAGGATATTACGCATTCGCTGGAACAAAAGATCCTGTGACAGTGGCGAAGGAGAACACCGCGCCGGCTTATGAGAACAAGACACCAGCACAAGGAGGGCCTCCGGACAAGGTCTTCATCGGTGGAGGTAAGTGCGGACATGCCGCCATGAAGGATAAGAACATGCGCTAAATACTCGCAGACCAGGGCTTCATCAGCCTCAAGCTTGACAAGGTTGAGGAGATCAACCACAACACCAAGAAGTTCATCTTTGCCTTCGACAACCCAGACGCGGTCAGCGGACTGCCAGTGACCAGCGCTCTGATTACTAAGTACAAGGGACCGGAGGATGAGAAACCAACAATCAGGCCCTACACTCCAGTCAGCGACGAAGGCGAACGTGGTCACATGGATCTGATCGTGAAGAAGTACCAAGGTGGCCCCATGTCAACACATCTCCACAACATGGAACCTGGGCAAAGACTCGATATTAAGGGCCCAATTCCAAAGTATCCATGGGAGACAAACAAGCACGACCACGTCGCACTCATCGCTGGCGGTACTGGTATCACACCCATGTATCAGCTCGCACGAGGAATCTTCAAGAACCCACAGGACAAGACCAAAGTCACACTCGTTTTCGGCAATGTGACGGAGGAGGATATCCTCCTGAAGAAGGAGTTCGAACAGCTTGAGCAAGAGTTTCCTCAACGATTCCGCGCTTTCTACGTGCTGGACAAGCCTCCTCAGGGCTGGAAGCAGGGCAAGGGATTCATCACCAAGGACCTGCTCAAGACTGTTCTGCCAGCACCAAGTGAAGAGAACGTCAAGGTCTTTGTCTGCGGTCCTCCTGGTCTGTACAAGGCGATCTCAGGGCCAAAGAAGAGCCCACAAGATCAGGGCGAGCTTGCTGGTATCTTGAAGGAGCTCGGTTACGCAAAGGAGCAAGTCTTCAAGTTTTAGACGCGCTGCTTGACGCGAGGCGAAAGGACTATGTACAGATAGATAGAGCTTCATGGCAGAACATTTTCCACCTGTCAATTGTAGAGATTCTTCTGCTCGATTTCTAATCATGCGTAGTCATTGGTGCTCTTCGAGACGTGGAGCTGCTCGCGTTGCAATGCACATATGCATCTCAGTTAAATTCGCCGAAAAGATTGACAGCATAACAAATGGCAACATGGATTTCACGCGGAAGCTACCAAGGCAGCACTCCACAATAGCTCCACGACGCAGAGGAAGGCCCGACTCCGGCAGAGTTCTGGACTGACGCCACTGCCTACCTCTTTCCAACGTCAAAAGGCTGTGCAAGTCAGCGAAGAAAGAAACCATTATAACACAAACTCGTCTTCTACGCAAGCTCCTCTGAACGACGCATTCTCCACCTGCCACACGAAAATCCAGAAATCCGCCGCAAAAATGGTCTACACTCTCGTCGTCCACTTACACGCCAAAGCCGGCGAGGAGAATATCCAGAAGTTGATTGCGAAGTTGCAAGAGGCTAGTCAGGTGTATTCGAAGGATAAAGAAACTTTGGGATGGTAAGTTTCTACCTGCTTACTTTCATGTTCGCTCTCATATCTGATGGTATCAATCTTCTAGGTTCGTCATGCAAGACCACAAAGATCCACAATCTTTCACGATCGTTGAACGATATGCTCATGAGAGCTCGCAGAAGTATGTATTGCAATTCGACTCACGAAGCTGAATTGACTAGTATTTCTGTTGTTTGGGAGATAAGACAGCTGACAACTGGATCTCGTTTCACAGGTACCACTTGGAGAACCCATACTGGCAGACCTTTGACAAATATGTGCTTCCACTTTTGGATCGTGAAATGGATCTCAGACGCTACAATGAACTGGACACGAGCAAGGAGATCAAGGTGGAGAATGATGAGAGTCTTTGGGCGAAAGTGAAGGAGCACCAGACGTATTGATTGCTCTGGCTGTGACTATGTCCCTATTGATTGCATGCGTGGCATTTGATGTACCACATGCCTCGAATAGACTGCAATAAGACGACTGTGTGCTTGCGAGCTCACAGAAGCAGCTGAAAATGCGCTGTAGCTACCTAAACAACAACAAATCGCATGCCTACGACTACTTCGTCCTCATCGAAAAAGCCCGGCCTTGTCTTTTGGATTTGTCGCTGAGCATTGCCCTCGGCAAAAGTGACAGTGCAGTCCTTACTCAATCCAGGTAATTTGAAGTTCGCAAGTGCCTCTTCGGGAGTCTGGTCATCGAGCTTACCCGGTTTGCGTGAAGAACGTTTGACAGAATCTGGAGGCGGAGGTATCTTTGCCTTTGGAGTCTCGGGTTTCTGAACAGGCTGACGTGGACGGGGCGTCGAAAGTGGTGTGGACACTCCGGATCCCTCGTTTGCTGGTGGCGTCTGCTTCTTGGTGCGCGGCGAAGGCGGAGAAAGAGATGCGATGCGTGCGATAAGCCTTCCACCAGGATCAGCACCATTGTCCAAAGCCATTGCAGTGCGGGCTTCCGTGATAGACGAGAATGTCTGCTGCTCGGCGAGATGTGCCGGAGCTGGAGTGGAGGCTGCCGTCGATGAGGCAGGGCCTCGAGGAGTTCCGTGCTTGATAGAAGATTGTGGTCGGGTTAGAAGAGGCCTGACTGGGGAACTCTGCCCGGCACGATCAGAACTCGGTTGACCAAGATCCTCCTTCAATTTGTTAATTGCAGCTTCTTGGTTCTTGGGTGTCATCTTCTGGATATCACCTATGCGCTGCGTGATCGTTCGGGAACCGATGTCTTTTCCCCTCCGGTTCTTGATCCCATCTATCACCACGTCTCTTTGAAACGCAATACCATGCGCGTCAGCAAATTCTTTTGCTTTTGCCTCCGTCGTGGTCAATTTGACCACTTGAGGCTGCGGTGCGAGCTTGTTTTTCGCTTTCACCTGCTGCCGGGAAGCAAGAGGAACATCTGACGAAGTCGATGGCAGCTCGGCTGGATCCCGAGAAGCTGGCGGGGGAGACTCATCCGCAACGCACTTCTCTGTGAATGGGTCGTCTGACGTGGGTGGGTGCTGAGGATGTGCGTGGGCGCCTGCATTGGAAAACCTAAGCATGCTTCTCGCACGCTTCGAGGGCAACGGCGAAGATGAGTGTTCGCCCAGAGAGTCTTGTCTCGCGTCAGAGTCCCAGTCCACGCCCCTGCTCTGCAGGTCAGACATCGTCGGTCTGCTTATATGAATTGGAGTTTGTGGTCGAGACTCCACCCCAGAAGGCACATCATTCCGGTAATTTTCATTGCTCAGACGCGTCGGCTTTGCGATGTATCCATGGGAAGGACCAGCCTTACTTCCTTTCCCAGACACGATGATCACGTCAATGAGGCCCATGTGCTGACTGTCTTGAAGTCTCTCCGGTAGCTTAAGATCCGCGAGCGCGGTCAAGAACTCTCCAGAAGGCGAGAAATTGCCCCATTTGTTGCTGCCACGAGTGTGGGCCTCGTGCTTCAGCATTACTGATGCGCTTTCCCAACGTTCTGGTGCATTCAACTGGCTCGAACTCAGTGCTGCAGAAGGCTGATAGATCCACGGCTTCTCTATCTGCCGATGAATTCGAGTGCCGTTGATGGCATATCTGTGAGTCGTTCCATTCTTCTTCGGATTCAAGTAGAAGACGTCCGAGAGCGCGCCGTTCACAAAGACTTCTATCTTCAAATCTGTTGCTGCTGTTTGATTCCTGCAATGGTGCGAGCGATCATTGGTCTCCACGGTAAGGCGCAGCGCGCGAGGCTTTGGCGGCGCAAGAACCGCGTATTCGCTCTTCTCTCCAGATTCAGCCATCATGAAAGGGATGTCCTCGCTTTCACCAAGGTAGTGGAGTACTCCTTTGGTGCTGCCATCAGCACCAATTGGGACGGTAGGTAGAGCATTGCCAGCCGCGAGATGTGCCTCCACTCGCTGGTCGTCGATTGCTTGCTCTTTTCCCATCGTCAGCGTGACAGACCTCGACAGAGAGGCGTCCAGGTCGGCTGTCGATAGAGTGGCCTGAACGCCAGCCGCATTGAAGCGCATCATGGTGATGGCTGGCTCGAATGTGTGCGCCGAGAGAAGATCCGATCGAGCAACTGGACAGGCCGAGTGAGTGCCGTGAAGTTAAGCGTTCGTTGTCTCGTCAGGAGCCATCGCGCACCTTCTCTGTTTGCCTGCAGCCGTTTGACTAGCGTGCTTCACGACGACACCACTTCCGCGCACTTTTCATGCGTCATTCGATGCCGAGCGTGAATGCAGAAGTCGTCCGCGACACATCTGTTCAGCTGTCGAGGAGATCTCGTCTCGACAGCCGTGCCATTTCCAGCTTCACTTCACACTCATGCCGCCAGAGGGTCAACAGCTCCGTATGAAGTACGCCTTGAATGATTCGACCCCATGACTCAAGGAAGCAATTGGTCGGATTGTTGCCGCGCATTTGTGAACGATATTGCGTCCAGCTCACCATTTCATCCTCTGCCCTCTGTAATCAGGCCAATGGAGGGCTGCTCGAGGCTGTCTCCCAGCTCTACCATCGTAGCATCGTAGACCCTCGCGATCTGCAAGTTGAAATCGTTATCCTCCTCGTCATCGAGGCCATCACTCTCAGCATTCTCCAATACCAGTTCGCCATCAGTATCCGTGTCCATGCGATCGCCATCCCTTTCTTCCTCCTCTTCAGGCTCCTCGTACTCAAATTCGCCTCTTTTGAAGGCTTCCACGACATGGACTCTCGTCCTCTCCACCAGACTCCTAATCCTCACCTTCTCCGTCCCGCTCACACCCCTCTCCCCAACAAACCCCGGCAGCCGTTCGCCAGTATCAACATCTCTCGCTTGCAACAGACTTGCAAACGCATGATCCAACTTCCCCAGAGTTCTGAACAAGCTCTTCGGTGTGGGTGGCATCGCCTGTATGATATTCCCCATCATCAAAGCCAAGCTGATCAAATACGGCACTTGCAGACTTGGTGTCCCACTGATCCAAATGACGTTCATTAGCTCTTCTACTTCTTTACAAGCTTCTTTCATGGACGCGTAGCCTTTGACGTCTCCCCATGAATCTGCTTTGTCGCGATCAACGTCTGAGAGCTGGTTGGTCTGAGGGGATGTGCGTTTCGCGAATCGTCGCTGAATGTGAAGCATTTGTTGGTCGACATAGCGAATAAAGGCGCTCTCTTTGGAGCCCCCGGGACGAAGAGGAGAGCTTCTCGGGTGTGGAAGGCGGGTGTTGATGTTGGAGGAGACGGTTGACGAGGCTGGTGGTGATAGCATGAAGCCACCTGCGTGGCTGTCCATATTTACGATTATTCCGTCGTTGTGGTGATGGAGCACAGTACTTCAGCGTCAGTACGTGGCATAGCAGTCCGGCATGGCACTATCGCTGAAGACAATGTGAGCAGAACTGTGTGGGTCAGCAGCATGTGAAGAACAATAATGGAGCGAACAGCTGTGACAGCTTCGATCACATAGCTGAGGTGGAGAGAAGCCGAGTCGAATTGATGACGACACGCGTCAATTTTGACTCGGTATGAAATTGTACCTGCCTGCACATGCCTTTCTTCCAGCACTTTCGGATGCGAACATTGGGGTATCGTAAAGCAATCATATCGTCGTACTCGTCGTAGTCGGGCCATGTTCTCGTCAAAACCACGAGTCTGACTGGAGCGTTCTTCGTCAAGTCCACTTCTGCAGCTGTTTGTCGTAGCCGATCACGCTCAAGTCTATGTTGAGTGATCGTAGCATCATATCCATCGTGAATGTCTGCAGAAAATCAGCATGAGAATAAGCGCTGTGTGAAACAAGTCAAAAACACTCACATCGTCGTCCTTGCCAGGCTCCCGCCAGACTTCGTTCTTGACGCTGGCTGGCTGTCTTGGTTCGTCCGGCTCATCCATCGCTTCCATTGCCTCTTGCCGTGCTTTTCGCTTGAGCTTCTTGCGGTACTCCTGCTCGTCTGCAGGCAGTTCCTCGCCCTGCGAGTCAAATTCGCAATCTGCATCGTCATCTACCGCCTCGGGCTCGGCGAAATCTCCAAGACCATGTGAACGGTCATGCTTCTTCTTTTCCATCTCTCGCCAAGCAGCAACGCCGCCCATGCGGCAGACCCTCTCTTTCACAGTGCCGAAAAGTTCCTCTGCTGCGTATTGTGATGCCAGGCGCCATTTCTCCCGCAACTCCTCCAGATCGGCACCTGTCGTGGAATTTGAGAGCGTCTCTGCCTGCTTTAGAACATCAAGCTCATTCTGTACACGTCGTATCTGTAGCTCGAGAGCCGAATTTGCCTTTTGTATCGTACGTTCTTCAGGATCCGTATTCTTGCTTCGCGATGTCTGAGGCAGGATCGTGCGCCTTTGAGGCGTTGTGAATGTCGTTCGCTTCACGGAGGCTGGCAGCGCGAGCTCAGTCGCCAACACAGAAACTGGCAACTGGATCGTGTGCGCAAGAGTACTCGGTGTGTACGTGGTCACCGCACCAACGGTCTGGTTTACGTTGTTCGCGAGCGATGAAGTCGTCGGCGGCTGATCAGGCTTCCTAGACCTCATTGGCGAGACGAATGGTTTTCTGAGCTTTTCGGCAGCATCGTTGATCTTGCGTCGCTTGAACGGTAGTGGCGACGACATGATTGCGGCATCTTGTTGAGGGTGCTAATACTCAGGCAATGTGGTTTGATGGTGGACGCGTTTTGGGGGACGCGTTCGGGGCTTGGCATCGTCACTTTTCTCACGCTTCCACTTTCCAATGTCTACACAATTTCAGACCCGCATCAGTACCGTCCTGGTAATATCTACACTCGAGACCAACTTCTCGTACGAGCGTGTCTGACCACTAAACTGAACGTTGCAGATTCAGTACTGTACCGGACTGACTTGACTTAATGCCCATCCCAATACCTTCACACAAATATTCTCGACGATACCAAAAGCAACGACGCTGGTTTCAGATGCACTCTACCCAGCAATCTAACCAAGATACTGCAGAAAGATCATGTCAGCATTCGTTCCGTCATCTGGGGCATTGGCTACGAAAACACACCTGGACCCGGAAGCTACCCTGCGTGGAAGAGTTCCCTTCAGCTTCAACTTGCACTAGCGGTGCACAGGCTTCTAGCATCGTGGGCTTGTCACTGTCGATCACTCCAGCACAGCCACGTGCCATTCCTTGGGCACAGTACTATAACATATCAGCGGCCTCTCCATTATCACATCGTCTGGTTGTTGCCATACCAAGAACGGGATCCAGTAGAGCAGCCCATTCTGGCCAACTGGAAGAATAGCCACATAATTGCTCTTCACAGAACTGACGGCAGGAAATGGTCTTGACGTCTTCTGACTGAGCATCTCGAAGAAGTCGTCGTACTCGGAGGTGACTGCTAAGGTCCCATTGAGGGTTCGATTACTAATCGTCATGGTGTCTTCGACGAGGAAGTCAAGTCCACACACTCCTTCACTACTGCCAGTACCACAAGAGCTGGGACCGCTGATTGGCACTTCTTGTCCCGCTAGGATACTGCTAGACGTTTGTTCAAATTCGCAGCCTTCAGACTGTCGCTGATGCAAGCCGGTGGAAGACGTCGCTTGTGGACCAAAGTGGTTTGCAGAAACCGGAAGCCAGAATATGGTTAGAAGGAGAAGTCCAAGCAGTAAATTCGACATTCTCGGAGGCTGGATATGCCGGGCTGCTGAAGTCGATGTCGCCGTTGCGTTGATTGTCAGTCTGGATCCGTACTGACAGAAAGCGTCTGTTGCTCGTTGCTGCCCATTGGACTGGTCAGTATCTTGGTTGGTGGTCTGATTGCCAGTTCCAGAAATGCAAGACCCAAAGCTTGCAGCTCCGGATGCATTGAGCCCGGGATATTCGCAGTACAAAAAGCATCCCAGATGCTCCTGTAATTCTGATTCATGTGGGCAGCAAGCCTCAAGAGCCGTCCTGTTCGTGGCTCGAAACCCGCAAGCTCCATTGCTGCCGATGGGAAGAATAGGATTGCCAGGAAAGTCTTCGCAATCTAAGGCGCTGAGATACAGCTGACCGCTGCTGTAATTTGCTCCGGACGATATTAGCTCGTAGGTGGTCGATTCCTCCATTGCGATGATAGTTCCAAACGGTCCACGGAGTACGACAAAGTCCGATTGATCTGGTCGCTTTCAGCAGACGGCCACCTTCTTGCCGCATGGCACCATGAGCGACAAAGAATTGTGGGCAAGACTGGGCATGTAAGCCAAGGGTGGACACGTCTCGCGTACTGCGCCGCGGAGCCGCGCAGGTCGACGTCAACAATTGAGTTCATATCAGCGGTAGCACAGTTGGAGGTCGAGCTTGAACAGGGAATGATGCGCGAAAAATGAGCTGGCCAAGACTTTTCACATCTTGCAGGAGTGGACTCTGCACTGACTGCAGCCGGCCAGAAGTGGTAGTCGACGTGCGTCCTGCAGTCGATATACTTGGCACGGCACGATGATGTCTCTTTCTGGTAGTCTCACAGTTCCGTTAGCGCACAGGCGACACAAGTCCGGGGCCACCCAACACCTTGGAAGGCGATGTTTGCCTGGCAAGAACCACTAAAGGCGTCTATACTGGACTAACGTGCTTGATAGGTATCCGTATTAGACACGTATCCGTATCAGAATTATGAGGTCATCAGAATCACCATCAAACCACGCCTTCTAT